>OY728132.1:633475648-633801679 GCA_963277665.1 Viscum album
TTTTATAATTTTTGAAAAAGACCATCAGGCACTTGGACATGAGGAGGAATTTGTTAGGATTGAAAGATTGATCATAGACCTCAACAAAAATGGGTAGATGTATAATTAAAGGAGTGAATTGAAAAATTAAAATACATGTTAGGGGAGTACTATATGGTTTGGTCTAACCAAGAGCTTCTTGTTCACTCATTAGAGGAAATACAAGCTACAAAATTGGAAAAGAGCATTGCAAAATTTAGAGAATTTCAATAATCAGAAGTGAAGGTGGAGGATTTATACTGATTCTAGATAGTCCATGAATAGTTTGTGTACACATTAGAGTTTTTTATGACCTGGTTCTCTACTTAAGTAGGTGTCACACTACAATCAAGGTAAAATAGAGGCACATTTAACCTAGATGATCACAATTCTAAATAATTCATAAATCTGAACCAGGTAACAATATTTCACACTCCTATCACATTAACCTGAGGTAAAATGGTCTATATTAAAGACCAAAAATAAAACTCTTATAGGTGGGAACCTGGGTTTTTAATTATTTATTAGGAATTAGTTTTAATTATAATTATAATTTTTGTTTTTAAATTTCTCTTGCAGGTTTAGGTCAATTCTCATATTTATTTTAGAACATTAATGTATAGAAATTTGTGCTTTTACTATTTAATCTATTTTCGTAGGTCCAAAGAGACAAATCCATTAAAGAAAAAAATAAGAAACACATTATAATAATTCAATTCCAAATCAACACATCCATGGATCAAGGAAAATATACTACTTTATAAGGGTAGATTTTCTATTTCTCTCATTTATTTTAGGCCTTTCTTGTGATGTACTTACATTTAAAAGAAAAATCACCCCCATTACCTTAGTTAGGCATTGAGGGTGATGTTTATTTTAAGTGTGAGGGAAGAATCCTTTGATACCCATATTTTTATTTTTTTCCTTGTTAGCTGACCTTAGAGGAATTATCACTTATGAGATATTTTTCTACATGTTAGAAAATTTTTAATTTTTCATGCCCATAAATGGAAAAGATATAATTGGAAATTTATGAAAGTCACGTACTTAATCAAATTTTGATTTGTTAACAAAAGATTTTTGATATGATTTTAATTATTCAATTTAATTCCTATAAGATTTCATTTATTAGGCCAATTATTCATGTTCATGTCAAGAATTTCTTGTTTGAAATTTTTAATTCCTAATCCCAAGAGGGTTCTGATCCATTTTTGAAATTTTATTTCTCATACCCTTTTCTTGAGAGAACTTGGGATTTGTTTGAATACTTGTAATTGATTATTTTTCATGTCAAAACATTATGATTTTGAACTATAATAAAAATGATTTAGGTAATTGATTAATCATATTTGAGACCATTGTACCCTAAGACCTACCTTACATTGTATCCTTTAGGAACCCATAGAAACCATGAAATGACTTGATAGAAAGATAAATTTAAACACAATTCATCCTTCTTACCCTATTTATTTGAGTATAAATGTATAATCATTATTTGAGCTTAAAAATGGAATTAGGTATTTTCATGGATTTGATGAAATTTTGGTGCTAAAATAGAAAATGGGAATTGGTTCTCTGGAGATATTAGGAAAAGGTTCCTTACATTTTTCATTATGATTTATTAAATCCCATAATTTTTTAAAATAATAGGGAAAGAAAAGAAAATACATTGGGTTGTTTCATTGAAGGGTTAAAAAACACCATTACATGGCCAATGATCTTGATAATTCGGGGTTGGGTGCTAGATGTGATACTTTTCTCAAAAACAACTTTCAAAAAATGAGCAAGAGGGTATTATTCATTGTTTTGATTTTTGAAAAGTGTCCCTTACTTGTGAAAAGGATAAGGAATTAGGATGTTGTTATCTTTGATAAAGGATTTCAAGGAGGAATCCATTTCATCAAGTTATACATGAATATCATACATTGTACTTGAAGAAGTTTACCCTACCTTTTTAGCCTATTATTCTAATTTTAAATCATTAATTACCCACCTTAAACCTCAAAGTCATTAGAACCTTAACGAAAAACCCTTAATGATTTTTTAGTTCAAATTCTAAGTGGATATTAAGAGAAATTTCAATCTTGTGTATTGTATACGCATTCTTGGGATTGAGTATAACTCTATATTAATAATTCTTCAGTGATGAGTAAAATCCATTCTGGTGAGGTAAATCACTATTGGTATAGATATTTAAATAATGGTTGAATTATGTGAGTAAAATAGAAATAAATTTCTTGAATCTTAAATTTTAAAAGAAGAATGATTTTGAAACATTATTTTGGTTAAGATTGGTGATTTTAGAATCTTTAGTTATAATTTTGATTTTATATACATGATCATTTGAAAATTTATCTTACTGAAGTTTTGATCCTTTGTGAATTATAGTTTTAGGTTTTTTTTCTCAATTATGAGCAATTATTTACGTTTGGGGGTGTTTTATGAGTTTAAATTATATATATATATATTCCTTGTGGACCATTCATCCTAAACCTAGTGATGGGTTTTAGGTGATCAAGGTAACGATCAGGCCTGATACTTAGAATGATACCTATGTATTAACCCTATTCTAATATGCTGATGGACAATGAAGAGTGATAGACCTATAGGTGAACTTAGTCCCCTAAGTTGGAAATACTTGGGGAATAAAGGTACTCACACTGAAGTGCATACCCATTGGATCTCGACCCTTAGGAAGGTGTCCTACATATCCTGGTTATGGAGGGAATTAGAATTATCATAGTTTACTCATCCTTTGGCATGTGGATGGGCTAAGGTGGATGATCACACTAAGAGATATTATTGTTATCCCAAAGGTTTCAGGAATGTGAAGGGATTATACCAGGATATATGCCCATTTGATTGGGCTTACGCACTAAGGCTACCCTATTGGTCTGGGCTTACACTCAAAGGTTTCCCGATGAAACACTCATTTTTTATCTTCTGAAGGATTGAAGATAGGTGGTGACCATAAAAGTTCTATTCTAGATATTTACATTGATAAAGTCACATAAGTGAATAACCCTAGATCATCAAATACACTTACATTATAAAAGGGGAATGCAGTCGAAGGTTCTTAGCCAAGGTCCACATGGTATGAGTCCAAGTAGTTCTTCTGGATGAGTTTGACATGTCTTGGGGGATATTTCTGACATTTTTAGATATTTTCTAGGAATTTATTGATTGTTTTCCCAATATGTTGGGCCATTAGCTTGAAAAGGTGAACATGTCCAAGGGTGTCTTCCTGACATGTTCACGATGCCTCACATGACCTGAGTTGACATGCCTGAGATATTCTACATGATGAAAGTGGATATGACTAGGTTCCTTCTCATGATAAACAAAATTGTCTTGGATGACTTTTCATGAGCTAAGTAGACATGTCCAATGTACTTCGCATAACCAAGGATGTCATGTATGGGGTCTTGTGTATGATCAAATTAGACATGACTATGTGTTATCACATGATCAAAGTGACTCATCCCTAGAATGTCACCTGAAAATGTTGATATGTCAATGGGAAATCACATGATCATACTAACATGTCAATGATGCTTCACAAGGTTGTCATATCTTGTACAAATCTTGTCTTGTGACAAATCGGACATGTCAAGGGGTTGTTTCCTGGTTAACTTGTCTTGTCCATGGGTCATTTCATGAATATGGTAGCATGTCAAGGGGCTTCCATAAGACCAATATGACTCATATTAGTCTTGTCTCGTGATCAAAGTGATGCATTCAAAGCCTCCCAACAACATAGAAAATCCCATGAGGAATCTTGTGATCACATTCCCTTAAATTTTTCATGCGGAGAGGTCTTACAGATGTGTTTAAAATCTTGTGCTCATCCAAATGGTACAAGTTTTTATCCAAAGGTATCATGCCTTTAATTTCAAGTTAAACAATATATTCTTGAGTTTACATATTGAATTTGTACACCATAGGGATATCAAGGAAAAATTATGTCATGTCCATAAGCTCATACGCACACTAAGAGGTCATTCGCATGATGCTACTTTGTTCATAAAATTCACTTGAACTCAAAATGGGCTTGTGGGGGAGTATGTGAACATGTGAAGAGGATTCCTAAAAATACTACAAGAATAGGTGGGGGTCCATATACAACCAGTATGTCGGTGGGCATCTTTAAGACACCACGTGATACCCACACATCCATGATCTTCATAACCTTCAAAAGATCTTATGATAAGTTTTGTGCTTATGCGAAAGGGGATGCATATCAACATCACAGCGTGCATGTTGATAGAATTTTAATGGTGAAGAGGAGTGCATGGAATATTTCATTCAAGTCCTAATTTTTTTCCTTGCATGGAGGAGGTGTCTACAAGACTGAGCAATGGATCATCATGAGATCAAGTGTAAGCATTAGGGGATATCTATCTTTTTTTTAAAATACAAAGGTGGTATCCTGAATTATCATGGGTTTGTGAGGGTGTCTCATGCGATAGAGGGTTTTGATGAGGCTCTTTAGTTTATACGATTCACAAGCCTTCAACAAAGGTTCTTGCAATGGTCTTTGTACCTATGAACAAGGGGCCCCCGCTGATTTCATCACATGCATGGATGAAGAATTACACTGCATAGAGAAGAAGGGTGCATGAATTATGAGGGGAACAAGTCCTTGAGTCTCCACCATAAGTCCAAGATAATGATCACTATGAGGTTGAGGGTTTGTAACAGCGTAAGGCTCATGTCCTATAGTTTATGTCTTCAGAATTCAATCTGGGTATCTCCCATCCACAATCGTATGGCCTCAATGGGGTATTTAGATGAACTCTTGGACCCTTCCAACATCATACGAGGGTGTTGTATGGAGAGGCAACCATGTCCAAGGATATATAAAAGAAACACGATCCAGGGGTCTCTT
This sequence comes from Viscum album, assembly GCA_963277665.1. Classification (NCBI taxonomy): domain Eukaryota; kingdom Viridiplantae; phylum Streptophyta; class Magnoliopsida; order Santalales; family Viscaceae; genus Viscum; species Viscum album. The sequence goes on from OY728132.1 coordinate 633,480,555, forward strand.
GTTATTTTCATGACCCAAATGAAGATCCTACAAAACGTTTTGTAAACAAGTGTGGGGGAGTGCACATCAGGACTGTTAGCATAACTAAAGGTCTTATATGGTGATGTCACGAACCCAATGGGGTATCATGAGATCACATGAAAACATCATATGAATTAGGAATCACATGATGATCAGTTCATCATTTGATCTCCTATTCTTGAAAAGACCATGCAGTAGGTTCTCGTGATCACCTGAGGGGGGATTCTCTGGGGATGATCGTTAGTGTGCTCTACCCCACATCCTTCCTTATTTTTTGAAGATCTATGTTTTCTATTACATGTTATTTCATCCTTTTCCTAAGGATAGAAAGGTATTTATAGGTGAGTCTCGACCTAAGGTGGTGGTGTTTTGTATGATGTGAATGTCGGATGCACCAGTGAGACAGCTTGTTCTTCATCACATGATCATTTAATTTGATCATGTGATGCCTCTGTTTCTTTCTATGAAGCTGTGTGATTTAAAAAATCCAATTTAAATCGAATGAAGATCATATGTGGTGGAAGGTTTCACGGCTGAAAACTACTTTTGATGCCTCTATCGATTATCTTCACTTTGATCGCAAGATCAAAGGATTGTCATGTGATGGCTTCGAGCATTGGTGGGGGCTCTCTCAGTGTTACACTGGTGTCCTCGATTGGATCATGTGGAGGATTGTGTTGGCTATCTCATAATCATTTAGCTATCAATGAAGGATTTGCGGTGGCAGTCTTGGTGATCATTAAGTGATCATGTGACTGTATTTGAGTCACCATGTCAAACTTGTGGCACAGGAGGGCATCGGTTGAACGGGAGGTTGATGATGGAGGTCTCATGGTGCGTAGGTATGATTTGAATTTGTATGATGAAAGATCAAATTAGTTTGAACTTGAGATCTTTGTGATTGAAATGGAGGTATGAGATTGGTAGAATGCATGATTGGATGGTCAATATTTTATTCACCCCATCTTACATTAAAATCCCACATCACCTTCCCTCCATTATATAATATATTTAGTTATTTCCACTTCACTGAGCTAGCAATAGGCCCGCTCACTTCTCGTGGTAGCTATGATCCCCCTACCGGTCCGCTAGTTGGAACAAGTGGCTCTCATTAGGCATAGATTTCCTTAGCCCCACATGTGCCTCTGGTTGAGGATGGCTTAGATGGCTAGTGTACTGGCCATATTTTTTTGGTAAAGGAAAGTGTGTAACCTCAAACTGAAATTCTAATATTGAAACAAGGGACCAAAGTATATCCCCGTAAATCAAATCCAATTTCTTCCAATATTCCATTCCCAAGTTCTTTATTCAAATTATTTCAAATATTTTCAAGTTATTTCCACTTCTCAAATATTCAATGAAAAAGTGAAGCATACACAATTATGGGTGACAATAGTGTTATATACACTATCAAACGTAATGTTCTTTTAAAATCTTTGGGTGTTACATTTTACCCCCTTAAATAAATTAAATCTTCACAATTTTAACTGATGCTCAGTATTCAAGGGTTTGACATTTGAAAATTCTATTTTTGGAAACCCCATATCATAAAAAGGGATAATAAAAATTCCTATTAAAAGATGTAAAGTGAAATATGAACATCATCTAGATTAACACATGACTAGGTTTCCATGTAAGAGAACATTGATGGGAAGTGAAAATATGGACATAGAAGAAAAGAATAAATAATTATGGAGAGTGATAGAGATTATTGATTATAAGAAAGTGAATGATCAATAGAAAGTTAACAACCATAAATCTGTGATCAATTAAATGACCATTGATTCATTGGATATTAAGGTAATAGGATAACATTTTTGTTTCAAGATCCTTTTCTTAGAGTTGTGGTATTTTTTATATCATGATAGAGAACACTATAAAATATACTTATTATCTTTTAATCTCATAAACACAGTTTCATCCTTTTGTTATGATTCGATCACTTACCACTTCACCTCTTACTATAAGGAATGAATATACAATATGAATTTTGTTATTTCTAAAGTACTAAAATTAAATTTTAATAGATCATAATATCCATAAAAGAGTAAAAAAATATTCCACATATCTTTATTAAAAAAAATAATTAGCACAAAGTAAGATAATACCCAAAATGAATATGATATATTAATCTCTAAAATTCAATAATAAAGACAAAGGTTTAACATAGATCATTCCTTACAAAAATAACCCTATACTCCAAATAACCTTATTACCCTCAATATGAAAGAAGGTTTTAACCTCAAAGGTTATCTCATACCCTTAAACTTACATTTCCAAAAACATAATCATATTCTTCCCAAATAATCATTTATGTTAAACCTAAAGGTTATATATATCTCAACCTAATAAAACATTTCCAAAATATCATTAATCAACTAAAAATTCAAAAAAAAATCAAAAAGATTTGATCATATAATATGTTTCCCAAAATCAAATTAATATTTATCCACTAAATAATATAAGTAAAAACAATGTCATGCTAACCAGTATATCACATAGGCTTTTAGTAGGCACTACACCCTTATCGCCCTTCATTTGTGGGTTCAAACCCCATGGCCTTTTTAAAATTGGCGGGTTGTCACCCATCTTTCAGGTTTTCATTTTTCTAAAAATATATTAATATAATTCATATAGAATTCCAAAAAAAGTATGATGGACATCCTCAAAATAATATTAGTCATAAAAGAAGATTTTAACCACTAAATTATTCTATAAAACTTATTTTTTCCAAAAAAAATAAAGTTTTATTAATTGATTATAATTACCTCAATATCAATCACATATCAAATATTATCATTTCCTTAATAATTTTTTTTACATGAAACATCACCTTACCATTAGATTTCATTTCTAGGTCATTTGTTCCATTTTTAGTATTCTTGAAAATACTTAAAGAAAAACTATAATAGAATATTCTTTAGAAGTTTCATGATTCTTATAACTAAGATACCATTGATAAAAATACTTTAACAACATGATTCTCAAGTTTCAATACCTAAACACTTCAATCATTTCGCTTCAATGATTATCATAACATATTCCATTAGGAATTAATCCTTGGATTATGGAATTGACTTAGAAAATGAGAAAAATACCCACATCAATGACATTGAACTATTAGTGTTTCCTTTGGTCGAACATTATTTCCCTATGTATTTTTAACTGGTCTCTTCATTTATCTTTAGTAATTAACTGCTTTGTGGCCTCCTTTCCCACACATAAAGAATCTTCTGGTTCCTTTAATTCATTTTCCAGGGTTTATCTTCCCACATTTTTTACATATACTAAATTGAATATTCTTTACATTATCATCTTTAACACTTTAAATCCCATGAGATTCCATCCTTATCTTATTTTATGTTCTTGTAAATTCAACTATGTTCTGGTTGTTAATCCTAATATGATATAGCTCATTCGGTATAATCACAAGATGACTAGCTTTTATTCCCATTAGGTTAGTCTTATCATTGTGGAAATCATTACATTGCACATCACATTGGTTATTGGAATGCTTTCTCCTATTTCTTTTCATTAACTAAAAAAATAAAAGAAACAATATGAGAATGCATTAACATACAAAAGGAGGATCTTATAAACCTATATGGAATAACTTATAAATGCTAATTATATCCTGACTTATGAGTTTATAGGTTTCAATCTAGGTTATCCATGGTAACATTTATTATTATATTTTATAACCTAACAATTTTTTCAAGTCCTTTATAATGGTTTGTAAAGAGTTCTAGTAATTTTGAAAGTATATCCCCTGGGAGTGTCAAACCAGGTGTATAGAAAGGATGGTTTTCATGCACCGTTTGATGATCGATTCAAGACCAATGTGATCATTTAATATTTAATACCCCTATTTAAAACTATGATAGATCCATATAAACTTGTAGTATATAGAAAAGGATGTAATTGCTTGTAACCCACTCACTCTATACTTAACCAAAATTCCAAGATATTTTTTTAATACTTATCCTTATCCTTATACATATCCCAAGGGTTCTCACTAAATTATTCTAGTCCTAATCCCAAAAAATAACTAGACCTTTCTATGATACTAACTATAGTTATCCAATCCTTTTACATATATTATTAAATTGTTTTAACATAAACATCTATTAATTACAACCCTGATATTGTGAGGCCTTGTGTCTTTGGAATACTAGGTTCATAATATATCAAAGTGAGGATAAAATAAAACTTATTTAATTTTTTCTCTATAATGAGCTCCAAAATCATTTTTATCTCCTAAAACTACATGGGATAACCTAGAAAATACATAGACAAAATGGATGAGTCAAAAAAACACAATAAGGTATTAAACATGATAATGAAACATAACATGTGAATCAAAGGTACAACAAGATATAATAAAAGATAAGTATCAAGGGTAATCACATAGGAACATAAAATAAATAACTTTTTATTATAAGATCATGGAGTCGTAGGAAATTTGGCTGCAACAAATAATATGACATAAACATGAGTGAAGGCTAGCTTCCTAGAAAATATCACATGGTGGACAAGGTCCCATAATGGATTAGGTTCACTCATTATCCCAAACTTGAAACCTCATATGACTAATGATTTAACCAATGCATTGGAGAATTATCTAGGCATACCCATCATAACATGTTCATGATTTTTGTGTGTGCAAAATAGAAATCAATCATAAATCCTAAACATAAGAATTATACATAGAGCGAAAATTGGGTTGAAAAATCTTTTCTCATATCATAATCAAAGGAAATTCATAGTGAAGGAATTTCATAGATGAATATAAGGCATGTACTACCCCATCAAAGTAAGGGAAAATAATATTGGTATATATTTGAGAGACATATATATATATAATTTATAAGTAATTCATAACATCAAGGGTTTTCATTGTTGATGAAAATTTGTTTAAAATATTACATGAAATATTTCTCGAGAAAAATACTCTTTTCACATTGAAATTGATTCTTCCAAATATAAATTTTTTAAAAATATTATAGAAAAAAAATTATTTAAAAATAACCATGGAATATTATAAAATAATCTTCAAATAATTGAGTGGTCATGATTATGGGTAATTTTTTACATATTGTATAAGTTAAAAAACATTCCTTTCAAATGGTTATAGAAAGGTTAAAAAGTACCTTATTAAGAAAATAATAATAATATTCATTTAAAAACATTTATTAAAAAGTAAAACATGGTTAAAAATTTCTTTAAAAAATAATTTGTATAATTTTAAAAACCTTCTTGAAAATATTTTTAAAAAATATGGATATGGAAGAAAATGGATTTTAACCAAAGAGAAAAATAGTCATTTTTTCTTAAAAATATTTTCTCAATCATTTTAATTAACAAAGAGATTAAAATGGAACTATTACTTAAAAATTTTATAAATAAATAGAGTAGAATAAAATATATTTGGTTTAAAATATAAATATAAAACAATTCCTCTAAGGGATACTTAAACATGAACAATTCTGAATAATGATGAGATTGTGAAATAAACTCTTACCACTTTGGTAACTTTTGAATCATAACACCCATGAAATAAGTATATTAAAATGAGAATTTAAATACCATTATGATAAATAGATTAATCATATAAAATTAAAATTTTAATTATATACACCATATAAAATAAATAATTTTTGAATATAGAATATGTCTCATAGAAGTAAAAGTGAGACGAGAAATCCCTTACTAATTAAGAAACGTCTTAATAAAAACCACTTGAAAGAGAGAGATTGAAGTTAAAGTTAAAATACCATGAATAATAATAATACATGATTTAAAATATTAACTATTTATTATATACACCATTTAAAAAAATTAGGTGAATAAAAGAACATGTGTCTCAAAGAAGGGAGTTTTGAGATGAAAACCCTAAACTCAAGTTTAGACTTGTCATGTATGAACTTTATCTCCTATATAAAAATCATATATCAATTATTTGTTTCATTAAAAAAAATTTACAAGTTTAATACATTAATATTAACCCATTTACTTCATTTATTTTAATTAAATATTTAATTACTTATTCATATATGTCCACATCAGGTGTTTTAAGGATGCTCGGTTCATAATTTCAAAATGGAATTAGTGTGTTGAAAATGGTCAAAGGGATCATTTTTCCATCATATAAAGAATAATAATAATTAAATAATTGTCATTTTTTTATAAATTATACTTTCTGAAACCAACCATGAAAATGGTTATGAAAAATGAAGTGTGTTACGATCTTGGAGATGATAGTTCATACGTACGGATGAGTAATGTTTACATTTTTCAAAGATCAAGATAGAAATAAGTTAAGTGTTATTTTACCCTTTAATAATAATAATTGTATCATAAATATCATATTATTATTTTTATACACTTACATATACCATCCATGTGATTCAGTAATTAAAAAAATAAATCACATCGCTTCGTGAGGTGGTAGTCCGCTGTACAAACGAATGATGATATCATTTTTCAATATATGGTAAGTTAATAAGGTATATGATATGTTAATTTTATATAATTATTAATATTTAATAATATAATATATATAAACATTAAATACATCATCATTAATATCCATGAGAGGTGATTATGGAAAATGAATTACATCGTTTCGTGAGGCGGTAGTCTGTTGTACACACACACGATGGTTTCATTTCCCATTTGAAGGAAGAAGAGGTGGATAAATATTAAACCATAAACATAATAATATATTATTTTATATTATATACTAGTGTTATTATATTTAAATTATTAACACATAATAGAAGGTGGAAAATTAAGGATCTCGGTGAAGACGATTACCTTCATTTAGAAGAACCTCTTTTGGATCTCTTATTAAAAACCCTAAAGTTAGTCTTTTGGATAGACCATAAGAACTAAAATTTGGAAAATGATGTTGGTGAGATATTTTTTAGGATTTGGTTGAGCATAAATTTTTTTAGAGGTATGAATAAGTGAGGGTATGTGGTTCTCTTTTATAATTGAGGAGGAGTGGTATTTTTGTAAATATTTAAAACTATTCAATAATGAGAAGCCACTCTCAAGACAAGTGTCTCCAAAATTGATAAATAATGGAGTGTATAGATGATATGGTCGATAAACTCCTCTAACATTAAAAAATAAACATGTTTTAAATATAATTTTCAATTTACCTCTTTAGTTTAACCCCCCCCCCGGTAAACAGGTTTTAACATTAATCATGGTAATAGATTATTACTATTTTCACTATTAATTATGAATAAAAATTAATATTACCTTATTATATAATATTAATTATTTTTATTAAAAATATATAATCAATTTTATCAAATTAAATTAACAAATTTTTTATAATTTAATTAAAAATTAAACACACAAAATGTGTCGAAAAATAGTTTTTTCAAGAAATGCATTTTTCATGCAATAGATGATCGTATATTAACTTTATGACTAGTAATAATAATTATATGAATTTAAATTAATTAATATATATATTTATAATATAAATTTAATTTAATTAAATTATCTTTAGTTTTTATTTTAATTAATTAAAATGGAGGAATATTATGCACTTTAAAACGGTTTTCAGAAAAAAAAAATGTGTTTTTAAGCCTAAAAATAAAATTATACTAAAATATGGTATAAATTTTATTTAAATGTAATTAATTAGATTATATATAAAAAATAATGCTTATTTTATTTTAAATTAAAATAAAATAATGCTTATTTTATTTTAAATTAAAATAAAATAATAATTGAAATTTAATTACTTAATTTATTAAAATAAATGATAGCATTACAAAAAACGGTATTTTTCACTTTTCACTTAAAAAATCAATATTTTCAAAAAAAACTCCCAAAATTTCACCCTAAATTAATACTAATATGCTGATTTAAATAAATTATTTTCATTTTATAAAATAAAATTTCTAAAATAACCAGAAATTAATTATAATATTTTCTCACAAAAAGAAATAAATGCATTTTTGAAATAAATGTTTTTATTAAAAATTGATACTTATTATATAAGAATTTATAAATAAATTTATATTGATTAAAACCTTTATATCTATTTCATGAATTATTTAATCCTATTAATACCCACCAATTTAACATCTATGTTATAATTTTTATATTTAAATAATAATATTTTAATAATATGTTGCAACCCGTTTAATATCAGTGTTGCATGTTGTATACACTATCAAACATAGTGTTATTTTAAAAAATAGAGGTTTTACATAAGTCATACTAAAGTTAAACTCATTGTTTAGAGAATGTTGAATACTTTTCTAGAACTTGGAGGTAAATCTCAGATATTTATCAGATATAATTGATTATGTTGTTACATACAGCCTCACCACTTACCTAATGTATAGACTTGCAAGTTGATCAAGTGAGAAGTACTCTCAAATTGAAATGATGTAACCAGTCTTTATAAGATGATCCAACACAACCCATATAAAATTATTTCCTATGTATGTCTTTGTAGGACCAATGGAAAATTACCTAGTGATTTTCCCCATTTCCATATCGGTATGGGTAATTTTTATATCATCCCCTTGGACTTTTTCCTCTCTACCTTCACTTACTAACATACCAGGAAATTTGATGTATATTTTGTGATCTTCTTATTCATATTTTCCTAAAAATAGTGCCCTCATTTATCTTGATACATCTTTATACTCCCTAGGTTAGTGGAGAAGGTTGAGCAATGTGAATCATTAAACAAATCATTATTTATCTCAGGATTTGATAATACACATAGTCATGACACAAATCTTACAACTCTTTTATTATTAATTTTAAACTTTTTGGATTTATATTTTCTTATAGCTTACACCTTCATCTATATTTTCAAATCATCTCTTTTATAATCATTTTTCATCTCTATAATGTATGGATTAGTAATCATTTGGGAAAGGAATGATTATGTTCCTTCCTTTATGACTCTCATGTTCATCCTTTGAAATGCCGCTTTATTTTCCTTCCCCGGATGGTAGTGGATTGACCATTAATAATCCTTGATCAGCACTAACCATCATCACTAACACATATTAGTCTCCTTCTATGTTAATATATACTTGTGGATTTTATGATCCATATATATTTCAAACGTATCCCCATAGAGATAATTCCTTTAAATATTCAATGCAAAGATCAATACATCCAACTCTAACTCATGTGTTGGATAGTTTTTCTCATGAAATTTCAATTTCCTTGAGGTGTAGACTATCTCTTTATCATTTTACATAAGTACATAGCCTAATAATTTCTTTAAAGTATCATTGTATACCACAAAAATTTCCACTCTTGTGGTCAGTGTGAGTACTGGTGCAATGATAAACCTCCTTTTCAATTCCTTAAAACTATATTTTTATTCATTGGTCTAAAAAATATCACTCCCTTATGAGTTAGCTTATTCAGAATGTTTGAAAATTGTGGGAAGTTTCTCACAAATCATTGGTAATAACCAGCTAGTCCAAGGAAACTATGGAACTCCATCACATATTTTTGTCTAAGCCACTCCTAAATTGAATTTATCTTATAATCATCCAAATATATCCCTCTGTTAGTGATAAAATTCCCTAATAATGATACTTACACCGTCCAAAACTCTTAATTACTACACTTTTAATATAGATTCTCCTTTCATAAAGTCATTAGAATAGTATTTAAATAATCCCTCTTTCTCTTGGAGTATATTGAAATATCATTTATAAAGACAACAATAAAATTTTAAAGGTAATTTCTATAGAATATTTTAATTAATTCCATAAATATATATAGAGAAATAGTGAGTATAAAGGGCATCACTATGAACTCATAGTGTATGTACCTTGTTTTAATGGGAGTCTTGGGAATATCTTCATTCTTCACATTTAATTGGTGATATCTTGACTTAAGTTCTGCCTTAAAGAAGTATTAGTCCCCATATAGTTAATAAAACAAGTCATAAATTCATGTAAAGGGATAATTTTTCTTTATCATGATCATGTTTAGCTCATGATAATCAATGAAGAGGTACATTGACCCACCCTTCTTCTTGAAGAAGAGGACTGGTACACCCCATGGTGAAGCACTCAAGCATCTAAAACCATTGTTGGACTCTCTTGTAACTATTTATTAAATTATTATAATTAAATGGTGGATATTATATAAGGATACTTGGATATGATGAGGGATTCAGGTATAGTTTCAATTGATAACTCAACCTCTCAATCAGTAGGAAGTCCTAGAAACTCTTCAAAGAATACATCATTATAGTCCCTCATAATGGGAATGTCTTCAAGAATGATTCTCTCTTGTATCTTAATCATTTAATCTATATATTCTTTCTCATAAGTAAAAATATACATTCTTGATAAGAATATTCCAAAGGAGATTCATTATCCTCCTTACACTTGTATAGAATCTATAGATGAATTGGGATGTAAAGAGTTGTATCCCTCTCTTAGATGTTAGATTTGTATAATAATAGTTAATTTGTGCCCAATAAAGCATCAAATATTACTAAAGTATGAATAGATTTTATGAGAGATTAAATCCAAAAACATTTACTGGGGAGGAGTTATATACTTGGGATGCAATAATTTCTCTATCTTCTATTCTCACAGATAACTCAACCACCGTTTCTTGAGGTGGTGTTTCAATAATTTTACTAAACTTAAAAGATGTTATAGAGTGTAGAACTAGAACAAAATATTAAGTTTTATATTCTTAAATAAATAACCATTTTACCTATCACCACATAGTTTTCAAGATCCACCTTAGTAGTTTTGATATCATATGCCCATACATGTGTTCTAGGCCATGAAGGTTGATTTCATTGATTTTATTTGACAACCCTTATCTTAGGTCATTGGATTACATGACTCTCATGTTCTCTATAGTTGAAACACTAGATTATAGGTTGAGTGTTGATCAAAAACTTTTTTTATTCCATCACATTATTAGGATTATTTATATACCTTTAGCATTGCTTATCCCAATTCCCCTCTTTTCAAAACTTGAAGCATCTATTATTTCACTTTAGATAGTTTTTGGGATGTTTCTTCCCACACTTTTGGCATGTGGGTAGTTATTTTTTCCTTCCTCCATGGGATTTATTCATTGATCCTCACAAATTAAACTATATTTTATAATTTTTATCACCATCCCCATAAGGCCACTAGGAGTAAACAAAATTCATCTCAACCTTAAAGACACAATTGAAAATCTCTTCATATCTATCAAATTCTCTAATTGAAAAATATTTTTATAGACTCAACATTAATCCACTAAATAAATATTTCACCTTACTTTAATTTTTATGAGAAATTAAAAGTCATGCCACGCAAGACTGCTGAAGTTTACCTAATATGCCCTGATAAACTCATCTTCTTTTTTTATTAGTCTAACAAACTCCCTCTCTATTTTAAGATAGAGAATTCAGGGAAAATATTTATTAAAAAATATTTTCTTGAATCCTTCTCATTCTATGGATTTTACTTATTCCTTGGGATTCATATTCTTGATTAGTGTCCACCACTAATCGGCTTCTCCCTCAAGGTAATAAATGAACAATACAAATTTCTCTTGTTTAGATAATTGTATGATAGATAATTTCTTCTCAATGGAATTAATCCATTATACTGCAATGAGGGGACCAGAAGACCCACTAAAGGTAGGAGGCATTTTTCACATAAAGGAATTAGTAATAACTTTATATTTCTTAAAATAAGGAGGGAGTTTCACATGATTCAAGTTATTATTCATAACTTGAGTCAATTTATCTATCACTTCCATGAAGATCTCATCACCTACTCTCATTGTGTTAGGCATCTCATTAGGGAAATAATCAAATTATCTATAACATCAGTTTTTGGAATGGTCTCAATTATTTCTCAACATTAACTAAAATAAAGGAAAAATTATGTATGATAATACTTAAACTAATAGGCATAAAAATATAGAAACTATTTGAAGTAATAACTTATAAATTACATGTATATCCTAAATTATGAGTCTTTAAGTTTTAATCTAGGTTATTCATGGTAATGTTTCTATTATATTTTAAAACCTAACAATCTATTCAAGTAATTTATAATGGTTTATAATGAGTTTGTGAATTTTCCAAAGAATATCCCTATGGATTGTAAAACTAGGTGTGAAAAATGGCTTATTTGATGTGCACCAGGTGTGGGTTGACTTAATGAACAATAATCCATTTCAAGGTTATCACCCTTAGGTACTTATTTTTTATATCCACATCCACTTGTATTATCTATAAAGTTATAAAATTTATTTCAAGACACTCACTCTATACTTCACTAAAATTTCATGATATATTCCAATAATTAGAATTATCCCTAGGGTTCTCACTAAATTATTCAATTATTAATCCATAAAAATATGTATATCTTCCTCTAATACCAACTATAGTGACCCAAATATTTTACACATATTATTACATGATTTTTAACATAAATATCAAATAAACAAAACAAAAGGATTGAGAGGCCTAGTGTATTTTTAAGACTAGGTGCATAATACTTCCACAAGAAAATACATGTACAAAATATTTATTTTAATTTATTTAATGAGCTACTAAATCCCTTCGAGCTTCAAAAACTATTTAGGATAACTTGGGGAACACATAAAAGAAAGGGGTGAGCTAAAAATCGGAACAAGGGAATAAAATGATAAAGAATCATAACATATAAATCAAAAGACATATATTGATATCATAATAGGTGAGTTACATGAATAATCACATAGATTCATGATATAAGTATATATTAAACATAAGATCAATGAATCATAGGAATGTGGCAGCAACATAAAACATAGCATAAGCATAAGTCAAGGCTAACTGCCAAGACAACATCACATGGTGGACAAATTCCCATCATACATTAGGTTTACTACCTAATCCCATATATATCATCTCATGAGACATAAAAATTACCCAATTTAATGGATCATTAACTGGTTACAGCCATCATAACATGTAAATGCTTATTTTTCCCACAAATGGAAATCAAACATAATGTAGAAACATAAGAATTACACAAGGAAAGAAATGGGTTGTATAATCTTGTCTTATAGCATAACAAAATGGTACATCATAGTGATTCATATGAAATAATGGATTAAAATATTCTTGGATTTTTATAGGCGATAGATAATCATAGATCATGAAAAATTATGTCTAAGTTAACTAATGATGTTAAAAAAGTGTATAATTAACTTTGGAAATCTACAACTTAAGTGGGGTTTTATGGAAAAGGGTAAAGAGTACTTATAGAAGGGAAAGAAAATATTAATTTCTATAAAACTAAAAATGAACTAAAATGGTTTCCCATAATATAATGAGAAATTTTAGAAACCATGTATGGTTTAAACCATCTTATGGAGTTGTACTTGAAATGGGGTTAGAAGTAGAGAAGTTCCTTTTAATTGGATTTTCTTATCAAATGAAATTGAAAAGGGAACCTTTAAAGCATGTATATACCCATAAAGTAAATTTGAATTAAATTAGGTGTATATTTTTAGAAAATAAAAATATAATATATAATAATTTAATAATAATAGTAGAGAGATAAACTAAGGAAAAGAGAGAGAAATTTTATCCCAAAGAAAATAGGGTGGATCATAGAGATCCCTTACCTTAGGTCCAAAATCATTCTACACATTCAATTAACATCATGAATAATAAAATTATATTCATTAATTAATTAATTAATAACATTTTAAAAATATATTTTATTTATTATAATTATATTATGTTCATTTACAACCATTACAATGAGATATCAAGTTTAATTTTCTATTCTGAGGGTGTTCGTTTCACGGTTCCAAGGTTGGATCACTTATGGATAATTTTTGAATTTTATGTGAAATGGGAAAAAAATACATAATTGAAATTAAATAATACTCATCTCATTATATAAATTGAAATGATCTCAAATATCCATATTTTTTTGAATGGATATGATTTATTTAGTATAAGTGTTATCGTTATATTGTTAGTACATTTCGGCAGTTTTACCAACCATCATGAACTAGATTTATTTAATTAAATTAATAAATTCAAGAACATGAAATAAGTTATAATATACTTATTATCATCATATTTAACTATAATAATATTTATATAACCATCCTTGAAGGAGGTGGAGAAAATTAAAGTATGTTGTTCATGGAGGTGGTGAAGCCACCAGAATATGAACAACATTTTCATTTTTAGAATGAGAGGAGGATAAAAGAGGATGGATGATAGATATTACATTAACATAATAAAATTATCATATATTTATGATAATAGAGTTAGTATGTCATTTTTCATTGAATTTTTTATAGGATGATGAGTAATAAATATTAAAATTCTCGATTGAGGGTATTACCTTTTCATTTGGATGTCTCCTCTTCGGTTTCCCCTTAAGGTGCCTTGAATTAGCCTTTTGATGAGACCAAGAAATATAGGGACATAGGGGAGATATGGGGGGAGAATTTGGTAAATATTTTTAAAGGTAATTAAGTTAGAATTTGTGAGGAGAAGGGGTGGTATTTATAAGAGAGGATAATTGTGTTTTTTAATATAATATTGATTGGTTTATTATTTTGGATCAAGACTGAAAATAATGATGAATATTGTGAATATATATAGTAATTAGTGAATTTTAATTTGATAAAATTGTCACTTACATCATCCATAACTCATTTCTATGTGTATTTTTCTTATAATTCATATTACCATATTTTTTTTTATTTTACTATTCCCCAAAAAATCAATTATTTTAGAAAAATACCAAAAAATAACCCTAAAATTTTTTTTATATGTATATTCCAAAAACTAAATACATTTTATAAATATGATAAATTTAATTTTAAAATAAAATACTTATTTATTTTAAAAATACCAATTTTAATATTATGATCAATTTTATAACGCTTTAAAAAATTACTTATGGTATAAAAAATATTATATTATCATTATAATGAAACTTAATGTTGTTTTATAAAACCATTTTATGGAAATAATATTTATTTAAAATACTTATATTTTTTATAAAAATAAAAATAAATCATATATGTTTTACAAAAATATAAACACTTATTTTATCATTTTTAAAACATTTATTTACTTTTATCGTGATATAAATATGTCATGTTTTTATTTAATAATATAACTAAATTTTATTTTACACTTTCATAGGTGGGTATACTATTATAATGGTCATGTTACTAATCCAACGGTCAGATTTGTAATGGTCACATAGGTTCTATTCTTTCGATAAATACCTTATATTTCATTTAATCTTCATTCACTTATATTTTCTTTCAAGGTTATATATATTTTCATTTTTAAAATTAATATTGAATTACTAATATTTAACTTCATTTATATAGTGTTGTTCATGAGTGTGATTATTCTGGGGGACTGATAAAATCCAAATTTTCATGTTATAGTTATCTTATATTCTATTTTTTCACATTGTAACACTTTTAATTCTTATAGATATTTTTTATTCTCTAAATATATTGTTTAAATTGATATAATAATTTTTTTTGATTCTATAATGTAATTAATGTAATTTATATACTATTAAATTACTAAATATGAAATAATTATATAATTAGAAGGTAAATTTCATTGATAAAATTTCATGTTGTTACATTGAAGTTGTGGTGAATAAGGAATGTATATTGATTAATGAATATATTGATGAAATAGAATCCCGAACACTTGGTAAAAGGGATAACTAATGAACACCTACTAGTATTATAGAAAAATAGGGACCTCTGGTGTATGTCAAGGAGGATATGACTTCTTAAATTCAAAGGTGCATCATAGAATTCAAGGAAAAAATGGTAGTGGAGAGGATGTGGTTCAAATAGAAGGCTAAGAGATTCCTGAAAGAAGCATCCCCGACACCAAAAAATATGAAGCTACTAGAATTTATAGAATTATTCAATAATTCCAAGAGTTAAAGAAGGAAGAAGTGGTGTAAACCCATGTGTTTGAACAACCTACTAAAATATTTGGGAAAGAAACACCTCTAACCCCAAAAAATGAAGATAATGATGTGGAGATTATAAGATACCTATAGGGATTCAATAAAACACCAAAGGTAGAAGTTGACATTCACCTCACTAGAAATTTTGATTCAAAATCAACTCCCACACCTTATTAATAGGAAAATGGTTGTACGCCTATTTTTTCATAGAAAAAGATTTATGTATAGTACATTTAAATGAATAAAATGGTACATAAATTATCATATCCAATATAGAACTTAAAGATGAAATTAAAGAGGGAGTTATGAAAGTAAGTTGGCACACTGAGCTTGCTAAAATTCTCATGGAAGAATAACCTATGACACTTAAAAATGATGACGTGGTTACTAAAATCACCAAGTTGAAATAAAACTTAGAACAAGAGTAAAATAGAGATAAAGTTTTGGAGGAAGACCTTGGTGACCATGTTGTAATTTTCATGGTAAACCAACCCCCAACACCTAGAACAATTAAGAGTGTTGCTGAAATTCCTAGACACATATTATAACTCAATGATTAAGAACAAAAAGAAACAATATAGGAGGAATGTTGTGAACATACTGTAAATTTTAAATACAAAATACCTCTAACACTAGATAAATAAGATAAATATCACATCTCATAAATTGAATAAAAAATCACAAAAATTAGAGAAATCTAGAAAGTGGTGTTGAAGCGGTGTGATATCAATGATTTTTAAGAAGAATAGATTCCAATAGGGGATGAAAAAATGGCACCTCCAACACATTATGAGGTGGATGGTTCTTAAGATCAAATCCTTATCACAAAATATAACAAAGATAAGGAAACTAAAGTATTGAAGGAGGAAAACTTAGAGCTTAGTAAAATTATTAAGTAAAAAACCCCACAACGGAAGAAGATTATGAGGATGTGAAGAAGGGTGCTGGAACTCATACATTTCCTATATCATTTGAAGAAAACAAGAAAGTATAATTAATGGATGATGATTTCTTGGTAATTTTTGAATTTTTGAAAAATATTCTTAGGAACTTGGACATGAGAAGGAGGAATTTGTTAGGATTCAAATACTACTTATATACCTAAATAAAAATAAGTGGGTAGATGTAGAATTTAAGGGGTGCATTGAAAAATTAAAATACATGTCAGGGGTAATACATGTTTTGTTCTAACCAAGAGCTGCTTTTTCACTCATTAGAGTAAATACAAGCAACATAATTAGAAAAGTACATTGTAGAATTTAGATAATTCTAGTCATCAAAAGTGAAGGTAGAGGATTCATATTGGGTCTTTACATACCACATATTATTGGTGTATACATTAGAGTTGTTTATGACCTGATCCACTACTCAAGTGGGTGTCACGCTACAATAAAGGTACAATAGGATCACATTCGACCTAGATCATCATAATTCCAATTCATTAATAAATCCAAACTAGGTAATAATATTTCACACTCCCGTCACATGAAACCTGAGTTAAAATAGTCAACTTAAAGACCAAAAATAAAATTCTTATACGAAGAAACTTGGGTTTTTAATTATTTCTTAGTAATTTGTTTAAATTTTAATTTTTTTGTCTTTTGAATTTCTCTTGGTTGTTTAGGTCAATTCTTATATTTATTTTAGAAATTTAATGTTTATACTTTTATTATTTTACTTTTTTAGTATACTTTTTTAGGTCCAAATCGAAAAATCCATGAAATAAAAAAAAGAGAAACACATTATAGGAATTCAATTACAAATCAACACATCCATGGATCAAAGAAAAGAGGCAACTTTAAAAGGGGATATTTTCTATTTATATCATTAATTTTATGACTTTTCTATTTTGTGCTTAAATTTTAAAAAAAAAATCAACCACATTACATTAGTTATATATTAGGGATTATGTTTAGTTTAATTTTGAGGTATGAATCCTCATATACCCATATTTGGATTTTTTTTCCTTGTTTGCTGACCTAGGAGACATTATCACTTATGAGATATTTTTATTCATGTTGAAAAAATTTTAATTTTTCATTCCCATAAATGGAAAAGATATAATTGGACATTTATGAAAGTCACATGCTTATTCCAATTTTTATTTGTTGAAAATTTAGTGTTTATATTATTTTAATTCTTGGATTTAATTCTTAGAAGATTTTATTTGTTAGACCAATAATTCATCTTCACTCCAAGAATTAATTGTTTGAAATTTTTAATTCCCAATCCTGAGAGGGTTCTAAGTCACTTTTGAAATTTTATTTCTCATACCCTTTTCTTGTGAGAACTCGAGATGTGTTAAAATACTTGAACTTGATTTTTTTCATGTCAAAACATTATGATTTTGAACTGAAATAAAAATTATTAAGGTAATTGATTAATCATATTTCAGCCCATTTGAACCTAAGACCTACCTTAAATTTCATCCTTTATGAACCCATATAAACCATTAAATTCTTTGATGGAAATCTATATTAAAAGCCAATTTATCCTTCCTATCCAATTTCTTTGATTATAAATGCATGATAATTCTTTGAACATAGAAGGTGAATTAGGTATTTTCATAGAGTTATTTAAATTGTGGTGTTGAAATAGAAAATGGTATTTGGTTCTCTTGAGATATTAGGAAAAGGTTTCTTACATTTTCATTGTTCTTTATTTCATCCCCTAATTTTTTAAAATAAATGGGAAAGAATAGAAAATAAATTGGGTTATATATTTGGAGGGTCAAAAATCACTATTATATGACCAATGATCATGATAATTTGGGGTTGGGTGGTGTATGTGAGACTTGTCTCAAACACAACTTTCAAAAAATGAGTAAGAGTTGATTATTCATTGCTTTTCATGTTGAAAAGTGGAACTTACTTGTGATAAGGATAAGGAATTGGGTTGTTTTCATCTTTGATAAAGGAGTTGAATAAGGAATTCATTTCATTGATTTAAACTTGAATATTGTACATTGTACTTCAATAAGTTTAACCTAATTTGTTAGCATGTGATTCTAATTTTTACATCATTGAATACCCACCTTAAGCCTCATATCCATTAGAACCTTAATTAAAAATCCATCATGATTTTTTTAGTTCAACTTATAAGTATATATTAAAAGAAATTTAAAGCTTATGGATAGTATACACATGCATGATATTGAGAATAACTCCATATCAAGTATTCTTGAGTTATAAGTGAAATATATTCCAGTGAGGTAAATAATTATTTTCATGGATATTTATTTAATGGTTGAATGATGTGAGTAAAATAGAAATAAATATCTTAAATATGAAATTTTCAATGAATCATGATTTAGATACTTTATTTTGGTTAAGATTCATGCTTTTAGAATCTTCAATTATAATTTTTATTTTATGAGCATGACCATTTCCAAATTTCTCTTACTAAAGTTTGGATCCTTTTTTAATTAGAGTTTTAGGTTTTTCTCTCAAGGATAAGCAATGATTTAAGTGTGGGGGTGTTTGATGAGTTTAAATTATATATATATATATATATATATTCCTCAATAATTTCATATATTTTAATATCATTTATGTTAAACTATAATGTTTTAATTATCTATGGTATAAAAATATATTTAATTGAGTGTAATGGATTTGTAGATATTTATAGGTGAAAATAAGAGAATTTGGTGAAATCTGGCCAAAATACTGCATGTCGATAAAGCCTAGTTTTTGGCTAAGTTTGGAGAATAATAAAGGAACAAATATGTCCAACACCTGACCAACCCTCAACCATGGGTAAATCCACCTACCCTAACGAAATTCTATCTAAACAATCCCCAATGCAAGTTAGTTCTAGGTGCATGCAAGTCAGCATGCACTAGGTTAAGCCACGGAAAAATGAGGGACCACAGTTGAATTTTATCAATTATTTAGCATAGATTCACTCTTTAAGTAGATAAAATTCCTCTAAAAAAGATGTGGGAAAATCTGGTCATGACATTGTTCATCACTTACAAGAAAAATAGTGTTGTTTCATGTGGTTGTGTGCATTACCCACCTCATACAGAAGAACAGACATATTCCTCCCCGAATTACATCATAGTTGGTCGCCTACACTATGGAACCACCAATATTTAAAAGTGGGTATCAATGATTCCCTTCCACTTTGAAGATCAATATTACACAACCATGTGAGTTTCACTATAGTTCACTGGTGAGGATCACATGAACTAAAAGGTTGCACAATGGACATCCAAACTGGGGGAGGTTTTATTCCACTATTAAAATACCTATGTCATAGTAAGAGAATATTGAAATGAGATGATGATGTTCAGTGATGTGGAATCTTTAATTCATCATTTGAAATTATAATAATAAACGATCTTGAGATTTCATAGTGCTCTAAGTTGTGTTTTAATTCTTTCATTGTGGTCAAAGCTGAAAAATCAATGAATAAAAATGGAGAATGATGTTATGTTATGGTTACCTATCCATGTTTTAGTGATACTATATATGGAAGGAGTTTATAATTACTCTTAATATAGAGTTTTAGTGGAATGTGGCTTGGTTTGGTACTTTCACCATGATTCTATTGTGAATAATGAATTAAGAGAATGTTGTGTCATAGCCCATGCATGATGAAATGGATCACCTTATATTATAGGAAAGATTGATATTTAGGGAGAAGATGATCATGTTGCATAAATTTTATTTCTTTTTTGTATCCATATGTAGAGAAAGTACATGAAAAATAGAGGAAAAATAAATTATGTGGTTTCATCATGAGTGATTCCATGCAATGTGGCGTGTCTCAAAATGACAACGTCATGGAATGAGATTGCAACATGGTATGACCTTTGCACTGTAGGAATGCACATTAGAGGATCTCAGGGCCTGCATGAATAATACCTCTATATTGTAGGGTTTTTTAGAATGATTTGGATGCACATGTATGGGAGGCCATGTGACATGGATAAACTAATGTGCCTATAATGTAGATGTTTCATTATGAACCACCAATATGGAGCTTGAAACTGATCCACCTATGATGTAAGGTTCCGCTTTGTACTAGGATTTTTAGATCTATTGGGGACAGCGTTCTGCGCTGTAAGGCTTAATTTTTCATCATGGGTTGGAGTTAAAGATCCAAGAATGTGTCCTGAATGTATTTACCAAGTCATATTACAAATATATTTTTTAAATTCTAACTCCTATTTCTAGTAGTTTTCATGGGAATTTCATGGGGAATATTGGCTACAGTTTTTAAGAGAATGATTGTACAAATTTTCCCCTCATTAAAGGAAAAGTATAAAAGGAAACAAAGAGAATAATAAGGACTATTATGAGTATGGTACTACTTGAAACAAGAATTATTCATCCCCAATAATGATCAATAAGGAAATATGGTGTAAAATTGAGATCCACAAACAAAATTTAGAGGGGAACATGGAGAATCATCGTTGATCACCAATATCTACATAAATTAGGTCTTGTTTTCTATTTTGATTTTTTTTAAATTATGGATTCTTTCATGAATGTTTAATCACAATTCAGGTGATTGTTTCATTTTTTATATAGAAATTTTATTTTAGTTAAATAATTTTTATTCCCCTGTCTATGATGCTATTATCATCCATGGTTGAAGAACCATCAACTATGAGTAGTCAGACTCATAGCAGAGGATGGTTCTGATTGGTGGGGATGTGTACACCATGATTTTTTTCTGATTCTATTTCATTTTATAAATTAATTTTATCACATTGAGATTTAATCATTATTTTATCCTATAATATCCTAGTGAGAGATATTATAATTTAGGTATGATATCAAGAGTGATAAAGTGGAGTTAGACAGTGAGAGTCGACTAAACTCTGCCTTCCTCTTAAGAGATAACATTTAATGCACTTAGGTAAATTATAGATCACCTTGAGAGAGGGGTTATCTTTCTTGGGTAGGTTTAGTTTTCACTGAGAGGTAAGACTAAATACTTCAATAAGTATCATAGTTAATTATTATATTTAATTAATGAGTGAAATTGAATTATTCTAAATTAATCAAAAACATCCTTTGATATTAGTACCCCTCTCAACATCCTTATAAACATAGTTTACACTTGGATTAAATTTCAGTTTAAATTAGTTTATGTTTAGTTAATTTAGTTTAATTAATTCCATTTTTAATTTTAGTAAAAATATTCTAAAGTCCTAAGAATTAGTTTAATGATTGGCTTCCTACTTCCTCGTAGGATCAACCCCACACTTTCCACTATTCTAATCTTTTATAGTTAGTGTAGGTCATGTAAAAATAAATTCTAAAGTCTGATAGTTTATTAGAACAAAAATATCATTGGAGAATATCACACCTTCTTCGGCACCATGTAATAATCATGTTGTTGCCTCATGTCACCATACCTATTACTCAAAATGTACCGAAGACACAGGTTAGGGAATCTCACCAAATCCTCAACCACTACCCAAAGGTTTAGGGTAGGGTCCTACGACCAAGTTCCAGACTCACCTTCTTGTTCAAGGTGGTCATATAACCAAGTCCTGGACCATCCCTTATCACTCAAGGGAGGTCATCTATCAAGATTTAACCACTACCTTGTCGCTCAAGGTAGTTACTCACATCCAAGACATACCAACCCATGTCCTCTCACTCATGGCATGGAAAACTATACCTTATCACTCAAGGTAAAGTTCCTTCTGTAACCATTAACTTATCAATCAACGTATGAAAAAACATCACATCACCATTGTTTCCTTCTCACTCATTATAGGATCCTAACTGAAACCACTAACTTATCACATAAGGTAAGTATTGGCATCATATCTCAACATCTACTTTATCCCTTAAGGTCGGGCTCCACCAACACCTTATCATTCAAGGTGAGGCAAGGCCTTGGGATCAATCATCACTCATGACACAATACATCACCTCTAAAAAGAACATATATGCAATAGAAATTAGGGTATGTAGCTCATCCCATAAGCTCACCAGATCATCACTAAGGTTCTAGTAACTAGAGGCCTATCCTTGTACATAAATGTACCTTATCATCTATCCATACCCTATGGATACCCCTTGAGACCATCCCTGCCACACAAGAACAATAATTTTATCATCTCAAAATTCTCATCTAGTCCATCAAGGAATCCACTGGGGTCTTTCAGAACTATCTTAGCACATCTCCCACACACACTTGTCTCCCCATTAGTACCTCACTTCTCATTGGATATTCCCAATCCAAACCACATAATTTCAGTCCAATCCTATCCATAACCCTCACTCAGGTATCATCTCACATCACTCTCAAAAGAACTCTCAAGTCCATCACTCATATAAAATTCCCCTCCCACACACCCTATCTATTCTTGGGGGACATATCCCATTCACAATGCTTGCCAAGTCTCAATCCACTCTCAGGAGGGAGATTCTAACTTGGTGTTATATGTATGACAGTCTCACCTATCCCACAAGGCTAAAGCCTCTATCACCTACCCAAATTACCTTTGAAACCAATATAGGCTACCCACATCACATATCTCATCCTGAGACAACCTAGGGTATCTCATTACTTAACTGAAACCTTAATCCCTTCGTGATATAGTCTTCAGGGATTCCCAAGACACTAAAAGTGATAAAGAGCATTTGTTTAAATTGAGGAGGCTCAAATCCACCTTCACTCTTCCTCTAGGAATATCTTGATCCCTATTCATTCTATTATAACCCATGAAACATTCATTTATTAGCAACCATACATAAATAGTCATATAACATTATATTAAAGGGGTAAACTACCTCAAACATGGATTTTCCATCTGTTTCAAGCTCTACTCATCCTCGACCATGCCTATTAATGCCTTATCCACTCTCATA
Organism: Viscum album; assembly: GCA_963277665.1. Lineage (NCBI taxonomy): Eukaryota > Viridiplantae > Streptophyta > Magnoliopsida > Santalales > Viscaceae > Viscum > Viscum album. Next base: position 633,504,412 of record OY728132.1, read on the forward strand.
TCGCCACACAAGATCTTATCTCGTGCTATGTGACGTTAATAATTCATTATAACCATTCAAAATTGATTATTTAAATTAAAACAAGGATTAATAACTACTAAAAACTCTCAATGAATCATTGTTCCATTGAAATTACAACCAATGGTGTGTGATCAACCATTTGGGCCTTCATTTAGCCACTGCACATGAAATCTCTATCATCCTCACCTGATTCCACCATGATTTTATAGAATCAACATTGAAACCCTAACCCAAATCTTATGAAATTATATGTATATAAAAGAGTAACAATAATGGAGAGAAAAATAGAGTATCTTAACTTAGATCACTAATGAAATTCCTCATTAACCATTTCCTACTATAGGGGATCAAAAGAGGTGAGAGGTATATGAGATCTAGCTAAAATGGCCCTCTACTGATGCCCATGGTTCCCAAAAACCCAAGGGGGATGACCCTAAAAATACAGATCTTTCCCCACTAAAAAAATAGACTCAAACCTCAATCATGGCACAAATTGTTGTGTCTATTCTAGAAGCAACCCTTCAACTAACATGGTCATGGTGCGGCCCTCTCGTTCATGACATGGACACCCCAGGAAGAGGTATTGACCCTTGGCCTTCCCTATTTGTTGCATGGCCCGTCTAGATTATGGTGAAACCATGACAAGGTTGGGGACCCCAACCCCTAACTAATAATATTGTAGCATGACCTAAGGTTCATGGAACAACTGACTTTCCTCTATGAAAAAAAACAAGTCAAGGAACGTAAGGGTCCTCGACCCACTTCATAAGAATCATTATTGAGGAATGACATACCCTTCACAGTGTGACTACTTTTTAAGGGTAATTTATTTTACTAAATTTATAAAATTTCCATGTCATGAATACCTTATTCGTGGTGTGATGTACCCCTCATAGAAGGTTATCATGATGTGACCAACTATAGGTGCAACATTTCAGTAAGGCCTCTCAGCCTTGATATGATGCTCGCTTGAGCACCCATAACACCTCTCAAATCCATATCCACATCTAAAAACATCTATTTGGGATATTCCAACACTATGATTCCTAATCTGAATCACAATTCTCAAAATGAACCCTACTCTGGGATCAAAATTCAAACTTCCTCCAAAAAGTAACAACCCTAAAATTAATGGATCATTACAAACTCCACACCATAATGATTATTTTTTCTAAAAATCCTTAGTATTCATAAAGCTACCACTCTATATGTACAATGGTCATCAATTCACCGATATCTCTCTACATTCAATCTCTAAATGCCAAATGAGCTTCTACGGAACCACTGTAACACCAAGGCACCCTATCTATCAAAAACTAAGCCAATCTCTCACGACCAATGCCATAACCAAGATAAAACTCAACCTCACTCATCTACCCTATTATACTGAAATTTCTTCAACCAATTAATCTCCATGATTATGGTGCTTTCTACTATAAAGATCTAATAACAATATCCAATTCTAAGATATGGTGCTCCCTACCATAGGAATCTCCTACCGAACTCTCTTCCAATGGTCCATCAACATGTTCAATGTGGTTTTCATATCACCACAACCAATTACATTAAAAAAATTAGGTGATCCAATTATATCTAAATTTTATAGAAAACATTGGATCACACTCACAGATGAACCATCACACCACCCAATCATGATGCCTTAACTCCAAAAGGCATTAAAGAATCATCTAAACACACACATTGAAGTCTAAACTTGACTCCTAGTGTAATTCCATGGTTAGATCACTAACCATCTACACCAGCTATAAAAACTTGACCCTAATCATTGGATTGTAAAGTGATGAGGTGACACTAATCTTAAGTGACATCACTTAGACGCTAAAATATTTCAATAAATTTCAAGGGATTACTAAATCATTGGGGGATGATTTTACCTTTAAACAAACACAACCTTTCAAGAAAATAATAGATCAGCCAAACCAATAATATATGATGCATGATATGTAAAAAATACAACTAAAAATTGAATAACCAATAAATATTAGAGTAACAGTGGAAATGATGAAAAGAAAAATAACAACTAAGACTCCAAAATAAATCAAGACTCTAGCACAAAGTTAGCCCTACTCTAGGCTCTAAGATTCGACCAACTCCAAAGATCTAACTCTAAATATACATGAATAAAAACATAAAAATCTCCAATAGATAAATATGAAATATTCACCTTTCCTATATCATGGAAAATTGTGTCTTTGTACACACCAAAGTTCATATACAGGGGGTGAGTAATCATACCGAGTAGGAAAACCTCAAGAATTTCCCATGAATGCCACTAAAACAAGAATCAGGTAAGCTAACAGTTTTATAAAATATAAGAAATCACATCTAATAATATTATCAAAAATATATTTTATTTTTATAAAATAATAAGAATCATATTAAATAAGTTTATCAAAAATACAATTTTATAAATAGTGATCACAAAACATTTAAACCTGCTTGTCTTCCAAGGTTCAAGTTCTCGTAAAAACACACCCATGCATGTCGAATGAAAATCCCTATACTCGCAAGCGGTGGTCCATCCTTAACCAAGTCATAACTTGTTAATATATACTACCATGACTCCAGTTTGGAATTGATATCCAAGACAGTACCAATAAGTTTCCATGTAATGAAAATATAAACACACTCCACATCTAGGATTTTTTCCAAGTTCTCACACCAAAAATATGACAACCCTGCTTTTATTACAAACTTAAACATGATTTACTACATAAAACTTCACTTGATACAACAAAGAATATCGAGAGGTTTAGAATATTTGGGGCTTAGGATCATTACATAACAACTTAAAACATGAATTACAACATCTTTATTGAAAACATCCTTTACAGGACCACTGCATTCCCTTGTACTTAGCATTGCATGGGATAACCTGAAGACATGCATAAGAAAAGGGTGAGCTATAAAGCCCAGTAAGGGAATACACATGGAATAACATGAGGAGTATAATACATGTTAGACATTAGTAATATCAATAGAGAACAAGAGAAACATGATCATAAGGGCATGATAAAGCATGATAATCATAACATGGAAATGTGGCAACAACACTTAATATGGAATTAGCATGAGCCAAGGCTCATTGCACATGGAGCATGAGTAAATTATCATTGCACATGAAGCAAGAGTAAACCCTCGTTGCACTTGAATTATCATGATTCAACACTCATTTCACGTGAGGTATCATGATACTATACTTTACCCAATGCATTGGAGCTCTATAAGGGCGCACCCTTCTTAAACATTTCATTTCATGCATAAGTGTGACACATGGATCTTAAAACATGGATTCATAAAACATAATCATTTATTCCACGATAAAGGAATGTGGAATTAATAAATGAAACTTTATAATAAATAAGTAAATTTTCATAAAGGTGAATACCCTTGATAGAGAAATGGTCATGGTATTCACTACACAATGGCATTGGCTTAGAAAATCGGTACGATTTCGGCAGCGTAACGGTGTGACATAAGAATTCATAAAAATGGTTGATGAGAGATAAAGGGGTTACTCATAATATTTACATTCAATGGGAATTAAGGAGATAATATAGATACATGTCCTAAAATTGTAATGGAATTTAGATTCATGATACAAAAATATTGCTTGAATGTAAATGAGGAGAGAGAAGTTCCTTTCGGAATTTCGGCATAGTAACGGGTGTACATGGGAGGAATTTAATGAGAGAGAAATGGTATACCATCATTCAAACATAAATAGGGAAGTATGAGGGAAGTTAAAACCCATACCCCAACATTTATAATTGAAATTAAAAGGGAAAAACAACTTAAAGAAAATTGGACAAAAATGAGAAAGGAAGAAAAACCCTTACTTGGAAGTGTGCTTCCAAAGGCTAGAGAGAGGCTTGTGAGAGGATTATTGGGAGCTTGGGGAACCTTGGGATAATTACAGATAGAGTAGGGAAGATTTTTTATGAACTCCAAAGGCTTTGAGTGAGGAGGAAGTGGGATCATGGGTGGGTTTATATAGGAAAGGTGGGGGAATTCTTTATTATTTAGGTTTGGGACCCCTTACATTAAATTAATCCAAACCACAAACCCTCCCATGGTTTTTGCCCACGGTTTTTGGAAAAGGGAAGAGGAAAAAAATAATTTTATAAATCCAAAGTCTGGACTTCTTAAAATAATAGGGTTGCTTATGTGAAGGTGAGTCACACTCTCATGGAAATTAATTTAAAAAGACAAGGTGTTTAATAAGTCTTGAGGGGTCCATTAATGCTTTGAAAAGTAAGTAAAACACACCCAAAATCACATTATTTTAATAATAAAACATATATTGGCAGAAAATAAAGATTATAGTATTTTATTACATCACTATTGGGTCATTATGATGTCATAAAACACACTATATATTTAAATGGTATTTAATTTTTACCCAAAAATTTGACTGTCTCAGAAAATTATGAAAAATTCACCGTTGGATAATTTCGACGTCCTGATTCCAGAAATAACATTTATTTTATCTAAATAATTTTCTAAATATGTTAATTTTCACTTTTAAAATAAAAACCGACATTTATCGAAAATTCACGAGTTTTGACAGAAATGGCTTTCAAACCTTAATAAAAATTATAATTGCAGTCATAAAATTATAAGATCATTTATATTTAATAAAAAATAATTTAATAATAATAATAATATTTTATTAAAATATTATTTAATTCAAAAATACCTTAATTTAAAAAAATATAATTCTTAATTAAATAATAACTAAAAACACTATTTGTACTTTAAAAACTATTTATAATGTATCGATAATGAAAAGAAGGTATATTTATTATTATATACCAAAATAATATACATGAACATATTACTAGAGATTTTTTACATAACCCCTTAAAACAGCCGCATAAGACCTAAGGGTAAGGTGTGCGATGGTGACAGACTCTTGGGGTGGCTCGGATAACATCGCTCGAGTGGTAATCTCTATCAACTTCCAATTTTCCCACAGACGGTCCCATTCGATCTTGACATGATGAAGCTCATCTTGGGCTTGGTCAAGATTGAAGCCCAAAGATGCCACCTCTTTTCCGAGCTCCGACAAATGGGCTTCTTATGGAGCAATTCTACTAGATGAGGCCATCGCTTCCTTTGTCTAAGTACAATTGGCTTCGTTAAAGCCTTATATTTATACTAATCATGTGATCACTGTTCAACGGCTATAAAAGTAATGGTCACAAATCTTATCATAAAACCAAAGAAGTTGACATTTTATGTAAACATAAAGAGACATTTAATTAGATCAAGAGGGATTTCCATTAATGAATCTTTGGGTCGTTACAATATTCCCCCCTTAAGAAATTTCGCCCTCGAAATTTTCCTTTTCCCACACTAAAACATATGTGGGTAACTCAGCTTTATCATTTCCACTGATTCCCAAGTCACTTCTTCAAACTTGTGGTTTCTCCACAACACCTTGACGAGGGGAATTGTATTATTTCATAAAACTTTTTCTCTATGATCTAATATCTTAACTGGTTGCTCCTCATAAGAAATATCATCTTCAAATTGTACCACCTTAGAAGAGAGTACATGTGAATGGTCTGGTATGTACTTCCTTAAGAGGGATACATGAAAGACATCATGTACTTTGGCCATGGTAGGTGGAAGTTCTAGTCGATAGGCCATAGCCCCGACACAATCAAGTATCTCAAAGGGGTCGATGTACCTTGGACTTAACTTCCCCTTCTTTCCAAACCTCATGACATTATTCCACGGAGATATGCATAGAAAAACCATATCCCCAAATTTAAACTCAAGGTCTCATAGATGGTTATCTGCATAACTCTTCTGTCGACTCTAGGATGCCTTGATATGCTGATGAATGGTTTTCACCTTCTCTACCATTTCTTCGACCATTTCTGGTCCAAGAAGCTTACATTCACCGACCTCATCCCAACATGTCGGTGTTCTGCACCTTTTCCAATACAGGGCTTCATATGGTGCCATTTGGATGCTCGAGTGGAAAATATTGTTATAAGAGAACTCAACCAGAGGAAGATGTTGATCTCATCCTCTTTTAAAGTCCATTGAGCACGCTCTCAACATGTCCTCAAGTGTTTGGATAGTCTGCTCGGATTGGCCATCAGATTGAGGATGATAGGTCGTACTAAAGTTCAGTTTAGTATTCAGAACATGTTGAAGACTCTTTCAAACCTTAGAGGTGAATCTTGGATCTTGGTCAGACACAATATATAGTGTTACTCCATGTAGCCTTACCACTTCCCTAATATATATCAGTTCCAGTTGATCCAAAGAGAAATCCTCCTGAATAGTAATGAAGTGTGCAGTCTTTGTAAGACAATCCACAACAACCCAGATTTCATTGTTTCCTTTGGATGTCCTTGGAAGTCCGGTGACAAATTCCATAGTGATGTTCTCCCATTTCCATTCTGGTATGGGAAATGGTTTCATCATCCCCTTATACTTATGCCTCTCTGCCTTCACTTGCTGACACACCAGGCACTTTGATGTATATTCAGTGATCTCCTTCTTCATATTATCCCACCAAAAGTTTTCTCAGTGATCTCGATACATCTTTGTGCTCCCTGGGTGAATAGAGAAATTTGAACTATGTGCATCATCCAAAATTTCCTTCTTCAGCTCCGGACTTGATGGAACACATAGTCATTTCCCAAACCACACAATTCCTTCTTCATTAACATTAAACACCGAGGGTTTCCCTTTTTCGATATCTTCCACTTTTTTCTGAATTCCCACATCATCATTTTGAGCATCCTTTGACCTTTCCAAAAGAGATGGTTGAGCAATAATTTGTGAAATGATTGATGATGTTCCCTTCTTTATGATTCCCATGTTCTTCTTCATCAAGTCTAAGAAGATTGCATCCCTCTCAATTTTCATCATTGATAGAATCGTTGGGTCCTTTCTACTTAGGGCATCTGCCACCTTGTTTTCTTTCCCAGGGTGGTAATGTATTGAACAGTCATAATCCTTGATGAGCTCTATCCATATTATTTGGCACATATTAATCTCTTTCTGTGTGAATATATATTTAAGACTCTTGTGGTCAGTATATATCTCATATTTCTCCCCACAGAGATAATTCCGCTAGATTTTCAAGGCAAAGATCACCACTGCTAACTCTAGATCATGGGTTGGATAGTTTCTTTCATGGATTTTCAACTGCCTTGAGGCATAGGATATCACTTTATCATTCTGCATCAGCACACACCCTAATACCTTCTTCAAAGCATCACTGAATACCACAAAAATTTCCCCACTTGTGGGTAAAGTGAGCATGGGCGCAGTGATAAGCCTCCTTTTCAACTCCTTGAAGATTTCTTTGCATTCATCACTCCAAGAAAACTTTACTCCCTTTCAAGTTATCTTGGTAAGAGATTTGGACAATTGTGAGAAATTTCACACAAATTGTCGATAATATCCAGTTAACCCCAAGAATCTACGGATATCTGTTACCAATGTTGGCCTTGGTCATCCCTCAATTGCATCTGTTTTGGAGGGATCCACATATATCCCTTTTCTTGTGATGATATGGCCCAAGAATGAAACTTCCTTCAACTAGAAATCACACTTGTTGTACTTTTCATAGAGCTTCTCCTTGCGTAAAGTCTCCAGTACAGTTCTGAAATGCTCCTCATGATCCTCCTTGGTTTTGAAGTATATTAGAATATCATCTATAAAGACTACCAAAAATTTGTTGAGGTAATCTCTAAACACTCTATTCATCAATTCCATGAAAATTGATGGAGAATTGGTGAGTCCAAAAGGCATTACTATAAATTAATAGTGTATGTATCTTGTACAAAAAAGCAGTCTTGGGGACATCTTCCTTCTTCACCCTTACTTGATAATATCCCGACCGAAAATCTACCTTTGAGAAGTATTGTGCTCCACGCAGCTAATCAAACAAGTCATCAATCTATGGAAGAGGATACTTTTTCTTTATCGTTATTTTGTTAAGTTCATGATAATCGATGCAAAGACGCATTGACCCATCCTTCTTCTTGACGAAGAGGACTGGTGCACCCCATGGTGAAGCACTTGGGCGTATAAACCCTTTATCCAGATTCTCCAGTAGTTGTTTCTTTAGCTCTTAAAGATCCAAAACAGTCATTCTATATGGAGTCTTGGATATTGGTAGCTCCCCCAGTATAAGTACAATTGAGAACTCAACATCTCTTCTAGGTGGAAGGCCAGGCAGTTCCTCGGGAAACACTTCAGCGAATTTTCTCACAATAGGCATTTCTTCAAGGATGGTTTCTTTCTTGGACTCAATCATCTGAGCCAGATACGTGTGCTCATAGGGAAGTAATATCCATTCTTGAGATGATGGAGCTAAAGGAGATTCATCTTCCTCCTTACACTTGTAAATAATCGGGGGTCGATTCTCCATATGGAGTGTGATTTCCCTCTCCCGACAATTTATGTTGGATCTATATAAGGAAAGTCAATCCATGCCAAGAATTTCATCAAATTCCACTAGAGGGAGTACGAAGAGGTTCATCGGGAAATTCAATCCACAGATTATAACAGAGGAGGACTTATATTCATGGGATGCAATAATTGCCCCATTTTCTGTACTCACCATCATCTTCACTTCCATGATTTGTGGTGGTGCTGGGATTGTTCTACTAAACTTTTGAGATATAAATGAATGTGTAGAACCTAAATAAAAAAGTATGTTCACTATTCTTGAATGAATAACTAGCATATCTGTCACCAATTCGTTGTTGGGGTTAACTTCGGTAGAAGTGATGGAAAAAGATCTTCCTTTCTTCCTTGGAGGCTGTTGGTTGCCTCAGAAAACCCTTGGATTAGGGCACTGATTTGAAAAATGACCCGGTTCTTTGCATTTGTAGCATTGAAAAATGCATTGATGTTCGAACGGATCATTCCTCTCCTCTGTCGCAGCTGCGGGTCTTTCTTTCCGACAGTTAACAGCTAGGTTCCCTTCTCTTCCACACCTGAAGCATTTCCTCGTCCCCTTAAGGCAATTTCCAGGGTGCTTCTTTCCGCACTTTTGGAAAGTGGGGTGTTGGATATTCTTATCACCATTGGATTTATCGATCAAACTGCCAGCATTGAAGTACACCTTACTCTTCCTGTCCCCATGATACCCATGTGATTCCCTGATCACCATTTTGACCTTGAGGTCACATCGTACAATTTCCTCATAGTTGTCGAAGTCACAGATTGCTAATGCTTTCCGTTGGATAGGCTTCATCCCACCAAATAAGCGGCCAACTTTGCATTTGGGGTTAATGAAAAAGTCAGAAGAGTATCGTGCAAGCCTTGTGAAGTTTTCCTCGTACGCTCCAACAGATTCTTCGTCTTTTTTCTTGAGGGAAAGGAAGTCCCTTTCCATCTTAAGCCAGAGGGTGTGCGGAAAATATTTATCAAAAAACATCTTCCGGAAATCCTTCCATTCTAACGCCTCGATCTCTTCCTCGGGCTTCATATTTTTTGATCAATATCCACCATTGATCAAATTCACCCTCCATATGATAAGCAGCTTGGAGAACCTTCTTTTGTTCAGAACATTGAAGGATGGAGAAGATCTTTTCAATGGAGTTGATCCATTTTTCAGCGATCATGGGATCGGATGATCCACTAAAAGTAGGAGGCTTTTGTCTCATGAAGCTCTAAATAGTGACTTGTTCTTTCTTAGGGGGGTTTAACGTTCCTCTTGACCCGTGTTTCTATTAAAATCTTGAGTTAATTTAGAGAGAAGCATGACAAAGTTCGGGATTCCTGCTCCCATTGGATTGGGTATCTCGTTAGAAGAGTCATCACACTAATCTTCACACCGGTTGTTAGCCCGAGTCCTCCTATTACCGGCCATTGGCTGGAATAAAAGGAAAGTTAGGGGTAACGCATAAAGGGTAATCCAAAGAAAAAAGTTGATGACTTAAAAATAAACTTTTATTTCCTTAACTCATGAGTTTATAGGATTCACTCTAGGCTTTTCATGATCTACTTTCTAACATATATTCTTAGGGGAATTTTTTTAATTCCCTTAATAAGGGTTTATAATAAGCTTGTGAATTCATCAAAAAATATCCCCCAAGAGTGTTGTAACCAAGAGTGAATCAAGGCCCATTGTTGTACACCAGTTCCCATTCGAGTCTAGCTCAAAGCAGTGTTTTCGGGTTTTACCCATAGGATACATCTGTGCCAGAGCCGCCTCTACCTACTCGTATCCAGAAAGGGATGTATTTGTTTGATAAACCACTTACTCAGTACTTACCAAAACTTAGGGATGTTTTTATTATACTTAGTCTTGTCTCTAAGGCTTTACTAGCGTTTTCTAATCCTAATCCCAAAAATAACTAAACCTATCCTCTGATGCCAACTATGAAAACCATTCTTTTATTACAAACTTAAACATGATTTATTACATAAAAATTCACTTGATACAATAAGGAAGATCGATAGGTTTAGTGAATTTGGGGCTTAGGATCATTACATAACAACTTAAAACATGAATTACAACATCTTTATTGAAAACTTCCTTTACATGACCACTACAATCCCTCGTACTTAGCATTGCATGGGATAGCCTGAGGACATGCATAAGAAAAGGGTGAGCTATAAAGCCCAGTAAGGGAATACAAATGGAATAACATGAGGATTAAAATACATGTTATACATTAGGAATATCAATATAGAACAAGAGAAACATGATCATAAAGGCATGATAAAGCATGATAATCATAACATGGAAATGTGGCAATAATACTTAACATGGAATTAGCATGAGCCAAGGCTCATTGCACATGGAGAATGAGTAAATTCTCATTACATATGAAGCACGAGTAAACCCTAATTGCACTTGAATTAGAATGAGTAAACACTCATTGCACGTGATGTATCATGATACTATACTTTACCCAATGCATTGGAGCGTTATAAGGGTGCACCCTTCTTAAACATTTCATTTCATGCATAAGCATGCCACATGGATCATAAAACATGGATTCATAAAATATAATCATTTATTCCAAGATAAAGGAATGTAGAATTCATACATGAAACTTTATAATCAATAATTAAATGTGCATAAAGATGAATACCCTTGATGGAGAAATGGGCATGTTATTCACTACACAATGGCATTGGCTTAGAAAATCGGTGCGATTTCAGCAGCGTAACAGCGTGACATAAGAATTCATAAAAACGGTTGATGAGAGAGAAATGGGTTCCTCATAATATTTAAATGCAATGGGAAGTAAGGAGGTAATATAGATATATGTCCCAACAATTGTAATGGAATTTAGATTCATGATACAAAAGTATTGCTTGAATGTAAATGAGGAGAGAGAACTTCCTTTTGTAATTTCGGCATAGTAATGGGTGTACATGGAAGGCATTTAATGAGAGAGAAAGGGTCTCCCATCATTAAAAAATAAAGAGGGCAGTATGAGGGAGGTGTAAAACCATACCCCAACATTCATAATTGAAATTAAAAGGTAAAAACAACTTAAAGAAAATTGGATAAAAATGAGAAAGGAAGAAAAACCCTTACTTGGAAGTGTGATTCCAAAGGCTAGAGAGAGGCTTGTGAGAAGCTTCTTGGGAGCTTGGGGCACCTTGGTAGGATTCTAGAGAGAGTAGGGCAGAGGTTGGATGAACTCCAAAGGCTTTGAGTGAGGAGGAAGTGGGAGCATGGGTGGTTTTATATAGGAAAGGTGAGGGAATTCTTTATTATTTAGGTTTGGGACCCCTTACATTAAATTAATCCAAACCACAAACCATCCCATGGTTTTTGCCCATGGTTTTTGGAAAAGGGAAGAGGAAAAAATATTTTATAAGGCCAAAGTCCGAACTTCTTAAAATAATAGGTTTGCTTATGTGGAGGTGAGTCACACTCCCATGGAAATTAATTTAAAAAGACAAGGTGTTTAATAAGTCTTGAGGGCTCCATTACTGCTTTGAAAAGTAAGTCAAACACACCCAAAATCACATTATTTTAATGGTAAAACATATATTGGAAGAACATAAAGATTATAGTATTTTATTACATCACTATTAGGTTACTATGATGTCATAAAACACATTATATATTTAAATAGTATTTAATTGTTACCCAAAAATTTGATTGTCTCAGAAAATTATGAAAAATTCAACGTTGGATAATTTCGACATCATGATTCCAGAAATAACATTTATTTTATCTAAATAATTTTCTAAATATGTTAATTTTCACTTTTAAAATAAAAACTGACATTTATCGAAAGTTCACAGGTTTTGACAGAAATGGCTTTCAAACCTTAATAAAAATTATAATTGCATTCATAAAATTATAAGATCATTTATATTTAATAAAAAATAATTTAATAATAATAATATTTTATTAAAATATTATTTAATTCAAAAATCCCTTAATTTAAAAATATATAATTCTTAATTAAATAATAACTAAAAACACTATTTGTACTTTAAAAACTATTTACAATGTATCGATAATGACAAGAAGGTATATTTATTATTATATACAAAAATAATATACATGAACATAGTACTAGAGATTTGTTACATAACCCCTTAAAACAGCCGTATAAGACCTAAGGGTAAGGTGTGTGATGGTGACAGACTCTTAGGGTGGCTCGGATAACATCGCTCGAGTGGTAATCTCTATCAACTTCCACTTTTCCCATAGACGGTCTCATTCGAGCTTGACATGATGAAGCTTAGCTTGGGCTTGGTCAAGAGCTAATCCCAAATATTCCACATCTTTTCCGAGCTCCGAAAAATGGGCTTCGTATGGAGTAATTCTACTGGAGGAGGCCATCGCTTCCTTTGTCTGGGTAAAATTGGGTTCGTTAAAGCCTTATATTTATATTAATCATGTGATCACTGTTAAATGGCTATAAAAGTAATGGTCACAACTCTTATCATAAAACCAAAGAAGTTGACATTTTATATAAACACAAAGAGACATTTAATTAGATCAAGAGGGATTTCCATTATTGAAACTTTGGGTTGTTACAAAAAACACATTTTTGTTTTAAGGAAAACCATTAAATAGTTTTATTAAACATGTTGTAGGAGTCACCCACAACCCAAGATTTCAAGATTAATCAGTAAGAGAAATTTATAGCAGAGTTTTAGCATGAGTTTTTCTTTAAAAAATAGAGTGAATTTATTTGGAAACATAGATGCTTCACATTCTAGAAAAATTTTAATACGGGAGAATCCACCTACCTAGAAAATGTCTAACATGAAGAATATACACACAATCTCATATATTTTGACTCTTTTATTTGTTCCTATAATGAATCAAAAGAAATTTTGAACAAAACTTGTTTGATCTCAAAGATTAATCCATAAAAATCCCATTTTAGGTTTCCATTCAATAGAAAATGAGTAGATGTATATGTTAAGGAAATAACAGATCCCTAACCTTTTGTTTTTAAGATCCAACACTTGAAGAATCATCTATAATGGAGTCCAGAAGACAAAGATCATCAAAAAATTCCTACATGAAGGATAAGAGTTGAGAGCCTAAGTTAGGGAAATAATAATGAGGGTTTTCATGTTATTTTTGGCTTTAAACCCTAATTATGAGAATTAAAAAATTACATTGCATATTTAGGTTGCACAATTAGCAAATTAAGTGCCAACCATGTGAATCCCCACTATCTAAAAATTTCTAGGTTGCATATTTAGGCCATATGATTAGTCAAACTGTGTACCAACCATGAAACTCGCCACTAGCCATAAACCTCTATTTTTCACAGTTAGGCTACATAGTTAGGAAAACTTTGAACTAATTATGTACCTACCAGAACTCCCAAATTAACCTTGTATGATTTCCTAGAGAACCTTCACTATTTCTTCTAACTATTCTCAAATTTGTCACCCTTAAAAATACTTCAAAAATAATCAAAAACCATCTAGGAACGTCTCAAAACTTAACCCAACTATTCTATAACTAAAAATATAAAATATAATAGATAATTAACTCAAATCAGAGGTATTATATTCTCCTCACTAAGTGGATTTACATCCTTATAAAGTTATAGATTGGAATTGTCTTTGAAGAGTTTTATCCATTCCTCTGTCATGAATTCCTCTCATTCCCGAGTCTCTTCTAAGATCTTACATGCTTCCATAATACTCATACCAAATAAATAGTTCCCCCTCATAAAGTCATTACCTACCTATCTAGAATCTAAATTGGTTTATAGATAAACATCGCATCAGGTTCAAGAGTAACATGATCTTAGCTAATCACATGACTAGGATCCAACCCATACATCTTCAATTGAGAAACATGGAAAACACTATGGAAAACATTGAATCTTAGTGTTAAATCTAATCAATATACAATGTTTTAGATACGTTACAAAACCTAAAATGGTCCCACATATCTAGAGGCTAGTTTTCCTTGTATTCCCAAATGATGATGACTCAATCACGATGACACTTTATGAAATATATAGTCACCTACATCAAAAGATAATGGGTGATAAATATGATTTTTTTATGATTTATATTATCTCTAGGCTATATCCTTCTACTTCCTAATCATCTGAATATTTTATGTGTCTCTCAGAAAATTCTAACTACAATTAGTTAAGTTTCTCCCTTTTCCACAAAAAAATGGAGAGTGACAAGGAAGATCATAAAATTCCATGAATAGATCCATTTGTATCATGTTCTGATAATTGGTATTATATGAGAACTCAAACAAAGGCAATATAATCTTCCCATGTGCCACAAAAGTTTATAACACAAGCTCTAAGTATATCTTCCAGCATCTGAATCATACATTATGACTACCCATATGTATAAGGATGAAATTTCATTCTTGTGATCAACTGGGTATCAAGAGCCTATTATAAAGAGTCCCAAAACTGAGAAGTAAAACAAGGATCTCTATCAAAGACAATAGATACTTGTACTCCATGAAACTTAACCACTTATAGAAAATATGTATTTCCCAATAATATTCTATGTTGGACTCTCATATTGGGAAAATCATACTAACATTATCATTTGATTCATAATTACCCAAATAGAATCATGATTTTGAAGCTTCCATGGTAGACCTATGACAAATTCCATGGAAATTTCTCCAATTTACAAACTAGTATAGGCATATATTATAACATACCAATTGGACGTTGATGCTCTTATTTTACCTATTATTAAGTGATACATTCCATGACATGATTTGAAATCTTTCTTTTAAACCTGAGCACTATAAATAGGCTTACATTTCCTTGTGCATTTTTTGAGTACCCAAGTGAATAACCCATTTTGAATAATGATACACTAAAATAATTTTTTCCTGGAATTTTTAACCTAATTATGATGTAATTAGGATATGTTCATTGATATTATTTTAATAAATCCATCAAATAAATAAAAAGAGTGACTGGGAAGAAAACTATATTTTCATTCTATTTGGAATGGTCCAAATGCATGTCAACAGTAACACTAATCAACAACCATTGGTTATGAGATTATCTAACTATCTCATTATAAGACATCTGACTCAAGGCATTAGCCATTGAATTTCCTTTCCCAAATGTATAAAAAAAAGTTAAATTCAAATATCTATAGATACTTTATCCAATTTCATTTCCTTAAGTTCAGGTCTCTCTGTAAGAATATATATTTCAAACTTTTATGATCAGTAAGGACTGTGAACCATATCCAAAATATATAGTGGCACCATGTTTTTAAGGCATGGACCACTGCAGATAATTCTAGGTCATGTGTTAGATAATTCATTTCATGTGTTCTTAACTTCCTTAATCCATAAGCCACAACATGATCTCTCTATATACAAACATAAGTGATTCTTGTTCTAGATGCATCACAATATACCACATATCCTTAATCAGGTTCTGGGAAGATGAAGATAGATTCCAAAGTGATCTGAGCTTTAATATCCTAAATTTATTTTTTATAATCTTTAGTCCACTTGAATGGAAGCCCCTTTATCATCAATTCATTCATAGGAGAAGAATGCATTGATAAATCCCAAAAAAATGATGATATTACCATTCTAATCCCAAAAAAAGTGTATATAAAAGTCATTATTGGGTGAATTATAAGAAATTATTGCTTAAATATTCATAGTGTCAACTTATGTGTCTTCTTTATAAATTATATTCTTGAGGAAAAAGACTTCTTGTATCTAGAAGTATCACATAGAAAATTTAACATAAAATTGGTGGTCGCGTAATGTGCACAATGCAATCTCCAAGTGATTATCATGGTTATTTTTACTTTGAGAGTAAACCAAAATATCATCAACAAACACCATGACAAAACAATCAAGGTACCAGTGTAATATATAGTAAGGTCATGAAAACTATAGGTGCATTGTTAGACCAAAGGGAATGACAATATATTCATAATGGTCATATCAACTCAGAAATGTTGTCTTTGAAATATCCTTCTTCCTAGCTCTAATTTGATGGTATCTCAATCATAGATCAATATTAAAGAACCAATTGGATCCATTTAATTGATCAAACCCATCATCAATTCAAGGAATTGGATACTGATTATTGATCATAACTTGATTTAGTTTGTGATATTCGACACAGAATCAAATAAAACTATCTACCTTATTTATAAAAAGAACTAGAGCATCCCAAGGTGATGTACTTGGTCTAATGAATCTATTTCTCTCCAATTATTCTAGATAGAAATTTAATTCCAGAAACTCTATTAGATCCATTCTATAAGATGAAAGTAGAATAGGACTTCTTATTGGGATTATATTGATAGAGAATTCAATTTCCCATTCATGGGGTAGCCTAATGAAATTTTTTAGAAAGACATTTGGGTATTGGCCTACTATTGTAGGAAGAGTCATATTCTCACTTTCATTTATAGCACCCAAAGTCATTGATTCCAACTAACTAGAGAATGTTCCATCTACTACTACTAAATTCCCTACTCTACTATAATTTATATCCCAAACCCCTTTAAATAAATGAACCACTCCATATAAGAATGTGAAAGTTACTCACTGAGTGTTGAAATCAATATGGTATTTGAATTAAAGTAACAAGTTTATTCCATATATTATATAAAAAATATCCATCTCTAAGATAGTAAACTCCTAGAGAAATTTTACTACATCAATGGTAATTGTACAAGTTGGTAACTTGAATCCTTTATATTCTTTTTTATCGATAGGGGTCTTGATGCTCATGATGTGATATATCATCTCCACATGCAATCCTAATTGTTTAACCATGAGGGAAGCAAGAAAATAATGTGATGAATCAGTACTAAATAAGACATTAATAGGGGTAAAGTTCACAATAATGGTACCTCACACTATTAAGGGACCTGATTTATCAATTGAAATTGCCTACTCTGCTCTATATAAATATTGATCAGCTTCCATATAATAGTCTTTAATCCCTTTTTGTGGTGTTTTATAGACAAACAAGGTGTTCTTGAAATCATCATGGTTTATCCAATTATGAGGGTAAGATCAATTCTAATGAGATCAAACTGATTGATCATGAGATACATGAGACTAGTTTGAGACATCTAATCCTATTGAATTTAGAGGTATATGGAAATATTTCTTAAGATGACCTCTCCTTCCATAATTGTGAGAATATTGAGGCGGTGCATTACAATCCTTATTTCTATGTTAAATAGATCCACGTTAAAAACAAATTGGTGCATTACTATGATATGGAAGATAAGAGAAAGATTTGGTGGATTGATTCTCCAATTCTCTACTTATACTAACCCAAGCCTTTAACACATATTATTACATGATTTTTAACATAATCATCCATTAATTATAACCCAAATATCAAGAGGCCTAGTGTCATTAAAAGACTAGGATCATAATAAATCAAAGTAAACTAAAACATGGCATCCTTAATTTTTAATTTTCCTTAATGGGCTCCTAAATCCATTTGAACTTCTAAAACTGCAAAGGATAACCTGGAGAATACATAGAAGAAAGGGGTGATCTAGAAATCCCGGTAAGGGAAGAAAAATTATAAGGAAACATAACATGTGAGTCAAATATATAACATGATATCATAAAAAATAGGGTAATCACATGGAAGAATAACTTAAAGAACATGGTATCATAAGATCGCGACATCATAGTAATTGTGACAACAATATATAACATGACATAAACATGAGTTAAGGCTAACTTCCTAGATAATATCACAAGGTCAGAAAATTCCCATAATAGATTAGGTTTACTCTTTCATCCTACACATGAAGCCTCATGAGACTAAATCTTTACCCAATGCATTGGAGCACTATCTAGGAACACTCATCATAACATGTTCATGATCTATGTGTTCCACATAAAGGAAATCAATCATAATTCATAACATAAGTATTACCCATTCACTAGTAGAAATTGTGGTTTTAACATCACAAATATGATGTTAGTTTATAAGAAAATGATGCAAAAAATGTTTGTGTAGAATTTTTGGAATCGTTTTTGTATAAAATCGATGCCAAAATTTTTAAAAACATTTTTGGTGTTAGTTTACTTAAAACCCAATGCCAATATTTAAAAAAATGGAATCAGTTTCTATATAAACCAATTCCAAAAACATTTTAAAATAAACTTATGTATCACAGAACCCTCATTTTTATATCTACAAAAAACTTTCTCACTTGACTCACAACTCTAACAGCCATCTGAGGATCCTAAAAGATTATTTTTCTTGAGTTTATTCAATTTTAATAATCATTTAATGATCAGTGGACCTCATTCTTTCTCCCTCTATCTTTTTTGACCAACCACGTAAGTTTTTTGTCTTTGGAAACCATTTTACTTGATTTTTTTGGTTTTTTCTTGTTTATTATTATTTTCTACAAAACTTTTTGTTAAATCTTACAGTGTTTATTCTTCCAATGAATTAAAGGGAGAAAATTCATATTGTGGATCAATTTTTCTTGTTGAACTCCAATTTTTGTAAGTTATTTTTTTTAATTTTGAAGATAAATTATTTATCATTTAGTTATAATTTTGAGTTATTGATCTATTTTTTGTATGTAATCGATTATTGATTATAAATGTTTTTATTAAAGTTTGTTTATTTTGATATATTTTGTATTTGATTAAATTATTAAATAAAAATTCCCAAAAATGATATATACATAATTATATGTGTGTCTATATATCTATATATATGTGTGTGTGTGTGTGTCAGTAGAAATTAGTAACTATGATATTTTTTATTTTTTATTCTAAAAAAATTATGTACTTTTGAATTAGCATGGAACACATCATGAAAAATAAATACCTTTAGTATATTAGTTTTTATTTGATTTCTAATAATTGTTGATATTTCCTATCAGATTACCAACCATTTTTATTGTATGTGTTTGTGTTTAAAGATTATTTGTTTATATATATATATATTTAAATGTTTATATGTTTTAATATATTCACCAATTATATTGAAATCTCAGTTATTGAATGGATTATATTTGGATAAATTTTTGAATAACCACTAATGAATATGAAAAGGGAGTTTTTGATTTTTTTTTTTTTGAATTTTCTAAATGAAATCTTCAAAACATAGATTTGATTTTATGTACATGTGTGAAGGGTTTTAATATGAGAAAGTTAAATTCTATAGAAATCAATGATCATATCATTTTCAATGGTTTTAGCCTTAATTATACAAGTTAGATCTAGAATGGTGAAATAAATGAAAGTTCAACATCTAATGTTGATGAAATAATTCCTAATGAGGCAGAGGATCATATTGAAAATTGATTCATGATTTAGGTGTTGAAACCATAAAGAAATAACAAATATTGAAAGATTTTATAGAGATTCTAAGAAACCATTATTCTCAAGTTGTAGTAAATATATAGTTTTATCAATAGTTTTTGAGATTAGTTAACTTGAAAGTAAGAAATGGGTTGAGTGATAAATGTTTCTCTAACTTACTTGAGCTTTTAAAAGAGATACTTCCAAAAAAAACACACTTCCAAATTCCAATTATGAGGTAAAAAAAATATTATTCCCAATGGGATTAGGGTATCAAAAAATAAATATTTGTCCCAATTATTATGTGTTGTATAGAAAAGAATATGAATATTTATCAAAATGTCCTACATGTGAGACATCATGTTATAATATTGATGAAAAAGTCAACTCATTTTCATTCTTAGGTACTGGAATCTAACCTCATGACAAATAAAATAATTCCTTCTATTATTACCTTTATATAATTCCAATAAATCAAATCTAGTTTATTCTCAGGTACCAAAATAAAATCTCCTACTAAATAAATTTGATACTTTCCAATAATTCCTCATTTGAAGCTTCTATTTTCAAATTCTATTGATGAAAAAAGGTTAAGATGGAATTCATATGAGCACATCTCTGATGGTAACCTATGTCACCATGTTGATTCATCACAGTGGAAAAGTTTCGATAAACAATTTCATGATTTTGGAAGTAAAGTTAGAAATATCATAATGGGAGTGTGTACGGATGGAATGAATCCATATCAGAACATAAGTAGACAATATAGTTCATGGTCTATTTTTTGGTAGTTTACAACTTGTCCCCACATATATATATGAAGAAAAAAATATGTTATGATGAGCTTCATGATTTTTGGACCAAAACAGCTGGGAAATGATATTGATGTGTATCTTTCACCATTGATTGATGATTTGAAAATTCTATGGGAGATAGGTGTTAAATTTTTCGATGCATACAAGAAATAGTATTTTCTTTTGCATGTTATGATAGTGTTCAGTATAAATGACTTTCCTGTATATGGAAACTTATATGGATACGGTGTTAAGGGACATAAATTATGTCTAATTTTTGAAAAAGAGACTTCATATTATCAAGTTCATAATGGATGAAATAAAGTGTACATGGGACATCATAGATTTTTGCAAATTGATCAACCCTATCATAGATTGAAAAAATAATTTAATGGTTTATAAGAATACAATATCCTCCCATAACCATTTTTATTTTATGAATATTACAATAGGTTGAAAAATATTGATTTGACATTTGGAAAGAAAAAATTTATAGTCTTCAAAAAAAATATCTAGAAGGAACACTCTGTCTTTTTTAAACTACCTTATTCGAGATTCTTAGATATAAAACATAACATCGAGTGATGCATGTTGAGAAAACATATGTGGAAGTTTGATTTGAACTTTTTTAGACATAAAAGGAAAGAAAAAAAGATGTATTGAATGCTATATTGTACTTGATATCAATGGGAATATGTTTGAAGTTAGCTCCCATTATGAAAGGAAACAGAACATATTTACCTTCATCTTGTCACACATTAGGAAAGACTGAGAAGATGAATTTTTTTAGTGCCTTCATGTTATTAAATAACCCATTGGATATTCTTAAAATGTGAAGAATTTTGTGTCATTTAAGGATTTTAAATTAATAGGTATGAAATCTCATGACTATCATGTATTGATACAACAACTTCTACCAGTTGCACTATATGGTATATTGCTAATAGCTATCAAAAAGATTATCATCATGTTATATAATTTTTTCAAATCCATTTTTAGTAAAGTAATTGATCCAAATTTGTTAGATGTGTTGTACAATGAAGCTTCTCTTATACTCTTTCAACTATAAATTTATTTACCACCTACATTTTCTGATATAATGTTTCATCTTGTGATTCATTTGGTGTGTGAGATAAGAATGTGTGGGTATGTTTATTTACAATGGATGTATCCTTTTAAAAGATATATGAAAATTTTGAAGGGATATGTAAAAAATACAAACTGACCAGAGTCCGCTATTGTTCAAAAATATGTATCAAAAGTGGTGATTGAGTTCTGTACTGATTATTTGTATGAAGTATATCATAATTGTTTCCTTATATCTAGATATATGATAGTTGATAGTGAAGGTAGAGATATTTGAGGTTTAAAGGTAAAGTTAATTCTATGTGATAAAGTGATACAGGAACATTTATACATTTTTAATAACAAAAATGAGGTTCAATCATATATATCACCACATATTTCTAAATTAAAGGTACAATATTTGAAAATAAATGAAAAGTGGTTGATGATTGAGCATAAAAAGATATTTGTTTTATGGTTTAAAGAGAAATTCAGCATAGATATATCTGCATCAGAAACATTGAAATGGTTGGCAAGGGGACCATCTCTCAATGTGATCACATGGTCTAGTTTTTAAATTAATTGATAAAAAATTTACATAAAAAAGCTGGATGACAAGAGTACTGTTCAAAATAGTGGTGTAATGTTCATTGGTGAATCACTGAATTTTTCAAGTAAAAAAGACAAAAACATAATTTCTATATCAATGGAATATTTTGGAGTTCTTGAAAACATATGGGAAATTGATTATACTAAATTTTTAGTCATTGTGTTTAAGTGTAATTTTGTTGTTAGTAATATTGGTGTAAAAAATGATGAATATGGGTTTAAACTAGCTGATTTGAAAAGATTTAGTTGCAATGAGGAACCATTTATCATGGAGACACATGAAAAAAAATATTTTATGTCATTTATCCATCAAATGATCAATTTTCTATCATTTTGCAATGGAAAATAATCCATTTGGGTGATGAGGATGAAGATGATATTATTGATTTATATGAGGCTTCTTCATCTATTACATGATTTCTGGATAACAATGACTATAACACAGACATAGTGCATGTAGTACAAATTAATCATTCTCAAGGGATATGGGAAAACACTAAATTATCATCCTAATTAATCTGGTAAATATTTACATTATATTTCTTTTTTAAATTTACATGTGTAAAAACTATATTTTTTAATAACTATTGGATATTTAATTATAAATATTTGATTCTTTATATGATTTTTTGTGTTAAATTTTATATTCCATGGTTATGGTTAAATATTTTTTCATTGAAATAACCAATGTATATTATTAAATTTTGCTTAAATATACACATGTGAAAATACTTTTTCAAACTTTGATATTTAAATTTTTTAAAAAAATTCTATAATTTTAGAACTAATTTTTATATTTAATAGTTCACCTTGCATATTTTTTGGTTAAGAAACATAACATCTTTATTTTTTTAAAACATACACATGTTTGCCACTTTTTTACTTATATATTTTTTCCTATTTTATAATTATTCAGTTATCTAATAATATGCAGGTACACAATAATTTCATTACATTTGTCTATTTCAATGACAGATACAGATACAAAGACAAAGGAACATGTACTAAGGTATATGACATTTTTCATACTATTAAATATTCAAAAATATAATTATTTAATGAAATAAAACTTTTAATTTACAAAAACAATTACAGGAATATTGATGAGACTTCAGAAGTAGAGTCTTATGATTTTACTATACAAAAATAAACTTCTTGACTTGGAAAACATGGAATTACACTTTTACCAAAATTTTCACTTTCACATGGAGAAAAGCAATTGAATATTAGTTTTAATGATGATAATAATGAAACTGGCCCAAATGTAACATATTTTATCAACTATATCTTCATGCAGAGTTGTTGTGGGATTAGTATTTTATATCTTGATTGGAAGTCCGTCAATAAGACAGTGATAAATCCTCTTTGGGAGGCCATAATGGTAAAATATTTCAATCAATTTATTTTATCTTATTTTTCAAATAATAAATATTTTAAATAACTAATATTTAATTTATTCAATTATAGATGAAATTCAATTTTGAATAAATTAAATCCATTAAGAAAATTTGTATTTATTTAGTGGCTATTCAATGGAGAGATTTCAAAAAAAAATTAATAAATAATTATGTTTTTGGAAAGAAAAAAATGAAAACCCATGCCTCAAATATCAGTTTTTAGATGCAGATACATGGAAGAAATTTGTTTCTAGTAGACATAATGAAGCATTTTTTGTATGTTAATTATTTTATATTGAAACAATTATTATATATTTACCTAATTAATTAGTAATTTATTTTTATATAAAATGACTCTAAGAAGTATCATCAATAGATCAAATAATAGAATGTATACCCACATACTTTATCGTGTGGAGGGTATCATTTCTTGGAGAAAAAATGATTGAATATAAGTTTGAAGCATTAAGAGCTAAGTCTATAATTGGTTCATATGAGGTTCAATTTAGTCCTCTATCTCCCCCAACCCTCCATGAAAAATATAAAATAGCAAGAAGAAGAAAAAATTAAATGTGTCTTATAGAGAAAAAAAATAATTTTCTGAAATAATTGTAAGTAAATAATTTTTATTTTCATGAGTTTTTATATTTTAAAACTTAGAAACACTAATATTACATTTTTATTTTTCATTTTAGGATGACCCTCAAGAGAAATAAACATAGGGAAATTTTATCCCTGCGTGTAGGATGGACATCCTGGCCACTACTTTAGGAAATCCAGAATGCCCTGGCCACAGAAGAGGACATAAGGCGAGTGTTAGTATTCAGAAAGTTTTTGGTCATCAAAGTAAAAAATCAAGAGACCAAAAAATTGAATACTTAAAAGTTGAGATGAAAATATTAAATAGTCCATGGGTGATCAAATTAAATCAGTATTGAAGGCTATGTTAGAACAATTGATTAGTTAGTAGCAGTTTGTATAGCCTTCTTAGCCTGTGCAGCCTTCCCAGTCGGCTGCGTAGCCTGTATAGCCTGCCCAGCCGAACCAGCTTCCCCAACCCACCTACTAAGATCCTCCACCTCCTAGGTAAGACCCTACCTTATATTGTGAGTTATATATTAGAGATCCTCATTTACATATTTTAGTGTACAGAGTCATAAATATTTTTGGCAATTCTGTACATCACCAACCTATGCAAATGGGTCAGGTCAAAGTATCAATACATGGTATTATTGATCCTAATTATCCACTACCATTTCCTACTAATGAGGTTAACATAGTTGGGGATTGCATGGGTCACTTTTTACTTTGGTCATATATCCTTCTTCATTATCATTTATACGAGGTATGTGTTTCTTTAATATTAATTACATTTGATTGAAAATTACTTATAATGTTTTCTGAAATTTAATTTATATAGGAGTATCTAAAATAAAAATAAATGGAACAAAGAAAAAAAAGGTTTATGAACAAACAACTGTATATATTTCAGATATTTCTTATGGGATAAAAATATTATCTAATAATTATTCATACTTAGATTATTTGTATGAGTTTCAGATGACATCTGATATTTGTGGAAGAGACTATCCATTGATAATATTCAGAAAATATATCATGGATCTAATTAATTTTGAAGATCTCAGCATGATTGTTTTGTAGTTGTTTTCCATGTAAGTAAATTAAGGTTTCAATTTTTATTTATTGAATTAAATATTGTTTTAATTAACTTGCTATATTACTTATTTAATTAGGTATCTACAAACACTTCTTATTAAAAATGAGACCACTCACATTTATGGTTTTATAGATCCAGAATTCATTTCAATAGATGTAAAATATTTTAAGGCTATTGATAGAGTTACATACATGTGTGAGAGATTATCGAAGATGGAGATTGGGTGTTGGTTTTTTCCACTTCATGATGGGTAATAGAACTAAGATTATTATGATCTAATATTCATTATAATGTCATTAATTGTGAAATTTTTGTATTTTAGAGGGCATTGGATGTTAGGCATATTCTTCCTGAGTGAATGTACATTATATCAGTTTTGATCTTTATTAGGTGGTGTTCGTAAACAATTCAGCACCTACTTAGAAAAGTAAGTTTTATACTTTTTTATAAGTTCGTTATATTTAATTATTATTGTTTATACATGTTTTATTAGTTGATATATATGAAAATGCAGGTCAAGGAAAAAAATTAACAAATATCTCTTATCGATAAAGAACCCAAATGCAATCCAGTACGTGGAAGTAAGAGTAATTATTTTTTATATTGGATATTATTCAGATTTTTAATATATATATATATTGGTTTTTATTATCAAGTTAATGTTTTATAACCGCAGTGTTATCATCAACAAGGAAGTGTGGAATGTGGTTATTATGTTCTAATATTAATGTATGAGATAATCACAACTGGTTTGATAATTAAATTTGATAAGGTTAGTTATATTAATTATTTTATATTTTATTTCATCATATTGTTTATTTTAATATTATAAAATTTAATAATATTATATACATTCAATGATATTGAGTTGTATACAAATGATGAAATTGCCCATATTTGATCTTTTTTTTGAACTATTTGTTAATTATGACACTGATTTAAATTATTAGGTATGTATCTTTAAGTGCTTAAGATTAATCTTAAATTTTCTTAATAAAGTGTTCAAAAACTAATTATTTTGTTACAATAGGTGCTTGAACATAATGATCTCAAAATAATGCTTCAACAGCAATCATGAATGAATATTTTATAAATTATTAGGTGTGTGTTTTTATTCTAGTTTAAAATATAATTGTGTAGATAATTATTTTTTGATTAATTTATTAAATTATCTTTATTTTTATATATTTTTATTCCTTGATACATTTTGTTTTATTGTTTTATATTTTGTTTTCTATTACAATAATGTTGATATTTTTTGGCGTGTAATATTTCCATTTTTCAAAAAAAAGGATTTCAACATCTGTTTTATTAAAAAACAACATCGAAATTATTTTAAAAAATTATAATGGATCTTTAGCATCAGTTTTTAAGAGAAAATGACACTAAAGATAAATTTCGACATCATTTTCTATTACAAACTTTTGTTGAATGTCTATTTTTAGTTTTGGTTTCTATAAGAAACTGACACAAAAAATATACCCGATATTATTTTTGGTGTTGGTTTCTTATAAAAACCGATTCGGAAACTCAATCTTCAATGCATTTTTCAAATAGAAACTGATGCCTAACGTTTGACCAAAAAATGAAAAGATGATTTTTAGCATCAGTTTAAAAAAATTGACATCGAAATCCTTATTTTTTACGTCACATTTATAGAAGTTAGTTAAAATTTGATGTTAAAATAGAAAAAGAGAAATTAAAACCTATTTTTTCACAAGATATGGAAATAAAATGGGTTGTATAGTCTTTCTTCATATCATAATCAAAGAAAATTTCATAATGAAGTCATTTTAGAAATGACCAAAAGGAATGTATTACCAAATCAAAGGAAGGGAGGATAATCTAGGTATATATGTAAGAGAAATATATATAAAATATAAAATAATTCCCTAATATTATAGGTTGTTTTACATTATGAATTGAAATAATTTTAAAAAGATTAAAAACATTCTTGGGTAAAATAACCTTTTCACTTAGAAAATTACTTTTGAAAAAATAAAAATTTCAAAAATTATTGTAGAAACATTTTTATTTAAAAATAACTATGTAAACATAAGTAGTAATATTCAAATATTTTAGTATTCATTATGGTGGATAATTCTATACATGTCGAGTATGTTAAAACAAATATTTCTTTCACATTTTTGTAAGAAAATTCAAAAGTAAATTATTTGGAAAATGATAAGGAGATTCCTTTTAAAACATTACGTAAAAATATTATCATCAGTAAAAATTACTTTAAAAAATCATAAGATAATATTAAAATATTTTTTAAAACACTTTAAAGAAAATATATACTTGAAAGAGATAGAGTTTTTGACCGAAGAGAGAAATGAAGTCGGTTTTCCTTAAAAAACATTTTCTCAATAATTTTAAGTACCAAAGAGATGAAAATGGTACAATTACATGAAAATTTCATGAATAAACAAAGTAGAATAATATTAATTGGTTTTATTATAAAATGATCAAATAATTTTCTACAATGTAAATTCAAGCATGAATAATCCAGATTAAAATGAGATTGAAGCATAAACCCTTACCGCTTTGATAAATTTTGAATCATAAACCCCATGAATTAATTGAGTGAATTGTAACTTAAAGTACCTTTAATTATGAATTATTCATGATATAATATTTAAATGGGTTGTATATAGACCATATAAAATAAATTAGGTGCATAAAAAAATGTGTCTCAAAGAAGGAAGTTTTGAGAAGAAACCCATGCCTTGAGCCTGAATTGTCATGTGTTTTCTTTATATTCGTAAATAATAAAATTATGTTAATTATTTTCTTGATTAAGAACCATTTTAAATCCTATTAATTCTTTTATTTTATTTTTTACCATGTCATATTCAATCACATAGCCAAATAATTTCACAACATACATTTTAATGGTAAACAACTCATATGTCCAAAATCACTTTAGTAAGTTGACTAAGGTCAAATATATTTTTATTTAATCATATAAAAATTTTTAATCATGAAATAATTATCATTTTTATACATAAATCATAATTTTAAAACCAACCATGAAATATGGTTATGAAAAATGAACTACATTATAATCACGGTGACAGTTGGTTGTACGTACACATGAGTAACATTTCCATTTTTCAAATATCATAATGAAAAGAAGTTAAGTATTATTTTATCTATAAATAATGATCATTATATCATAAATATTATATATTTTTCTTTAAATACACCTACATATACCATCCATGTGATGAGGTAATTTAAACTAATCACATCTCTTCACGAGGTGGTAGTCCGTCATACACACGAAGTTATCATTTATTCAATGGATGTTAAAGTGTATGATATATTTATTTTACATGTTGATTAATATATCATTAATATCATATATAAATATCAAATTAATCCTTATTTCCTTCCATGTAAAGCCTAAGTTAAAAATGAATCACATCACTTCACGAGGTGGTAGTTCGTCGTACACATGAGTGATATCATCGTATTCCCTACAGAATGTAAAGTGAGAGGGATTATGTGAAATTATAATTATAGAAGTATAATTATATCATAAATATAATATATATATATATATTAAATATATCATTATATCCATTATTTATAAGTGGTTATGGAAAATTAATTACATTAATTCGCGAGGTGGTAGTTTTTCATAAACATGATCAACAGTTTTATTTCACATTTGAGGGAGGATGAGATAGTTATAGGTCATTACATTGACATAAAAACATATAAGTATATAGGATAAACTTATTTTATTATATAATTATGTTTTAATAATATTTTAGGTAGGTTTAAGAAGAAATAAAATAAAACACTCGGTTAAGGACGTTACCTCTTCTTCAGAAAACATCTATAGGTTTTCATAAAAATCGTTACTAGGTTGGCTTAATGATAAAACAAAGGATTCTAAGATGGGGGTATGGAAGTAAGAAGTTAATTGGGAATTTATTGGCCAAATAAATGTGTTTTCTAAGTGTGAATTGGAGAGTAGAGCAGGTGGCATTTTATAAGTGGGGGAGAGAACACATTTGGAATTTTTCAAAAGAAAGAATTACACCCACATTTTTTCACAAGAAAAAAGGATCCAAAATGGAATATGTTGGACTCAAATATTTTGATAATCCAAAATCATGTTTCATTTATGTGATAATCATGTTTTCATTCTATGTTAATTATGTTTCATTAATGTTTCTTGTTTCTATATAGTAATATTCATATACTCTCAATCTCACTACTTGATTGGTTAAGCTTACAGTGCAGAATTTATCTAAGTACAAGGTCACTGATACAAGGTCATTGATACAAGGTCACCTATACAATGTTACCAATACAAGGTCACTGATACAAGGTCACTAATACAAGGTCACCGATACAAGGTCACTGATATAAGGTCATCGATACAAGGTCACCGATACAAGGTCACCGATACAAGGTCAATGATACAAGGTCACTGATATAAGGTCACCAATACAAGGTCACCGATACATGGTCACCAATACAAAGTTCACCAATACAAAGGTCATTAATACAAGCCTATTCTTTAAGGTTACTGCTGAAGGTTACCGATGGAATGTTCCAGTTAGAGGTTATCGATGTGCACCTGCTGTTGAAACCTACCGATGAGAAGGCTACTGTTACCAGTTTACCATACTCTTCTACTCCTTACATTTTCAAATTCTTGATATTTTTCTAATGGTATTATTTTCTAACTTTAATGCTTCTAACTTAATTAATACTTATTGTAGACATATCAGGAGACCATATCTTGACAGTACAAGGTACGAGAAATATTTCACGTGATGTACTTACTCCTATTGTCAGACCTCAAATATGAAAGAAAAAGACTGAGGAAGAAATATATATAGAGGAAAAAAGAAAAACAAAAATATAAAATTCTAGAAGTTAAATGAATGAGGAAGAAATTACTGATGAACAAGGAATAACCATTCGATCACCTTCCTTGTGAACCCCAAGAACTTCAATAAGATCATCTCAGGAAAACAACTTGAGGTTTCCTTCTGTGTATCATAAACTTTCAATCAACTCAAGAAGCAGAACACCCAATTCCTAAAATCTAGTACCTGGAGTTTTGAAACTCTATTTTGGATACAACTTCTAGAGATAGACTCAAACTTTAAATTCTTCACTTAAAGGAGTCAAGAGCTAAACTGCAAACATATAGAGCCCTCTAAACTCTATCTCATCATAATTTATTTATTGTGTTTATTATTTTTACATTTCTGAGAAGTGTTTATGTCTGCTTCACACACTATCTCAAGTTCTAGAACTGGAGGATATTGAATATCCTTACATCGAACCTCACTTACATTTTTTTTCATGTAAAACTATGGAAGAGACTGTGTGTGGTCTATATTATTTGTATTTCCCACAAAGAACAGTGGTAGAGGGTGTGAACCCTAGAAAGTTTGTGAAAACTATTATAAAGCCCGATACAGGCTATGTATCAAGTTTATTGCTAATATAAACTGCTTGGTGGAAGGTGATCACCAAGTGAAGAGGATTAAGTCTCATCTTGAGACTGAACCTCTTGTTTTACTTCATTGTGTACTATATTTTTCTTATACTCCATTTTATGTATATTCTGTTACTTATATTTTCTAAAACATAAATCGTTTTTCATTTTCTTTGATAGTTAATTTTGGTTAGTGTGTGTATATGTTGAATTCAGTAAACTTGTTTCAAAATTTGAAGAAGTGTTTTACACCAATTAAACTGAGGACTAATCTCCCTTTGAGAAAATTGTTGACCAACTAAACATTTACATCTCTACTACCTTAATTAACTAGGTCATTTTAAAATTGGGGGATCCTTTTAAAATAAGGTTTTTAACAGAAATTTTAAGTAAGAACTCAATTCAACGCCCTCTTGAGATTTCACTCTGACCAACATTTGGTATCAGAGGAAGGATTATCCAGTGTTAAAATTCTTTTCAACTGTGATTTTAGTTGTGTCTTAAAGATCTTAAAATTTTTGTCCTATCTAAATTTTCAGTTCTTTAAATTCTAAGTAACTATGGAAAATAGAGTTGAGGGTGATGCTACGAACATGCCACCTTTCTTTAATGGTAATAACTATTCTCAGGGGAAATTAAAAATGAAAATGTATCTAGAGAGCATGGGACCTAAAATCTAGGACACAATTGAAGAACAACATATATTGTGTGCTAATACTAGAGACACATGGTCTCAATTGACTAAATCCACATATAATAATAACCATAAAGAAATGAATTCTTTGTACTATTCTCTAGGTGATGAGGAATTCAATAGAATATCTTCTTGTAAAACTGCATATGAAATTTGGGATACTTTAGCTATTTCTCATGAGGGAACAACCAATGTTAAAGAAATGAGATTAAATACATATACTATTAAATATGATAATTTTAAAATAAAGCCTAATGAACTTATTTCTGAAATGTATCTTAGGTTCAATAAAATAGTGAATACTATGAGTCTTCTTAGGAAACCAGTGGACATAAAGGACCAGATTATGAGATTGCTTTGATGCCTACCAGATAGATGGAGAGTAACTTCTGTTTCTATCTGAGAATCTTGTGACATAGGCAAACTACCAGTGAAGGAACTAATTTGAAAGCTTATAATTTATGAATAATAACTTAAGGTGAATCAAGAATTAGATGAAGAACTAAATAAGAAATATGTAGTATTCAAGACTGCTACCTCAAAGAACAAAGATAAAGAAAAAGTTCAAGCTCCTATAGATACTTCCACAAGTGAAGGCTCGGACTCTAATAGTGATGATGATATGGATAATCTTTCAAAGAGATTCAAGAAGTTTTACCAAAAGAAAAAGTTATTTAGACAATAAAACTACAAAGGAAGGTATGATAATAAAGGACAGTGGAAAAAGGACTGAAAATGGAATGAAAACACAATCGGTATAGTCTGTTATGAGTGTAAACACAAAGTTCATGTGAAGGATGATTGTCCTAAGCTTAAATTTAAGAAGAAGTATAAAGACAAGGTAAAATGATATAAAAGTCTATGAAATCCACCTGGAGTGCCTCAGAAGATAGATCAAGTGTATCTGACACTTCTGATAGTGACAAGAATAAACATGAAAATCTGTGTTTCATGACAGAATCATTAGAGGTAACACCCAATTCCCCTCTACCAAATGAATATTATTCTGGGAATGATGGTGAATCAAACAATGATGAAAATATAACTAAGGATGAACTATTAAAATGTTGTGGAATTTTTTAGGATACCTTTAATGAACTCAAGGATAAATATAAACTATTTAAAAGACAACATGCTTTAAATGATAATTACAAATCTGATCTAGATATTGAGAAAGAAAAATGTGCTCAGCTATTAAAAGAAAATACCGAACTCAAATTATCAAATGATCAATTAAAAAGGGATTTGGAAAAATTTACTACCGGTAGAGATGCCTTGACTCAATTTCTAGGGAATCAAATTGCTCCAAAATACACAACTGGTATAGGATATCAACCAGGACAGAGAAGGATTATTAAAACTAAATTTGTTCCAAAATATAGATATTTCACAACTAGTTCAAGTTCTAGACCATCTTTTGAAAAACAATTCTCTAAAGGACCAAAAAAGTATTCATGTCTCAAAATATATTTTTTGATTATAGAAAACCTATGAGATAAGTATGGGTTCCCAAAGTTTTAATTTCTAACCTCTCTAGACCCAAGAAAATTTGGGTACCAAAGTTACCCCACACTTAATCTGTTTTGCAGGAAAATTGTCTAAAGAGCTCATGTGAAACTCTATGGTACTTGGATAGTGGATGTTCAAGACATATGACAGGAGACTATTCATGTTTCAAAAGACTAATTAAAGTTTATGGATAATATGTCACGTTCTATGATAATGTTAAAGGGAATATCGTCAGCTTAGGCCAAATTGGTAACCCTAATACTGTATTAATTTCAAAAGTACTTTTTTTTGATGGGTTAGAATACAATCTGCTAAGTATTTCTTAGTTGTGTGATGATGGATTCAATGTTAAATTTTAAAATGATGCATGAAATGTTTTTAATTTTAAAAATGATTTAATATTTACTGCTCTTAGAAATGATAATATATATTCTATTGATATAGATTATTTAGTTAAGAAAAATGTTTCTTGTTTAAATGTGTTTCATAAGGAATCCTGGTTGTGGCATAGAAGACTAGGACACTGCAATGTGCACTCACTTAGGAGACTGACTAGGAAAGGTTTAGTTAGAGACTTACCTAACTTGGAATTCCCTCTTAACAAAGTGTGTAATCCTTGTCAAAAGGAAAAACAACAAAAAGTTTCTTTCAAACCAAAGAATGAAGTTTCTACTTCTCAACCGCTTGAGTTGGTTCACATGGACTTGTTTGGACCATCAAGAGTTTCAAGTTTAAATGGGAAACATTATGTTTATGTTCTTGTAGATTATTTTTCTAGGTACACTTGGGTATACTTTCTGGCTCACAAAAGTGGGTCTTGTTCTTCTTTTATCAAATACTCCAAGTTTGTAGAAAATATTAGTGGACTTAGAATTAATACCTTGAGAAGTGATCATGGATGTGAGTTTGAAAATCAAGACTTTGAATCTTTTTTCTCACAAAATGGTTATACTAAAAATTTCTTTGTTCCTAGAACACCTCAACATAATGGAGTTGTGGAAATAAGAAATAGAACCCTTCAAGATATTTCTAGGACAATGCTCAATGAATATGATTTGCCTATTTATTTTTGGGCTGAAGCTGTTAATACATCTTGTTACATTATCAATAGAGTCTTAATTAGACCTATTCTTAAGAAGACCCCATACAAACTTTAGAATAACAAAAATCCTAAGGTTAATTACATTAGATTTTTTGGTTGTAAAGTCTTTATCCTTAATAATAAAGATAATCTTGACAAATTTTCTTCAAAAAGTGATGAAGGAATTTTCCTAGGTTACTCAATATCTAGTAAAGCCTGAAGAGTATTCAATAAGAGAACAAAATGTGTGGAAGAATCAGTTCATGTCAAATTTGATGAGACTGATCCACATGAACCCAAAACCACTCTTGAACATCTTGAGGAAGATATGTCAATTCTAGACCTTAATGACAAAGACAGTGAACCCTTAGTGAAAAAAACCAGTTCTGGAAACTTTCTAGAATCTGTGCATGGTGAATCTAAACCTATAGATAATCAGGAAGAGTCTAGTTCAACTCTTTCTAGAGTTATAATAACTCTCAAAAATCATCTTTTAGATGATGTAGTAGGTGATCTAAATAGAGGGACACAAACTAAAGCTTCTCTGAGAAACCAGGTTAAACATCAATCTTTTCTTTCAAAGATTGATCCTAAAAATATAAATGATGCAATAAGTGATGAAATTTGGGTGATAGCTATGCAAGAATAATTGAATCATTTTGAAAGAAACAAAGTTTGGGAATTAGTGGACATACCTAAAGACACCTTGACCATAGGCACTAAATGGGTGTTTATAAATAAAGTTGATGAATCTGGAAATATAGTTAGAAACAAAGCTAGGTTAGTTGCACAAGGGTATAGTAAAGAGGAAGGAATAGACTATGAGGAGACCTTTGCACCTATATCTAGGTTATAGGCCATTAGGATACTACTTGCTTATGCAGCTCATCTGAATTTTAAACTTTATCAAATGGATGTTAAAAGTGTTTTTCTTAACGGGTATATAGTTGAGGATGTGTTTGTTGAACAACCCCCTGGATTTACAAATCCTCATTTTCCAAATCAAGTTTTTTAACTGTCTAAATCCTTATATGGATGAAAACAATCTCCAAGAGCTTGGAATGATAGACTTAGTTCCTTTATTATTTCAAAAGGTTTTACTAAAGGAATAGTGGATCATAGTCTTTTTATTAAAAGGATTTCCAAAGATGTTTTAATAATACAGATTTATATAGATGATATAATTTTTGGATCCTCTAAAAACACTCTCTATACTAATTTTTCAAAAATTATGCAAGATGAATTTGAAATGAGTCTAAAGGGGGTACTAAAATTTTTCATTGGATTTCAAATTTTTCAAAATAAAAATGGTATTGTTTTAAATCAAAGTAAATATACTAAGGATCTTTTAAAACGTTTTGGTTTGGATAGTAGAAAACGTAGTGATACACCTATGAGTACCACTTTCAAGTTGGATGCTGATGAAAATGGTGAATCAGTGGATCATACCAATTACTGAGGTATGATTGGGAGTCTACTCTATCTTACTGCTAGCATACCTGACATTATGTTCAGTGTGTGCATGTGTTCTCATTTTCAATCCAATCCCAAAGAGTCTCACTTAAATTTTTTTAAAAGGATTTTTAAATATCTCAAGTATACTATAAATTTAAGACTATTTTATCCAAGAGGACAGCCGTTTGATTTAATAAGTTATTCTAATGCTGACTTTTCTAGTTGCAAGTTAGATAGAAAAAACACCTATGTAACATGTCACATTCTAGGCAATTCACTATTATCATGGTGTAGTAAGAAACATAATTTTTTTGCATTATCTACTGTAGAGGCTGAATATATAGCTGCTGGTAGTTGTTGTGCTCAAATTCTATGGATGAAACACACTTTACTAGACTATGGATATCAATTCAAAAATGTCTCTATAAACTGTGACAACACAAGTGCTATTAACATCTCTAAAAATATAGTATCTTATGCTAGGACAAAGCATATTGATGTAAGACATCACTTCTTGAGAGATCATTATCAAAGAGGTGATATCACTCTTGAATTCATTGGTATTGAACACCAATTGGAGGATATATTCACAAATACTTTGAATTATGAGAGCTTAAATTACATCAAACATGAGTTATGTATGATAAAATGTTGAGTATAGTACCTCACAGTTAGACCTTACCAATAGGACCTCACCATTAGACCTTACTTATAGGACCTCACCGTTAGACCTTACCGATAGGACCTCACCGTTAGACCTTACCAATAGGACCTCACTATTAGACCTTACTGATAGAACCTCACCATTAGACCTTACTGATAGGACCTACTCACTGTTATACCTTACCGATAGGACCTCACCATTAGACCTTACCGATAGGACCTCACCGTTAGACCTTACCGATGCTTCCTTACCGATAGAGGACTTGAGTCTCGGACTTTGCATTTTTGTGTTCTCAGCCGGAATCTGAAACATTCTCTGCATATTACTTATTTATTTTATCTGTTTCTTTTTTCAATCCCTAAATGATAAAAATAAAACACAGATCACATTTTGATCCACATAAAACCCTCTCCCAAACCTTTTTATCCCTAATATCAGAACCTAACCCTCTACTGAAACCTTGAACCACTCCAGATCGATGGAAAGAGTCAAAATGCCATCATCTATTGATGAAGGATACGCGTCAGATCCTAATAGATCGAGGTCCAAGTCAAGTAGTGGAATACATATAGTGGAAAAGGTGCTTAACCTGCATTTATCGAAGAGGTAAATAGTGGTTGAGAAGGAGTTAAGTTCAGAGTGGCTGTTGTCGAGCCGGTCTTTAGTACTGAAGACACTTGAAGCTCAGGGTTGGGTTGAGTGTTTTTAAAACAATAATGGACCCTATTACCCAAATTTAGTGAAGGAATTTTATGATTATCTCAATTTTGAGTAGTCTTTGGATGAGCACCGGATGACTTCCAGAGTAAATGGACTAAGTGTGAGTTTCTCCTCTACTATGTGGGATGACTGCTTGAGGGTTCCCCATGAAGGGATTTGTGATTATTACTCAAAATTGGTGCCTCCCACTAGTTAGTTCTTCTGATATGAAGAATCATTAGCTGAATTTATATTGAATGGAATTCCTAGTAAATTCATTGTTTCTGAAATGGTAGGGGAAGATAAGATGATTTTCAAGTTTATCTAGCATGTTTTAAGTCCTAGGAGAGGGGACTTTGAAACTTTAAAGTTTTAGGATGTTTTTCTCTTATATATGTTAAACCATGAATAGAATATCAACTTATTTAGGCTGCTGATGATTCAAATAGAAGATATGACCAAACCTAGTTCTAAATCAAATTCCCTATTTCATGCTAAGTTGATATCTCTTATGTTGAAAGCGAAATGAGTTGCTGGAGCTAAGGAGGAAACTGTTGTTGTGAAAAAATAACCATTGCATCCCCAAAGTGATTTGCAAGCTAATGAAGGTCAACTGGAATCCATGGCTGAGGAGACGGGTGAATGATGAGGCTAAGGTGTATGAAGAGTTTAACCCTGTTTTTCATCCTACTAGGCCTAAAAATAAGAGAGACTCTGGTCTTAAGCCTAGTGAAGTAGAGCATTCTTATTTAGATGAAGAAGAATAGGTTGTTGTTGTTCAAGAAAGAGAGGATTATCCTATAGATGACAGGAGTGATCTTGACCTTCCCTCAAATCCTCATGTTGATACTGTATCCTTTGGTGAGCCTAGCCCACCAAAGAGATTTCCTAGAAGGGAGACTATCCTAAGGGACAGTAATGAGAAAACCAGTGAAGAATAAGGAGATGAAAATTTCTTAAGAGACATTAGAGATACCTCAAATGAGGATGAGTACACTGATTTAAGTCAAGATGACTTTGAGATAGCTACTTCTGGAAGTGAAGAGGAATGTTTAAGTCTTAGTCCTTTAATAGGACATGCAAAAAGGGTAGAAAGTAGAGATGAAGAAGTTGCTGATTCAGTTGAAGCTGGACTTGTTTTGGAAGTCGTTGAAGATTCTATGGAGGAAGTGGAAGTGGACCTTCCTGTTAATGAAGTTGATCAAGAAGATCTGATAGAGATAGATGTGGCAGATTAGGAGAATTCTCCAAGTGAGTGGGAGAAACCTGTTTCTACATGATCAGTTATTGTTTCTCCTAAGATAGAGGACTAGATAGAAGCTCCTGGATTTGTGGTTTTAGGCCTAGATTATGGAGGTTCTGAAGATGACTAGCCTATCAAAAGTCCTCCAATTCCTACTATCTCAGAAACTACCATTTTGTAGCCAGTGGTTCTGTTACCTCAAGACTATGTAAATAAGGATGAATTGGATTCTTTGAAATCAAACCTGAAGAGGTATATTGATGAGCAAACCACTGAGATAGTGATAACAATATCTCACAATCAAGGACTTATGACATCTGCAGTGGAAAGGATAGTCTCTACCTATCACTCAACTATATTACATGAGGTCAAGGAATGTTAGAATCAGGTAAGAACTTCAGTAGTGTCTATATAATTAGTGAAATAGTCTATTTCCATCTTAGATGCATGTATGTATTCAAGAGCTCAGGTGGAAAGAGACCTTAGATATGTTAAAAGTATGGTTTAGTAAATGGTCACAATGTTTGAGGATTTTAAGAAGTCTATGGAAACACATGTGAAAGGCCAAGATGATGGTGTAAAAAGGCTGATCAATGGGCTAACCAAATCATTTAAAGAGACTGTGGCTTTCTCTATGGCACTCCTAGGTGCATCTACTTCTTCTTCAACCTCTCCCCTAGTTGACATTGAAGCCTTCAGGACCGTTGTTAGAGAAGAATTGGAAAAGTTCTCTGGTGCTAGTACCTCAAACTCTCAGGTCATTTCCATTACCAGGGAAATTCATAACCTTGTGGGAAATTATTTAAGGGAAGTTTATCAATATCAGAAGGCCATCAAGGATCAAGTTGACTTCTGTTACAAACGAGTATACACTAAGCATCATATGGATGGACACTTTAAGCTACTTTTGGAAAATTTTAGAATCCCTCCTGTCACTCGGGAATTTAAGGACCAAGTGAGAAAGCTTAGAGAGCTGACTCCTACCCTGGATAGATTCATGAAAAACAAAGATGATTTCATCTCTGTTATGAAAAGAGGGGGAAGAATTGTTATGGACTTTAGGAATCTTCTATTACCCTTCCTCCATGTGGACTGCACACCCATCATTGTTCCTCCTACTTTGCCAGCTTCTTCAGCTGCCTCTGGTTCCACCAGTACTACTCCTTTGATAACTCATGTCCAGGCCATCAGAAGTTTGACCCCAATGATTACTCAGATATCTACTCACTATAGGTCTACTGATGCCTCGGTGGCTGCTCCTCCTACACTACTAACTGTCATCCCTCAGCCTATCCCTCCACCTTCAGAACCTGCCTCCTCAGCTTCCAAATACAAAGATCTATTGGACATCTCTGGTGTAGATTGAGTGTGTACTGTCTTAGCTGATAGGGATTGGTGTATTATTTTTGTCTATTGTACTCATGTTTTATTAATACAAACACTCTCTTTTCTCTCTTTTTGTTATATATTCCTTTTTGTTAATCACAAAGGGGGATAAGTGTTTATATGTAGTGTTTATATGTGTTTATATATGTTCTGGCCTAAATGTAGTGTTCCCCATATAATTTGTTTATGCTCACACCACTGATTTAATTAGCAGATGTCTTTAACCTTGATTCAAAAATCTTAAACCTAAAGATTCAATGACATAATTTGTGATTATCAAAAAGAGGGAGATTTTTGGACTCACCTATTTTGATAATCCCAAATCATGTTTCATTTATGTGATAATCATTATTTCATTCTATGTTAATTATGTTTCATTAATGTTTCTTTTTTATAGAGAGTAATATTCATATACTCTCAATCTCACTGCTTGATTGGTTAAGCTTACAGTGCAGAATTTATCAAAGTACAAGGTCACCGATACAAGGTCACTGATACATGGTCACCGATACAAGGTCACTGATACAAGGTCGCTGATACAAGGTCATCGATACAAGGTCACCGATACAAGGTCATCGATACAAGGTCATGGATACAAGGTCACCGATACAAGGTCACTGATACAAGGTCACCAATACAAGGTCACTGATACAAGGTCCCCGATACAAGGTCACAAATATATGGTCACTGATACAAAGGTCACCAATGCAAACCTACAATTGAAGGTTACCACTAAAGGTAATCGATGGAAGGTTGTAGTTCGAGGTTGTCGATGTGCACTTACTGTTGAAACATACCGATGATAAGGCTACCGTTACCAGTCTACCATACTCTTCTACTCCTTATGTTTTCAAATTCTTTATATTTTTCTAATGGTCATATTTGCTAACTTTAATGCTTCTGACTTAATTAATTCTTATTGTAGACATATCAGGAGACCATATCTTGACAGTACGAGGTATGAGAAAGATTGCACATGATGTACTTACTCCTATTTTCGGACCTCAAATATGAAATAAAAAGACTGAGGAAGAAATATATAGAGAGGCATAGAGAAAAACAAAAATATAGAAGTCTAGAAGTTAAATGCAGGAGGAAGAAATTACTGAAGAACAAGGAAGAACCATTCGAGCACCTTCACTGTGAACCCCAAGAACTTCAATAATATAATCTCAGGAAAACAACTTGAGGCCGCCTTCTGTGTCTCATAAACTTTCAATCAACTCAAGAAGCAGAACACTCAATTCCTGAAAGCTAGTACCTGGAGTTGCGACACTTTGTTTTGGAGACAACTTCCAGAGATAGACTCAAACTTCAAACTCTTCACTTCAAGGAGTCAAGAGATGAACTGAAAATACATAGAGCCTTCTAAAATATATATCATCATAATTTATTTATTGTGTTTCTTCTTTTTACATTTCTGAGAAGTGTTTCTATCTGCTTCACACACGATCTCTTGTGATAGAACTGGAGGATATTGAATATCCTTACATAGAACCTCACTTACATTTTGTTCCCACATAAAAATATGGAAGAGACCATGTGTGGTTTGTATTGTTTTTATTTCCCACGAAGAATAGTGGTAGAGGGTGTAAACCCTGGACAGTTTGTGAAAACTATTGTAAAGACCGATACAGGTTGTGTATCAAGTTTATTGCTAATATAAACTTCTTGGTGGCAGGTGATCACCAAGTGAAGAGTATTAAGTCTCAGATTAAGACTGAACCTCTTGTTTTACATCACTGTGTACTATATTTTGTTATACTATGTTTTATGTATTTTCTACTGCTTATATTTTCTAAAACGTAAAACTATTTTTCATTTTATTTTATAGTTAATTTTGGTTAGTGTGTGTATATGTTGAATTCAGTAAAATTGTTTCAAAAGTTGAAGAAGTGTTTTTACACCAATTCAACTACGGACTAATCACCCTTTGAGAAACCTTTTGACCAACTAAACATTTACATCTCTACTTCCTTAATTAACTGGGTTGTTTTAAAATTGGGGGATCCTTTTTAAAATAAGGTTTTTAATAGAAATTTTAAGTAGGAACTCAATTCACCCCCCACTTGAGATTCCACTCCGACCAACAGAATATTTGTGAACCATATAAGATATAATGTATATATATGACTATAAAATAGGAATTATATAATTTTTTTGTCATTTTTACCCTTATATTTTTAGCTTAACCCTCGGTAAACCAATTTTTACCTTAACCATGATAATTAATTTTTACTATATTCACTATTCATTATAGTCAAAATTTAATTTGAAATTATTAGATAATATAAATTATTCTAATTCCAAATATGGAATCCATTTTTTCAAATTCAACCTATTTAATTTTTAGAATTTAATTTAAAATTAAACCGATAGACGTATCAAAAAAACACTTTTTTGATTGAAAATTACTTTTTCTATTATCAAAACACTTTTCGGAAAAAATGAGAAACTAAATAGACCATAATTACAAAGAATAAAAGCAAAACAAAACCATAGACAAAACTACATGGTTTTCTCCTCCCTAGCAACAATATTACAGTGACCAACCTACATCAATGTATGACCACCCGATAGATAGTCCCGTGAAAAAATGCACGGGCATGGAACCAATGGAAAATCCATACCCTCTAATACGACCAATTCCAGATTTCATGCACCTATGTAGGCAAAATTCTCTGAACCCCATCTGAATCAGACCTATGTAGAGTGCTGGTGGAATCCCCTGAGAAGTCACATCAAAAGAAGAAAAAGCCACAAAGATCAACCCACCTAATCCAGCGTACCTCCCAATATGATCAATAGTTCCACCACATTAAACAAATTTATTGAAAATTATTTTGAGATTACCAGAGGTCAATTCC
The DNA here is from genome assembly GCA_963277665.1 of Viscum album. Taxonomy (NCBI): domain Eukaryota; kingdom Viridiplantae; phylum Streptophyta; class Magnoliopsida; order Santalales; family Viscaceae; genus Viscum; species Viscum album. The sequence goes on from OY728132.1 coordinate 633,546,818, forward strand.
CTACACAGTTTCCATGAGATAGAATTAACCTGAATGTCTATCTCACTCTCCAACAGATTTTCAAATTCATAAGCCATCTGATCTCAGTACTGGATGTACTACTCAAGGATGATCCTCCCTTTATTTAATCCCCTACTAGTATTAGATCCTTCTTGTTGATCCATAAGTATTGTTCCTCATTTAGAGTTACCTTTATGGACCTCCCCATCATTTTCACCACCTCCTCTTCAGTCTCATTAAGAAGCAAGACCTGGTCCACCACCTCTTCTTCAGAGCTTAACACAATGTCCAGGTTCTGGAAACCCATGCCCTCTAATTCTGCCTTCCTACCATTCATATTTTTAACAGATCGAGTCTCCAGTGGAGGTGGTAGAGGGGAATAATCCTTCCTACTTCTTCTCCTCCTATTACTTTTATGTCTCCTCGGGCTTCCATCCTCACCTATCGAATGGATAGTAGCTTCCCCAATAGGTTTATTCGTATGACCCTCATTAGAATCCAATGGTTTATTAGGATCAAGGTTCTTAACATCATTTTCTAGGCCCTCAAAAACTATTACTCAATTGGATAGAATTCCAGGCCATCAAACCAGAGCCTCCATGCCCCACCTCTTTAGTTGGAAGTAGCACACCCCTATCAGGCCTCTTCCTTCCCTTCTCCAGGCCACCTAGGTACATCACCTCAACGCAAGGAGGTGTGTAAACATTAATCTCATCTCCTCCCTCCTCCCTCTATTCAAAGACCATTGATACCCCCTTCATCTGGTTTGCATCTCACATATGTGTCGAGCCATCATTCAGCCCCATAATTTTCAACATTAACCAGCCTATTGTCATTGGAGGGGCCTACCAACTATTAACTCGACTCGGTAGGGCCTTCTAAGTCTTTTTTTAACCTATTGAAAACCTCAAAGACCTTTTGATTAAGCATATGTATCGCTTCCTTCTTTCCCAACAAAGCCCCCAAGCCGGCTTCCAAGGCCACATTGGCCACCCTCAAGTTTCTATCCATCTAGTTCCCCTCCCCAGGCCCCAATGTCTGGTGCAAGTCCAACCCAGACTTCCCACTACAGTCATTGGCACCCTGACCGCTACATTATAATCCCAAATTCTACTAATTATCCTTTATATCTTCAACATGATCCTTGGTAGCCTTAGTAATGACTCTACTCGCCTTCCAATTAGCACGTTGAATACCTCAGCGACAGCAATCCAAAGTGTAACCCATCCTATTAAAGATCGAGAAAAAATCCAACCAGTTTTCATACACAACACATTTATTTCACTGATATTCCTCGCCAATTGTGACTCAAATATACTCATAAGGTAACTTTGACACACCTGATTTAATGCAGACCTGTGGGTTCCCAGGATGGCAAACGGAGAAAGTATGACTGTCCGAATAGAGGTATCTACCAATGAGGTTACCCAGCATCCTAATGACAATGGGATTATAAAATGGAATTGGTAAATATGTGAAACTTACCTAGACCTCAGTAGTAGGATAATCTCAATCCATATGAAAATCAAAGGACCATCGGAACAAGAAGAACCAGTAGCCATCGAAGTTGCGGGGGCACTCGACCAGGCGCGAATGAGATCTTCCTCCGAAGCAAGCTGAATCATAATATGTTGCCTATCAACCAAACCAACCATCACCCTTTCCTACAAATTCTAGGAATTAAAGACAAATCTGTCGAACGAGCCCACCGATGGACACCTCTGACGAAACTGAGCAATCAAATTGAGGTTTAGAAGCATTGTGGTTGCTATGAACACTGAAGATGACAACTGGAGATTGGGAATACCATAGATGAGATCCGGAACTTTAGGACATAGGGAAGCCTCTGGGAATGAAGTAAGTAGGTCACGGTCTGAGAAGGGGTGAAAATGGATAATCATTGTGTGCTTTAAAATTATTTTTATAAAAAATGTGTTTTTAATCCAAAGAATAAACTTATACTAAAATCTAGTATAAATATGATTAAAATATAATTAATTAGATTTAATATAACTAAATAATTCTTAGGTTAATTTTAAAACAAATTAAAATAATAATGGTATTTTATTTATTAAAAATAAATGACAATTTTATTAAAAATTTCATTTTTTACTATTCACTGAAAAATTAATATTTTCTGAAAAATATAAAAATTTTATCATAAGTTAATATAGATATTATGATTTCAAAAATTCATTCCATTTTATCAAATAAATTTTCTAAAAGTTTAAAAAAATATTATATTATTTTCTCATAGAAATCAATAAAAAACATTTTTTAAAGAAAACATAATTTCGATGAATAAAATGACTTTTCATAAAATTGAGTGAATAATTAATTATAATTTAAAAATAAATTTATATTGAGTAGGACCACTATATACATTTTATAAAGTAATTAATCCTATTCATACTCTCCAATTAAATATCTAGATTATATAGGTAACATTTAAATAATAATATTTTAATATTATATTATGGTTTGTTTAAACTCAGTGTTTCATGTTGAATGTTCTATCAAGAATGGCGTTATTTTAAAATATTAGGGTGTTATATTATAACCCCTTAAATAAATTGTTTCCCCATAATTTAAAATTTTAATCATTAATCAAGGGTTTGAACTTCTAAAATTCCTTTTTGGAAAACTCACATCGCAAAAAGGGTTAATAAAACATCCACTTAAAAGAGGGAAAGGGAAATACAGAGGTCATATGGAATAACACATAACTAGGGTTCAAAGTTAGAGAAAATTGGTGGAAAGTGATTATATGGTCATGGAAGGAAAGTATAAATAATTATAAATGAAGATAGATATCATTGATCACAATAAAGTGAATGAACATGAGAAATTCAACATCCACAAAACCATAAATCTGTGATGAATTAAAAGACCATTGATACATTAGATATGAAAGTAATAGGATAAATTTTTTGTTCCAAGATCCATTTTCCTAGATTTGAGGGATTATTTTATTATTAATATAGAGAACCCCTAAAAATATACTTACTTAGTATCTTTTTATTTCATAAACACAATCTCATACATTGTTGTGATTTGATCACTTTCCAATTCACCTATTACTCAAAGGAATGAGTATCCAATATGAATTTTTTTATTACTAAAGAACTAACATTAAATATTAATGGATCATAAGATCCATAAAAGAGTAAAAATATATTCCATCTATCTTTATTTAAAACAAAATGGTTATCATGGAGTAAGATAATGCCCTAAATGAATATGAATATATTAATATAAAAAATTCAACAATGAAACCAAAGGTTTAAAATATATCATTCCCTAAATAAATAACTTTATATCTCAAATAGCCTAAATAATCTCAACATGAAAGAAGGTTTCAAACTCAAAGGTTATCTCTTACCCTTTCAACTTATATCTCCAAAAACATGATAACATTCTTCCCAAATAATCTTTTATCTTAAACATAGAGGTTATATATATATATAAACCTAGTAAAACTTTTACAAAAAACCTGATGAATATCCTCAAAATAAAATTAATCATCAAATCAATTTTTAACCACTAATGTCTTATATATAGTGTATTTTTTCCACAAAATAAAATATTCTTAATTGACTATAATTTCCTCAACATCAAGTACAAATCAAAGATTACCTTTTCCACAATCATGTTTTTTCCATAAAATATCACCTTAAGATTAAATAACCTTTATATTTCATTAGTAATATTAAACATATTATTGAAAATATTTAAAGAAAACTACTGCAGAAAAATCCTTAGAAGTTTCATGATTCTTTTCACCGGAATATCATTGATAAAAATACTTCAATAGCATGATTATTAAGTTGAAACACCTAAAAATTAAATAATTATACTTTAATTATTGTCATAAAATATCCCATTAGGAATTAATATTTAGATTGGGGAATTGACTTAGATAATTACCAAGTTCCCCACATTTACAACATTGAACCCTTAGTGGTTCCTTAGGTTGAACTTTATTTCCCTACATCTTATTAACTATACTCTTCATTTTTTTCAGAAATTATCTTATTTATGCCATTATTTTCTAAACATAAATCATATTCTAGTTCCTTTAATTCATTTTACATGGTTCATATTCCCATAGTTTTAACATGTAAGAAATTTAATCTTATTTTAATTTTCATATTTAGCACTTGAACTTCCATTATATTCCATCATTCTATTCGTTTGTGTGTTTGGAAATTCAACTGTGTTCTAATTGTTAATCATAATTCAATAAATATCTTTTGGAATGATCACAATATATCTAAATTACATTATCATTAGGTTAAACATATCATTAGGCAAATCATTAAATTTCCCTTCACATTTTTTATTGGAATGCACTCTCATATTTCCTACAATTAACTAATTAAATAAATAAAATCAAGATGATCATACTTTAACATACAAAATTGAAACTTAAATGATAAGTATATTCTGACTTATGTGTCTCTAGGCTTCAATCTAAGTTATTCATATTAATATTTTCTATTTGGTTTTCTAACCTAACAATTTGTTCAAGTCCTTTATAATGGCTCATAAAGAGTTTGTGAATTTCAAAAGAATATCCTATGAGAGTATCAAACCAGGTGCACAGTAAGTCCCATTTTCGTATACCAGGTAATGTTTGATTCAATACCAATATTCCTTTTTCATATTTTCACCCCTAGTTACATCAATGTTAGGACCACATCCACTTTTAGTATCCATAAAGATATTTAATTTCTCATAAACCACTCTCTATATACTTCACCAAGATTCCATGATATTTTTCTATACTTAGTTTTATACTTAGACTTATCCCTAATGTTATAAATAAATTACTCTTATCCTAGTTTATAAAGGTTTTGTAAACCTTTTATCTGATACCAACTATAGTGACCCATTCCTTTTACATGTATTTCTACATTATTTTTAACATAATCATCCATTAATTACAACCCATAAATCATGAGGCCTGGTATCTTTGGAAGATTAAGATCACAATACATCAAAGGAAACTAAAACATGGCATCTTTATTGCTTTATTTTCTTTAGTGAGATCCTAAATTAATTTGAGCTCCTAAAACTACATAAGATAATCTAGGGAATACATAGAAGAAAGGGGTGAGCTATAAAGCCTAGTAAGGGAATAAACATGATAAGGAAACATAATGTATGAGTCAATGATATAATATGATATCATAATAGATACGGCACATGAGTAATCACATAGAAGCATAACATAAATAAAATGGTATCATAAGATTATGGCATCATATGAATTATGAAAACAACATATAACATGACATAAATATGAGTCAAGGCTAAATTCCTAAAAAATATCACAAGGTGGAAAAAGTAACATAATGGATTAGGTTTACTCCCTAATCACATACATGATGCCTCATGAGACTAAATATTTACCCAATTCAACAGACTTCTATCTAGGTGAACTCATCATAACATGTTCATGATATATGTGTTCCACATAAATGAAATTAATTATAATAAATAATATAATAATTACCTATGGAAATAAAATAGGTTACATAATCTTGCTTCATATCATAATCAAAGGAAATTTCATAATGAAGGCATTTGAGAAATGATCATAAGGCATGTATTACACCATCAAAGTAAGGGGGGATGAGCTAGGTAAATATGTGAGACATATATATATATAATTTAAAATCATTCCATAACATTATAGGTTTTTTTGTTTATTAAATTAAATACTTTTAAAATATTAAAAAACAATATTGAGTAAAAATAACTTTTTCACTTTGAAAATCACTTTTGAAAAACTAAAAATTTACAAAAATATTATAAAAACCATTTAATTTAAAAATAAGCATGAAAACTTATAAAGTAATATTCAAATAGTATAGTGTTCATGACTGTGGGTAATTTCATACATGCTGAGTGCATTAAAACAAAGATTCCTTCCACATTTTAGTCTAAAAATACAAAAGTACCATGTTTGGAAAATGATAGAAAGATTCCTTTTAAAAAAATAAAAAAAAAATCATGGTTAAAAATGAATTCAAAAAATAATAGGATAATATTAAAATAATTTTTAAAACACTTTAAAGAAAACATGGATATGGAAGAGAAAGGGTTTTCGACCGAAGAGAGAAATGAAGTCGGTTTTTCTCAAAAAAAACATTTTCTCAGTCATGTTAAGTGATAAAGAGAGGGAAATGGTAATATTACTTGAACATTTCATGAATAACTAGAGGATAATAAAATAAAATGGTTTTATTAGAAAATGATCAATTAATTTCCTATAATGGAAATTCATGCATGAATAATCCCGATTAAAATGAGATTGAAGCATAAACCCTAATCGCATTGGTAAATTTGGAATCATATCCCCCATGAATGAAGTGAGTGAATTGTAACATAAAATACCATGAAATATAAATTATTAATTATATAATATGTAAAGGTTTAGTATATACACCATATAAAATAAAATAGGTGCATAAAATGACATATGTCTCAAATAATGATGTTTTGAGACAAAACCCTTACCTCGATCCTGAATCGTCATGTGTGTTCCTTATCTTTCTAAATAATAAACTTATATTAATTATTTAATTTATTAATAACCTTTTACAATTTATTATTCCTTTTATTTTATTTGGTACCATGTCACATTCAATTACTTAACCAAATTATTTCTTATAGGGTGTTTTAATGATAAACGACTTATATATCCAAAATCACTTTGGTAAGTTGACTAAGGTCAAAAATATTATTATTAAATAATATATATAATTATAATAATGAAATATTTATTATTTTTAAATATAAATTATACCTTTAAAACTAACCATGAAATATGGTTATATAAAATGAACTACGTTACCCTCATGGAGACGGTAGGTCATACATACGCATGAGTAACATTTGCATTTTTTGATGATCATTATTAAATAAAGGTAAGTATTATTTTATAATTAAATAATGATAATTATAGCATAAATATTATATTATATCTTTAAATACACTTAAATATATTATTCATATGATTCGGTAATAAAAATGAATCACATCACTTCGCAAGGTGGTAGTCCACCGTACACACGAATGAAGTTGTCATTTATTCAATGGATTTCAAAGTGTATGATATATTTATTTGAAAAAATGATTAATATTTCATGAATATAATATATAAATATCAAATTTATCCTTTTTAAGTTCCATGTAAAGGATTAATGAAAAATGAATCACATCACTTTGTGAGGAGGTAGTTTGTTGTACACATGAGAGACATTATCATATTCCCTGCAGAATGGAAAGTAAGAAGTTGTATATGATATTATAATTAAATAAGTATAATTATATAATAAATATCATGTATTAAAATTAAATAAATATTTATATATATCCATGATAAATGGTGATGGAAAACGAATTACATCGATTCGTGAGGCAGTAGTCCATCGTACACACAATCAACAGTTTTGTTTCCCATTTGAGGGTGTAGGAGATGTTTTTAGGTTATTAACTTAACATAAAAACATAAAAATATATGATAAATATTGAGGTTATTATATCATCATATTTTAATAAGATTTTATGGAGGTATAAGAAGAAATAAAAAAAATCCTTGGTTAATAACGTTACCTCTTCTTTGGAAACTTCTTTAGGTTTGCACAAAAAGCCTTCCTAGGTTGCATTTTTTATCAAAAAAGGGACTATAAGATTATGGGAGGCAATTAAGGAAGTTATTTTGGAAGTTATTTTTTAAACCAATAGGTTTTATAAGTATTAAGAGGTGAGGAGAGTGGGTGGCCTTTTATAAGTGGGGGAGAGGATTCATTTGGAATTTTTGGAAAGAAAGAATTACACCCATTTTTTTTATAAGAAAAAAGGCTCAAAATGGACTATTTTTTAAACATAGAATATATAAGATAAAAATATTACAATAATATAGGAATTAGACAAGTTTTTGTTTTCTTTTTTAACCCTTGTCACGGTAGACCCATTTTTACCTTAACCATAGTAATTAATTTTTACTATTTTTACTATTCATTATGTTCAAAAATTATGTTCAACATATTGATAATATAAATTATTATGATTAAAAATATGGAATCCATTTTGAAAAATTAAACTCACATAATTGGAATAATTTAATTTAAAATTAAACCCATAGACATGTTGAAAAAATGGTTTTTTAAGAAATGCATTTTTCAAGCATAAGATGATCTTACAACAACTATATGATAAGAAAATATAATTAAATAAATTTAAATTAATATTTATATATATATATATAATATAAATTTAATTTAAATAATTTCTCATTAGGGTTTATTTTAATTAATTAAAATGGAGAATCATTATGCACTTTAAAACAATTTTAAAAAAAATGTGTTTTTAAGCCTAAGAATAAACTTATACTAAAATTAAATATAAAGATAAATTAAATGTAATTGATTGAATTTAATATAACTAAATAATACTTATTCTTATTTTAAATCAAATCAAAATAATATTGAGACATAATTTATTAAAAATAAATGACAATTTTATAAAAAACTGTATTTTTCACTATTCACTGGAAATTTAATATTTTCTGAAAAATACCAAAATTTTACCATATGTTAATATAGAAATTATGATTTAAAAAATGAAGTCCACTTTGTCAAATATAGTATATAAAAGTTTAAAAATAAAAATTTATATTGTTTTCTCATAGAGATTAGTAAAAAACATTTTTAAAGAAAACATATTTTTGATGAATAAAATGACTTTGCTTAAAATTGAGTAAATTTTTAATAAAAATTTATAAATAAATTTATATTGAGTAGGACCTTTATATATAGTTCATGAAGTATTTAATCCTATTCATACCTTCAAATTTAATTTCTAGGTTATATCATTCGTGTTTAAATAATAATATTTTAATATTATATCATGGTTCGTTTAAACTCAATGTTGTCTGTTGAATACACTATCGAGAATAGTGTTCTTTTAAAATATCAGGGTGTTTCACTACTACCATCAGGATATCTCTCCCTTTTTTCATATTCCCTACACTAGTGTTCATGCCTTTACTTTGATGGACTAAGGTGTCCCCTCCATTAGGATTTTATGAAAGATCTCTCTCTCCCACCAGTGCCTTATTTACTTTCTATGTATAATATGTAACACAAAACATGACTAATTTAGAGAAAATATTAGGTCATATACCTCCCTAAAATATTTGTGACTTCATCATTTCTCTATCCACTACCTCCAATCCAAAATTAACCAGGTGTTTGAAATGAGAAGTATATTAATTCAGTGACATACTTCCTTGTTTCAACTAGAAGATGTATGTCTTCTTTACTAGATGGAAAGTGTTAAGATAAAAAAAATTACTGAACATATACTCAAATTCGTCCCAAGTAATACCTTAATCTAACTTAACTTTAATAATTAAATGTAGCATCTATTTACCTTGATTGGGTAAGTTTTCCACCTTTTATAAGTTCCCTTTCAGTTAAAAATCCATTTATGTGATTTTTCTGGGTTTACTATAGACTGCAGAATATGTACACATTGTGTACCTGAAGTACACATCGTGTACTTGGTGCTGGTTGCATGTTATGGACTGGAAGATCATGTCGTGAGAAGGTACACTTCGTGTACTTAAGCTACACATTGTGTAGGGGTTAAATATCAGTTTTAATTCGAGATGATGGGTTTTTTGGCGTAACTCATCCAACATGGAATACACATCGTGACCATGGGGTACATGTCATGACTTGGCCCATGTCTAATTTTAAAACAAATTATTAGCAGTTTTTCTTGGTCCTTTTCATTCTAGACCTCTTGGATGTCGACCCTAGACCCTTCCTAGGTGTTTTTCAGAGTCTCACCTCCTTCCAATTTGATCAGATCAACTTTGGGTCATTTCTTCGCTTGCGATGTGACTCCTGGGTAAGGGTTTTCCCTTGTTTTCTCTCATTATTCAAGTTACTTTCTTTCTATCCTCTTGGGTTTTTAATGGATCATCTATGAATTTATTGATCTATGCTCAGTGGTGTTGTATCATGATTCTAGGTTTTTTTTGAAGCTATCTTTCATGTTCATTATCATTGATGGGTGTCGTTGTGAGTGTCGTTCTTCAGGAAATGGGTAGGTGGTTATGTTCCGATTTTCCAAATTGATTAAATTTTATTATCTTGGTTTATTTTAATTGTTGATTTAAATTTAATTAGTTAAACTTTATTTCAATTTCTTGAATGAAACCCAATTCCAATTAATTAGATGATTTGAAATGGTTTTGGCACATAAATTTGGAAAAACCCCAATTCCAATGAATTGGGGTGGGTTTGTGGAAAGTTAACCACTTTAAATTTTTTAATTTAAATGGTGGATTTTGATGGAAATTTTTACAATTAAATTATATAATTTAATTGTAAAAATTAATTGTGAAAAGGATGGAATTGGTTTTGAATGGATTTCAAACTTATGAAAATGGATTAAAATGATTTTATAGAAACCCAGAGGTTTTATCTTGTGAAAAATCATGTTTTTGAATAAAACCTATTTTGGTTTTAAATGGAAATAAATTGGAATTTTTGAAATGGTAGAATGGGATTGATCATATTTTAAGTAGCCTTAAAATATTTCTCCTATCATGTAAGAGCGCATGAAAACCTTAGGTAGTTAGTGAGTTATTTGGATACACTCTATGCCATTAAAATGTTCTAAAACATACATACAATAGGTTAGATCCCCAACGAGTTGGTGACAAGTCTCCTTTGGCTATTTTCATAGGGATGTGTGTATACACATTTTTCTAAGTTCACTTAAGGAGTGTGAAATCCTATATCTTGTTAATATTATCATACCTTTTGTCATATGACCATGTTGCTCGTTGTTTATTTATATTTGAGATATAAATGTAAGCCAATGTTGTTTTAACTAATTTACATGCCTACTGAATTTATAAATGTTTTACTTAAGCCATTTTTTTAGAAATATTCCATCTCTTGTAAAGTAAATATTGTGCATTGAATGTATTTTCCATCATTTTGAAAATGTATAGCATGTTTTGTTTAAATATGCTTTTAAAATTCCAAACCTATTTGTTCTAAAAAAAATGAAATATTTTCATTGGATAATCTATATTTGGAATCTGTTATGGAATATTTGGTGGTAACCTACTGGTCATAGGCTCACATCCTACTTTTTCTTTTGAGTGTTTGTAGACTTTCTTCTTCTAGGATCAAGAAAAGGGAAGGGGTCTCTTGGAGATGGATCCAGATATTGAGCTTTGGATTTGGTGAGTTGTTTCCTTAGGTACCTTGGGGCTATTTTTACTGTTCATTACTTTGGATTGTAGTACTTTGGATTTTATGCCTCTTTTCATTCTGGTACTTTTACTCCTAGTGGAGTTTTCCTATTGATATTCATACTATCTTCTATCTTTTGCTTCTGCATTATTGTGGAAAAATCATTCTCACTTGTATGTTGTACGATGCCAGGTGAAAGTCACAACCCCATGGGGATCACGAATACCCTTCGAGTCATGTCAAGGTCAGCTCGGTTATTTGGTTACCAGGGTACCTGGGATAGATCGTGAGAAATTGGTATCATAGGTGGTTTTTGACCTTTTCTTTGAATTCATTATGTATTTTTGAAATCTTTTTGGGAATTAGGAGGTAGTTTTGATTGAGTTTATTTCCATCTCTCACCATAATAAACCTTAGGTCACCATTGGTGGTTAGGCAAAGTCATCCTATGGATTAGTTCTAGTCCTTTCCTTATAGATATTTGGATTGGTTGATATCTAAATCTTTTTTGTCCCTTCTGTTGATAATATTTTCTCTTTCTACTCAGTTTGACTATTAATCTAATGTCCTCCTTTTATCTACTGCTTTTGTGTAGAATCATGCCTCCAAGAATATGTGTGAATCAGATACATGAAGAGGCTACTACTGAACCTCGGCAAGAAAATCCCATTGTTGATATGAATCTATTTGAGGTGATTGTTCACTCTATCCAAGCTCTGGGATAGGCACCACCTCTAATTCCCGCTCAGGCCCCAGTTGTGGATCCTTAGGGGGATGTTCTTCGGAATCATTCTCAAGAGTTCCTTTTCCAGAAGCCACCATTCTTTAAAGGATCCACTGATTGTTAACATGTTGAGGAATGGTTGGGAAATATAGAATTGTTGTTTGAGTTATTAGAGATACCAGAAGTGATCATGGTGAAGTGTGCCACCTTTGTGCTAGAGGAACCAAGTAGGAGATGGTGGGACATTATAGTGATGGTAGGAAAACATGAGGGCTTATAATGGAAATACTTCAAGGTTCTTTTCACTAATTAGTTCTATCTAGAGTCGATGGTGTTGACTAAGGATGTGGAGTTCTTCAAGCTTGAGCAGGTTGAAAAAACCGTGACTCAGTATTCAAATCGTTTTTCTAAGCTGGTGTAGTTTTATCCTAAGATTTTATCTAATGAGAGGATGAAGGCTTGATGGTTCGAGTTGGGAATTCAATCAAATATTCATTCTCAGGTTTTCTTGCTAAAGTTTCCCACTTATACTGATGTGTTGGATAGGGTGATGGTGGTTGATATGGAATTGGATGGAAAGTCAGGGTTGATGGGAGTCCCTTTTTCTCCCACTGGAGGCATTGTTTCCTTCAAAGTATAATGGAAGTGTTATGATCCTCACGACATTTATCAATGGAGGAGTCATTCCAGACCTCTTACAACTCTAGGAGGAAGTTCGTTGACTTGCTATCAGTGTAGAAAGCTAGAACATTCTAGGAGGTTTTTCAATGAGGCACCCAAAAAACTGTATCTCATGCGGATTTTTAGGGCACTTGTAAAGGTTCTGCCATCACTTCTCTACTATACATAGTGGTACAAGATCATCAGCTCCTCCTAAAACTATGGGGAAATCAAATTCTTCACGTTCAAAAGGGTTCCAGCCATAGGTATCTGGAATGAAGCTTATTCATGCATTGTAATGGTATCTAGAGGAAGAAGACATGGGTCCAGAAACTATGAGAGGTACCATTACCATTGATTCATCATTAGTGAATTCTCTTTTTGATACTGGTGCATCTCACTCTTTTATTTAAACTTATATTGTCAACCTGCTTAATATTCCTATGGAGTAACTATCTTATTCAATTGATATTATTACACCCCTTGATACGAAAAGAGAGAAGGGTCTCTGTAGTCCTACTTGTGTCTTCTCTCTATTAGATATTGAGCGATCTTGGAGCTTTCTGGTTCTTGATATGAAATCTCTTGATGCCATATTCGGGATGGATTGGCTCATTTCCAACAAAGCCCGAATTGATTGTTATCTTTGATGGGTCTACTTTACTACACCCAGTGTTGTGCCTCTTTTCTTTCAAGGAGAATGAGACCCAAGGTCGAACAGATTCAGACATTATTATCCAGAGTTTCGTAAAGTAATATTAGTTTTTGCTTTTTATTTGGAGTGAGATTCAATGGGTGGTGATCTTCATCTAGTTTTCGTTGAGTTTCCCAATGTTTTCCTTCAGATTTCTCTTATCTTTCACTAGTGATAGATGTTGAGTTTTATATTCACCTAATTCTTGGAAATCAAATAGCCTATATCCCCTCTTATCTAATGGCTCTATATGAACTGAAAGATCTGAAGTCTCAACTGAATGATCTTCTTGAGAAAGGATTTATTCATCCAAGTGTTTCACCTTGGGTAGCATCGGTCCTCTTTGCTAAGCAGGCATATGGTTCTCTTCGCTTATGTGTTGATTATTGAAATATCAATTGAGTTACAATAAAGAAAAAATATCCATTTCCATGGATTGAGGATCTATTTGATCACTTTAAAGGGGTAAAGTGGTTTTCAAGGATCGACCTTCGATCTGGTTACCATCAGTTGAGGATAAAAGAATTTGACATTCAGAAAACTTCCTTTCAGAGTAGGTATGGACACTATGAGTACCTTTTTATGCCTTTTGGTTTAACAAATTCTCCTATACTTTTCATGGCCTTAATGAAAAAGATTTTCTATGCTTATCTGGATACCTTTGTGGTAGTCTTTGTGGATGGAATTTTTATTTACTCCAAGTTCAAGGAGGATCATGTGAAACATCTGAGAATAGTTCTGAGTCTACTGAGAAATCCTCGCCTTTATTAAAATCTTTCAAAGTGTGATTTATGGATTCAAGAATTGAAATTATTGGGACACATGGTGTCTAAACAGGGTGTATCAGTTGATCCTGAGAAGTTAAAGGCTATTATGACTTGGGAGAAACCATGAAATGTCTTCGAGATCTGAAGATTCTTGGACTTAGTCAGATATTATTGTGGGTTGGTGAAAGACTTATCAAAACTAGCTTCTCTAATGACTACTCTGACTAAAAAGGGGGTGAAGTTTGTGTGGGATGATAAATTTCAAAGTTCTTTTGTCGAGTTGAAGCATATGTTGACTACTGCACCAGTGTTGAAGTCGGGCAGGGCTATATGGTCTTTTGTGATGCATCATGTTCTGGGTTGGGTTGTGTTCTTATGCAGAATGATAATGTAGTGGAATATGGATCTCGTTTTCTTAGGCCACATGAGAAGAATTATCCTACCCATGACCAGGGACTTGCAGCAATGATGCATGCGCAAAAGAGTTGGCGGCACTACCTTTTTGGAGAAAGGTTTGTGGTGTATTCAGACCACAAAATTCTGATTTATATCTTCTCTCAAAAATATTTGAATCTTTGGAAAAGGTGTTGGGTGGAGTACCTGCATTATTTTGACTTTAACATCAGCTATACCCTAGGGAAATAAAATGCTTTTGTTGATGTTTTGAGCATGAAACTTCCAACCCAGGTAGTGAAAGAGTCTTCAAAAGAGTAGAATTTGATGGATCTATTTGAACAGCTGCATAATGGAGTTCAGGAGGGAGGGTCTAATTTTTCTTTAGGTAGTGTGCAGTTGATTTCTACTCTTCCCAAGATGATTCTTCAAGATCAAAATCTTGATGATGATTTTTTTAGAATTATAGAATCCCTTTATGGTGGGGAGACAGTTTCCCAGTAGTCATTCTCCAAAGAAGGTGTTCTATACTATCAGAACTACTTAATTGTGCCATTAGTAGCAAGAAAGGAAGTGATGGTGGATTTACATAATTCTTAGTGGGCTACTGATTCACACTAAAATTTACCCAAGAGAAGAAGGTGGAACAGTCTTTGTAGTTTAGCTTGGGTTGTCGAATCCTCAGAGACCTAAGAAGTAACCTATGGACACGTACATTCTATGGACTGTTTTTGGCTATTGAGTGGCCAACTTTGGTTTGATTTTAGGTGGTTTTAAAGAACACTAAGAAACCTAAGTTAATTCAATTTAATGAAAATGGGTTGATCTTAGGATTATGTTTTGGGTGAATTGAATGAATTTTACTTCTTTAAACAATTTTGGTTTTATTAATTCTTGATGAATCCATTGTTCAAAATAACACTAACTTCATCATTTTCTGGTTTTATACTAACTAAAATCAATTACTAATCCCCAAAACACATACAGAACCAAATTCATGATCTCTCCAAGGTGTATGGTCATTTTAGTACTTGGATTTAGGTTCCTCAAACACAATAAAGATGAAGAGTGGAAATAATTGAAGAATGAAAGTCTTGAATTAATTATCCAATTAACAACAATTTGTTCATAAAATAACATTCAATACAACCTTTTCATCATCCTAAGATCAACCCATTAAAGTTTTATCCCTCCATTGATGGTATACTCTCAATGGTGGGTGGAAGATGGCTTTTAAGAATTGGATTGAAGAAATTAAAATCGCAGAAATAACGAGCACTCCTCCGTGTGTGTGAACGAAATTCACACCTATGTGTGAACTAATTCACCACAACATAAAGATATCACTATGCTTTGTGAGTTTTAATGAGATATAATGGGAATAATATGAGAGAAATATGTTGTTTAAGAACATAGAAATAGAAAAAATAAATTTACATGGAAATTGAGAACATTACAATGGAACTTTGGCATAATAACATTACAAAAAACAAGAGATGTATTCCCCCTCACCACCAATTCCTTAAATTGGAAATTGGGAAGCCTTATTCAGAGCCTCAATCAATATATTCCCAAATATTAAATTAATTTAGGCCTTAGGGTGGTGGAAAGTAGTAGAGAAATTGATCTCCTCATTGACTTTTTTTCCTCCTTGTCTCCCCTGAAAAGATCATCCTGTATGGGCAATAATATATCCAAATCTAGGTTTTACATAGAAGAGTATTTTGTGTCTATGGATATCTTCTAGACGTGTGTAAAATTTGGGCCAATTTGGAGTTTTGGATCGGGAGTTATGGCCATTTTAGTGGGATAAAATTCTAGGCCACAGATTCTGGCCCAGATTTTGATCTTCTCTTTGGGCCGCCTTAATAACCACAATGGAAGCCGAATTAGCACTGAATCGTGAAGAATTATTTGTTCCTCTACATGTCTTATAGAATACCACGAAATTTTGAATTTATTGGTCTAGTATTGTGGGCCCCACATTCTCATCAGTGGGATGGTGTCCAATATGCCTTCTCCAGAATTGTTTCCTTTCATCACCAAATATCACCATCATCCTTTATGAATAATTAATTGATACCTGAATGAACAATGTTCATATTAAAGTGTAGATACATTTCCCAAAATATAAAATTAAAATACGGATAATTACATTTCTTAAAATCATATGAATCATTGGGCCTAAATTGGTGTACATTAGGCATAAAGTGCACAAATGATGAGAATGGATGTTCAAAATTAAAATCCACTAACTCAGGCCCATAAGATCAAAAATGAACATTTACTACCATTAAAATTTAATTAACATATGTGTTTTTATTGTCTAATCACACCCCCCAACTTGATATTTGCTAGTCCCGAGCAAATAATTTGAAGATTATATTTGAATTCTTTTTTTTCAAACACATTATAACAAACAGTGCTCACAAAGTAACCTACACACAAATATATCTTTATAACCTATAAAAATAATTTAAAAGATGATAAATTTAAAATAATATCCCAATCTCAATCCCATTCCTTTTATCAAATCCATCATCATACTTCATCCAACTCAATTAGGTGAAATGATGTGTTGTGAATCACAATAGACATGGGGGTTCATTTTCATTCAAGGGGGAAATCATGGAAGCGCTAGGTGGAATCACATTTAATCCTAATATGAGTATTCTTCATTCCTTTTTTTCTTTTTTGTTTGCAATATTTTCGTAGTAATTGAGATTACAGTTAATCCAATTAACCCATGTAGCAAGACTTTGTCGATGACTCCCAAACTCAAAGGCCTAAGGGCACCAAGTGAAGCCCACATACTTGGGCATCATCTCGAGTTAACTTGATCAAAAACAAATTCATATTACCATAAATAGAGATATAGTGAAAAACTCAGGGCTAGAAAATTATTTAGTCACAATCCCCAAGTGCCAAAAGCTGTGCATTTTATCAATCCATTTCTCTACACACAAATTTTTATTTTATTTTATTTTTATTTATTTTTTATTTATTTTTTCATTTTTTTTGAATACTCATATTATTCATAAAAATTAAACCAGACTATGCTATTTATTATGGGACCCTGAGAATTCAAATTAGTACCCCATAATCTAGAGGATGTGCATTATGGCATTTTGATTTAATAGATGAAAATAAAAATGATGAAAATTCTCATTGGACAACCAAACTTCCAAAATCAATGCTTGTAAACATAATCATGAATTAAATTAAGAGTCAAGAAAATAAAATTTATTTTCTATGTAGTTCTAATATGAGAAAATATTTTATTATATGAATGATAAATGAATTTTACTTCTTCTTTTTAACAAAAATTTTGTTTCCAAACCCCCCAACTTAGAATGAAACTGCCCTAGTTTTGTAAAAAGAAAAGAGAGGATAAAGTGGGTGGGGGGATGAGTTGGAAAGGGCATGGAACAAGTTCACCTGTTGGATTCATAATGATGATTATGGTGCTCCCAAATAACTCTTTGTTCTCATGGGAGATGTAGGAACCTCCTTGATGGAATATGTATCACCCAAAAATAGTCCCTGAACCATACAGACAAGAACAAACCATAGAGAAAAAACAACACAATAATTTATTTAATACCAAGTCTCATCATTTTTATGGTTTTTCTTTTGTTTTTGTTTTTGTTTTTTTTAAAATAAACTGATGATACATTGCCTTATTTTTAATTTCTGGGTAAGGTAGTACTCAGGGATCACACCACGTGAAATGGATAAATACGATGCTCCCCATTCATACCCATCCATACTCATAAGATAAGAACATGTCAACAGTCTAAGTTAGAATAAAGTTATATCAAAATGATACACTAATCCTATTTGTAATATAAAGTTGATTAAAACATCAAAATAATTGGAAACTTGAAAACCATGGGTTGCCTCCCATGCAGCTCTTTGTTTAATGTCATTAGCTTGACTTGTACCCCTAATCGATTAATTACTTTAGTCATCTAAGTTAGGTTCACACAACTCTTAATAAACTTTATGTTTTTGGAATGGTTATATGAATGGTTTGAATCTATGACCATTAACTTTAAATGTTTGACCATTTGTGGGATCTTGAATTTCAACAGCCCCATTGGGGTACACCTTATGCACTCTGTATAGACCTGACCATCTAGACCTCAATTTTTCTGGGTGTAAGTGAAGTTTAGAATTATACAAAAGAATAGGTTTTCTTGGTTCAATGTGTTTTGTTTTAAGATTTCTAGATTGTTAGGCTTGTACTTTAGCTTTATTGATCCTTGAATTTTCATAAGCCTCTATCCTAAGTTCCTCTAGTTCGTTGAGATCTATTTTTTTTGTTTTAGCCAACGAGAGGTCATAATTCATTTTTTTTAATTCCCCAAAAGGCCTTATGTTCAATATCCACTGGAAAATGGAATGCTTTACCATAA
Organism: Viscum album; assembly: GCA_963277665.1. Lineage (NCBI taxonomy): Eukaryota > Viridiplantae > Streptophyta > Magnoliopsida > Santalales > Viscaceae > Viscum > Viscum album. Next base: position 633,565,762 of record OY728132.1, read on the forward strand.
ACCAACCTATATGGTTACATTCCTTAAATTGTTTTACATGTGGTTTGATAGGCCCAAAGAGCATCTAAGAGTTTGCTCGACCAATCTTTCCTTGATGGATTAACAGTTTTCTCAAGAATCTGTTTAATTTCTCTATTAGCTAACTCATCTTGACCATTGGTCCGTGGGTGGTAAGCAGTGGACACTTTGTGAGAAATTCCATACTTTTCCATGAGTGATGAGAATGGACGATTGCAAAAATAAGTTCCACGATCATTAATGATAGCCCTAGGAATTTCAAATCTAGAGAAGATGTTTTCCTTGAGAAATCTAATAATAGTTTGATGATCATTGGATTTTGTAGGAATGGCCTTAACCCATTTAGAGACATAGTCGATAACTAAAAGAATGTAAAGATATTCCCTAGAGTTTGGGAAGGGACCCATGAAATCAATTCCCCAACAGTAAAAGATTTCGACCACTAAGATGGGAGTGAGTTGCATTTGATTCCTTTTTGTGATGGACCCTACTTGTTGACACCTAGGACATCTTTGAAAAAATGTGTAAGATTCACTTGAGAGGGTGGGCCAGAAGAGACCACACTTAAGAACCTTAGCAGAAGTTTTCCTAGAGGAAAAGTGACCTCCACATGCCTCACTATGACATAATTTAAGGATGGACTCTTATTCAGATTATGGGACACACCACCTAATGAATTGGTCAGGGAAGAACTTATAGAGGTATGGATCATCAAAAACATAGTGCCTAACATCATAAAGGAATTTCCTTCGAGCTTGAGTCCCTAAGAATTTTGGAATTACTCTTGTAACTAAGAAGTTGGTTATGTCATCATACCAAGGGAAGTCACTCACAGAGTATAGGTGTTCATAAGGAAATGAATGAGACACAGAAAGGTTATTTGAGTTGTCTTTTAATTCCATCCTAGAGAGGTGATCAGCTACAAAATTTTCAACACCCTTTTTTTCCTTGATTGTGAGGTCAAATTATTGTAAGAGAAGGACCCACCTAATCAGTCTAGCCTTAGCATCTTGTTTTTGGAAGAGTTATTTTAGTGCAAAATGGTCAGTGAACACAATGATGGGGGATCCTAATAGGTAGGACCTAAACTTTTCTAATGCAAACACAATATCAAGTAAATCCTTTTCAGTGGTGGTGTAGTTGATTTAGGAATCATTTAAGGATTTGCTTTCATAACCAATGACATAAGGAGTTTTATCACAACATTGTCCTAACACAGCACCTACATCAAAGTCACCGGCATCACACATAAGTTTTAAAGTAAGGTTCCAATTTGGAGATTTCATAATGGGAGGAGAGGTGAGAGAGGATTTGAGGGTTGAGAATGAACCCTCACAGCTTTCTGTCCAATCAAATGGAGCATCCTTTACTAGTATAGTACAAAGGGGACAAGATATTGAACTAAAGTCCTTGATGAATCTTCTATAGAAACCAGCATGTCCTAAGAAATACCTCACTTCCTTAACAGTTTTTGGTGATGGAAGGTGACTAATGATGTCAACCTTGGCTTTATCAACTTCAATCCCCCTACCTAAGAACAGATGCCCTAGAACTAGTCCCTATTTAACCATGAAATAACATTTTTCCTAGTTTAGGACCAGATTATTTTTTTCACATCTTTATAAGACTCTCTCCACATTCCTTAGACATCCCTCAAATGTATCCCCAAACACAGAGAAGTCATCCATGAAGACCTCTAGAAAATCTCATACCATGTCTGAGAAGATTCCCATCATGCACCGTTGGAAGGTTCCAGGGGCATTGTATAACCCGCATGGCATGCGTTTGAAGGAAAAGGTGCCGAATGGATAGGTGAATGTAGTCTTCCCTTGATCCTCTAGGGATACCTCAATCTGATTGTACCCCAAGTACCCATCTAAGAAACAGTAGAAGGAATGACCTGCCACTCTCTCAAGGACTTGTTCAATGAATGGTAAGGGGAAATGGTCATTTTTGGTAAATCAGTTTAGCTTCCTATAGTCATTGCAGACTCTCCATCCACTACTCATACTTGTTGGAAGAATCTCTCCATCCTCATTCGTTATCACTGTGATTCCAGCCTTTTTTGGAACCACTTGGATTGGGCTCACCCACTCACTCTCATCTATGGGATAGATGATACCAGCTTTTAACAATTTTAGAAGTTCTTTTCTGACTACTTCCATGAGCTTAGGATGGAGTCGTTGTTTAGGTTGAAGACATGGCTTTGAATCAGATTCTAGAACAATCCTATGAGTCCTGATAAGTGGGATAATCCCAGGAATATCAGACAGGGTCCAACCAATGGCTTTTTTATACTTCCTATGGACATCTAGAAGCATCCTCTCATGATTGGATTCAAGAGACGAATAAATGACAATAGGATGTGTTTGATTATCCCCTAAGAAGGTATACTTTTGTGCAGTGGGAAGTTCCTTCAATTCAAGATCAGTTTGGTTCAGAATTTCAGTAGAAGATTGGGACATTGGATCAAGTTCAATTTTGTTTCCTAGAGTTTTAGATAGGATTGATTCCCCACATGTAGAAGTTTCAGCTAAAAGATTGTTTTGATCAGATTTAGGGAAGGAAGTTTTATTGGTCTCCATGAAATTGGTTTCCTAAAAGGTTTCACAGATTGTTGGACCTAAGAATTCATCATAAGAGAAATTTGAAAATGATTCAAGCCAAGGACATAAACTTCCTTCATGTGAACAAATGAAATCAATCTCATCCTGACTTAAACATCCATCAAATATTCCTTGATGTTCTATGGATTCATTATCAATGCTTCCTATCATGTTTACTGCATTAAGGTCCTCATCATCTTTTATTTTTTATCATGAATTATAGATGTTCAAGTCTAGACTCATGCTTCCAAATGTGATGGTCATGTTCCCATTTTGAACTTGGATAACAGAGTTGATTGTTGAAAGGAAGGGATGATCAAGGATAATTGGGGTTTGTTCCTTATTTCCTAAGTTTGGATGGTTGTCAAATACAATGAAGTCAGCAGGGTAGATGAATTTTTCAACATTTACTAGAACGTCCTTTAAAATTCCCTTTGGAACCCTAATGTTACAATCAGTAAGTTCAAGTGTGACAGATGTGGGTTAGAGATCTTCTAGGCCTAACTGGAAGTACACAGTATAGGGAATTAGATTGACACTAGCACCTAGGTCACACAAGGCCTTGACAACTTTTCTCTCTCCTAGTTCAACATTTATGTAAGGGAAACTCGGGTCTTTGAACTTAGGAGGAATAGTCCCTTGAATGGTGGTACTCACATTAACAGCCAAAAGGACTTGGTTTTTATGTGAAAATTTTCTTTTAAAAGTGCACAAGTCCTTAAGGTACTTTGAGTAGGCAAGTATGGTTTGGATTTCATTGAGAAGGGGAATTTTCAACTTGACCTAGGAGAAGATTTCCCTCAATGTTTGACTCAATTTAGGCTTGGTTTTCCCCCTCATGCGTTGAGGAAATGGTGCAGGTTGTGGGGTTGTTTGTTAAAGAGTTGTTTCTTTGACAATGTTATCGTGTTTTTCAGTTTGATCATTAGGTTCATTTGAATTTTCATCCAAGTTTGAATCTTCAAGTGGGTTCTAAATTAGTTGTTCAGGTTTCTCAATTGATTTCCCACTTCTTAAAACAGTCACAACCTTTAGTTGTTCATGAGTTGTTTGAGTGCAACTTGACTCTCCCCTTGAAGTTGAGGATGGTACCGCATGAGTAGGAATGGGTGCCTTTACAGATTTGATGGTCTGAAGTTCTTGTTTTAGGGAAGAGACATCTGATTTCATCCTCTCCACTTGTTTTCACAGTTGTTCTAGTAGTCTTTGTGGAACAGTTTGGGTTGGTTCTTGAGAAGATTGGTTTATCCCATGGGGGATATTTTGGAGGTGGGATGGTTTGTTGAAAATGAACCGGTGGGTGTTGGTATTGGATAGGTTGGGTTTGGAACTGGTTATGGGTTTGGTAGTTCTATTAGGGGTAAGGATTTTGTCCCTGTGGTTGGCTAGGTTTCTGGTTATCTTTCCAGTGGAAGCATGGGTGGTCATTATTCCTTGGGTTGAAGTTGTTTTGGTATTAAGTCTTTTGAAATTTCAAGGCATTTACTTCCATTGGGGGTCCTCCAAAAATAACATCCTTGATGGATGGAATGGTTGGTAAGTTTTCTATCTTAGGGTCATGTTTTTCACAAATTTTTCAAACAGGGTCTACATATTGGATTTCATGGACATTCCTATGGTCTATCTCTTCAACCTTTCTAGAGAGTTTTGCGAGTTTAGCCCTAACGCTTTCCTCTTCTCTAAGTGTATGAATTCGAGTAGTTATTTGTGTCTTTTCAGAATAAGGTGAAGTTCCCCATGTTTGGTTTTGTTCAGAATGGCTTTCTAGATACTCGTAAGCATCATTTGGGGCTTTGTTTTTAAAGTTTCTATTACACATCATGACAATGAATTGTTTGTTCCCTAGGCCCAACCCTTCATAAAAAATTATCACTTGTTCAGGTATAGAAAAACCATGGTGTGTAACCATGTTTAGGGTGTCTTTGAACCTTTCCCATGTTTCATAAAATGACTCTTCCTCTTTTTCAAAAAAGTTTTGGATGCTCTTTTTAAGTGCAATTGTTTTGTGGTGGGGAAATTATTTTTTGTATAATTCTCTTTATAGTTGGTCCCAAGAGTTGATGGATGGTGGTCTCAAATTGTTTAGCCAATTTTTATCTCGATCCTTAAAAGAAAAAGTAAATATCATCAACTTAGCTGATTCTAGTTGATGTGGGGGGAACATGGTTTCTACAATGTCATTGAACTCATTAACTTGAAGGTAGGGCATCTCGGACTCCATTCCATGGAATGTGGGAAGGTGGTTTAGGACATGGGGTTTAAAGATGTAGTTGGAATATCCTAGGAAATTGTTTCTAATTCATGAGGGGGCATTGGTCCAAGAATGTTTGAGGTAGTCATTAATGGTTTGATCAACTGCATTCCCCAAGTTTGGGGCTGCCTCATTTGAATTTCCATTTTGGTTTCCACCCGGGTTTATGAGTTGGTTTTTTTGAAGACCTTCCATTGAAATGGGATAAAATTTGGACTCTGGAGTATCAAGAGGATTATGATCTAATGTAAACAATCCCCTAGGTTCACTTTACTCCCCTATCCTAGTACTTTCCACCCTAACTAGTCTGTTTGAATTATCATGGGTGTAGGTGGACATGCACCAAAAGGAAAAAAAAAGAGATAAAGGGACAAGATAAGAGATCTTGGGTGAGAATAGAAGAATGGGGGTGAGGAAAGAAGGTTTTGGCCTAAGTTAATTACTTAGGTCCCCAGAAACTGCGCCAAAATTTGATTCATGCTCAAATTTACCCAAGAGAATAAGGTAGAACGGTCTTTGTAGTTTATCTTGGGTTGTTGAATCCTCAGAGACCTAAGAAGTAACCTATGGACGCGTGCATTCTATGGACTGTTTTTGGCTATTGAGTAGCCAAATTTGGCTTGATTTTATATGGTTTTAAAGAACACTAAGAAACCTAAGTGAATTCAATTTAATGAAAATGTATTGATCTTAGGATTATGCTTTGGGTGAATTGAATGAATTTTACTTCTTTAAACAATTTTGGTTTTATTAACTCTTGATGAATCCATTCTTCAAAATAACACTAACTTCATCACTTTATGGTTTTACGCTAACTAAACTCAATTACTAATACCCTACACACTTATAGAACCAAATTCATGATCTCTCCTAGGTGTATGGTCATTTTAGTACTTGGATTTAGCTTCCTCAAACATAGTGAAGATGAAGAGTGGAAATAATTGAAGAATGGAAGTCTTGAATTAATTATCAATTAACAACAATTATTTCATAAAATAAAATTCAATACATCCTTTTCATCATCATAAAATCAACCCATTAAAGGTTTATCCCTCCATTGATGGTATACTCTCAATGGTGGGCAGAAGATTGCTTATAAGAATTGGATTGAAGAAATTAAAATCACAGAAATAACGAGCACTCCTCCATGTGTGTGAACGAAATTCACACATATGTGTGAACTAATTCACCACAACACAGAGATATCACTGTGATTTTTGAGTTTTAATGAGATATAATGGGAATAATATGAGAGAAATATGTTGTTTAAGAACATAGAAATACAAAAAAGACACTTACATGGAAATTGAGAACATTACAACGGAACTTTGGCATAATAACATTACAAAAATCAAGATATGTATTCCCCCTCACCACCACTGCCTTAAATAGGCAATTCGGAATCCTTAGTATGATCCTCAATCAATATATTCCCAAATATTAAATTAATTTAGGACTTAGGGTGGTGGAAAGTAGTGGAGTTTTTGATCCCCTCCTTGACTTTTTATACTCCTTGTCTCTCCTGAAAATATTGTCCTGTATGGGAAAGAATATCTCCTAATCTTGGTCATCCATAGAAGAGTCTTTTGTGTATCCGGATATCTTCTAGACGTCTGTAAAATTTGGTCCTATTTTGAGTTGTGGATCGGGATTTATGGCCACTTTAGTGGGATAAAATTCTGGGCCGCAGATTCTGGACCAGATTTTGATATTCTCATTGGGCCGCCTTAATAATCACCATGGAAGCCGAATTAGCACTGAATCCTAAAAAATTATTTGTTCCTATACATGTCTTATAGAATCCCACGAAATTTGGATTTTATTGGGTCTGTATTGTGGGCCACGCATTCTCATCAGTGGGATGGTGTCCAATCTGCCTTCTCCAGAATTTTTTTCTTTCATCACCAAATATCACCATCATCCTTTATGAATCCTCCATTGATACCTGAATGAAAAATATTCATATTAAAGTATATATACATTTCCTAAAATATAAATTTAAAATATGGATAATTACATTCTTTAAAATTAGATGAATCATTGTGCCTAAATTGGTGTACATTAGGCATGAAGTGCACAAATGATGAGAATGGATGTTCAAAATTAAAATCCACTAACTCAGGCCCATAAGATCAAAAATGAACATTTAATACCATTAAAATTTAATTAACATATGTGTTTTCATTGTATAATCACACCCCCCAACTTGAGATTTTCTAGTCTCGAGCAAATAATTCGAAGATTATATTTGAATTCTTTTTTTTCAAACACATTATAACAAACAGTGCTCACAATGTAAACTACACACAAATATATCTTTATAACCTATCAAAATAATTTAAAACATGATAAATTTAAAATCAGATCTCAATCTAAATTCCATTTATTTTATCAAATCCATCATCATACTTCATCCAACTCAATTAGGTGAAATGATGTGTTGTGAATCACAATAGATATGGGGGTTCATTTTCATTCAAGGGGGAAATCATGGAAGCCCTAGGTGGAATCACATTTAATCCTAATATGAGTATTATTCATTCTTTTTTTTGGCTTCTTTTTTTTCAATATTTCCATATTAATTGAGATTGCATTTAATAAAATTAACCCATGTAGTAAGACTTTGCCGATGACTCCCAGACTCAAAGGCCTTAGGGCACCAAGTGAAGCCCACATACTCGGGCATCGTTTCGAGTTAACTTGATAAAAAACAAAGTCATATTACCATAAATAGAGATAGAGTGAAAAAATTCAGGGCTAGAAAACTCTGGAGTCACGATCCCCAAGTGCTGAAAGCCGCGCATTTTATCAATCCATTGTTTTACACGCAAATTTTTATTTTATTTATTTTTTATTTATTTTTTTATTTTTTATTTTTTATTTTTATTTTTTTTGAATACTCATATTATTTATAAAAATCAAACCAGCCTATGCTATTTATTATGGGACCCCGAGAATTCAAATTAGTACCCCACAATCTAAAGGATGTGCATTGTGGCATTTAGATTTAATATATGAAAATAAAAATGATGAAAATTCTCATTGGACAACCAAACTTCCAAAATCAATGCTTGTAAACTTAATCATGAATTAAATTAAGAGTCAAGGAAATAAAAATTATTTGCTATGTAGTTTTAATATGAGCAAAGATGTTATTATATGAATGATAAAGGAATTTTACTTCTTCTTTTTAACAAAAATTTTGTTTCCACACCCCCCAACTTAGAATGAAATTGTCCCTAGTTTCGTAAAAAGAAAAGAGAGGAGAAAGCGGGTGGGGGTGAGTTGGAAAGGGCATGGAACAAGTTCACCTGGTGGATTCATAATTATGATTGTGGTGATCCCAAATAACTCTTTGTTCTCATGGGAGATGTAGGAACCTCCTTGTTGGAATATGTACCACCCAAAAATAGTCCTTAAACCATACAAACAAGAACAAACCAGATAGAAAAAACAACACAATAATTTATTTAATACCAAGTCTTGTCATTTTTATGGTTTTCCTTTTGTTTATGTTTTTTTAAATCAACTGATTATACATTGTCTTCTTTTTAATTTCGGGGTAAGGTAGTACTCAGGGATCACACCGTGTGACATGGATGAATACGGTGCTCCCCTTTCATACCCATCCATACTCATAAGAGAAGAACAGGTCAATAGTCTGAGTTAGAATAAAGTTATATCAAAATGATCCACTAATCCTATTTGAAATATAAAGTTGATTAAAACAAAAAAATGATTGGAAACTTGAAAACCATGGGTTTCCTCCCATGCATCACTTTGTTTAATGTCATTATATTGACTTGGATCCCTAATCAATTAATTATTTTCGTCATCTATGGTAGGTTCACACAATTCTTCATCAACTTCATGTTTTTGGAATGGTTCTATGAATGGTTTGACTCTATGACCATTAACTTTAAATGTTTGACCATTGGTGGGATCTTGAATTTCAACAGCCCCATAGGGGTACACCTTATACACTATGTATGGACCTGAACATCTAGACCTCAATTTTCCCGGGTATAAGTGAAGTTTAGAATTATACAAAAAACAGGTTTTCCTGATTCAATGTGTTTGGTTTTAAGATTTCTAGATTGGTAGGCTTGTACTTTAGCTTTATTGATCCTTGAATTTTCATAAGCCTCCATCTTAAGTTCCTCAATTTTGTTGAGATCTAATTTCCTTTCTGTTTCATCCAATGAGAGGTCATAATTCATTTTTTTTAATTTCTTAAAAGGCCTTATATTCAATCTCCACTGGCAAATGGAATGTTTTATCATAAACCAACCTATATGGGGACATTCCTAAAATGGTTTTATATGCGGTTCGATAGGCCCAAATAGCATCTAAGAGTTTGCTCGACCAATATTTCCTAGATGGATTAACAGTTTTCTCAAGAATCTGTTTAATTTCTCTATTGGATAACTTAGCTTGACCATTGGTATGTGGGTGGTAAGAATTGGACACTTTGTGAGAAATTCCATACTTTTCCATGAGTGATGAGAATGGATGATTGCAAAAATGAGTTCCACGATCACTAATGATAACCCTAGGAATTAAAAATCTAGAGAATATGTTTTCCTTGAGAAATATAATCACAGTTTGATGATCATTGTATTTTATAGGAATGGCCTCAACCCATTTGGAGACATAATAAATAGCTAAAATAATGTAAAGATATCCTCTAGAGTTTGGGAAGGGACCCATGAAATCAATTCCCCAATAGTCAAATATTTCAACCACTAAGATGGGAGTGAGTGGAATTTGATTACTTTTTGTGATGGACCCTACTTGTTGACACCTAGGAAAGCTTTGACAAAATGTGTAAGAGTCCCTTGAGAGGGTGGGCCAGAAGAGACCACATTGAAGAACCTTAGCAGAAGTTTTCCTAGAGGAAAAGTAACCTCCACATGCCTCACTATGACAGAATTTAAGGATGGACTCTTGTTTAGATTCTGGGACACACCTCCTAATGACTTGGTCAGGGAAAAACTTATAGATGTATGGATCATCAAACACATAGTTCCTAACATCATAAAGGAATTTCCATCAATCTTGAGTCCCTAAGAATTTTGGAATTACTCCCGTAACTAAGAAGTTTTCTATGTAAGCATACCAAGGGAAGTCACTCACAGAGTATAGGTGTTCATCAGGAAATGAATTAGACACAGAAAGGTGATTTGAGTTGTCTTTGAATTTCATCCTATATAGGTGATCAGCTACAACATTTTCAACACCCTTTTTGTCCTTGATTGTGTGGTCAAATTCTTGTAAGAGAATGACCCACCTAATCATTCTAGCCTTGGAATCTTGTTTTTGGAAGAGGTATTTTAGTGTAGAATGGTTAGTGAACACAATGATGGGGGATCCTAAGATGTAGGACATAAACTTTTATAAGGAAAACACAATAGCAAGTAACTTATTTTCAGTGGTGGTGTAATTGATTTGGGCATCATTTAAGGATTTTCTTGCATAAGAAATGACATAAGGATTTTTATCACAATCTTTTCCTAACACAGATCCTACAGAAAATTCACTGGTATCACACATAAGTTCGAAAGGAAGGTTCCAATTTGGAGATTTCATAATGGGAGGAGAGGTGAGAGAGGATTTGAGGGTTGAGAATGAACCCTCATAGCTTTCTGTCCAAAAAAAATGGAGTATCCTTTACTAGGAGAGCACAAAGGGAATGATAGATTGAACTAAAGTCCTTGATGAATCTTCTATAGAAACCAGTGTTTCCTAAGAAAGACCTCACTTCCTTAACATTTTTGGGTGATGGAAGGTGATGAATCATGCCAACCTTGGATTTATCAACTTCAATCCCCCTACCTGAGACCAAATGTCCTATAACTAATCTCTCTTTAACCATGAATTGGCATTTTTCACAGTTTAGGACCAGATTCTTTTCTTCACATCTTGAAAAGACTCTCTCCAAATTCCTCAGACATACCTCAAATGTATTCCCAAACACAGAGAAGTCATCCATGAAGACCTCTAGAAAATCCCCTACCATGTCTGTGAAGATTCCCATCATGCACTGCTGGATGGTTCCAAGGGCATTGCATAACCCGAAGGGCATGCATTTGAAGGCAAAGGTGCCGAATGGATAGGTGAATGTAGTCTTCCCTTGATCCTATAGGGATACCTCAATCTGATTGTACCCCGAGTACCCATCTAAGAAATAGTAGAAGGCATGACCTGCCACTCTCTCAAGGACTTGTTCAATGAATGGTAAGGGGAAATGGTTCTTTTTGTAAATGAGTTTAGCTTCCTATAGTCGATACAGACTCTCTAACCACTACTCACCCTTGTTGGAAGAATCTCTCCATCCTCAATGGTTATCACTATGATTCCAGCCATTTTTGGAACCACTAGGATTGGGCTCACCCACTCACTCTTAGCTATGGGATAGATGATACCATCTTTTAACAATTTCAGAAGTTCTTTTATAACTACTTCCATGAGATTTGGATTGAGTCTCCATTGAGGTTGACGACATGGCTTTGAATCAAATTCCAGAACAATCCTATGAGTCCCGATAAGTGGGTTAATCCCAGGAATATCAGACAGAGTCCAACTAATGTCTTTCTTATGTTTTCTAAGGACATCTAGAATCATCCTCTCATGATTGGATTCAAGAGACGAATAAATAACAATAGGACGTGATTGATTGTCCCCTAGGAAGGCATACTTGAGTGTGGCGGGAAGTTCCTTCAATTCAAGATCAGGTTGGTTCAGAATTTCAGAAGAATATTGGGACATTGGATCAAGTTCAATTTTGTTTCCTAGAGTTTTAGATAGGATTGATTCCCCACATGTATAAGTATCATCTAAAAGATTTTTTTGATCAGATTTAGGGAAGGAAGTTTGATTGGTCTCCATGAAATTGGTTTCTTAAAAGGTTTCACTGATTGTTGGACCTAATACTTCATCATAAGAGAAATTTGAAAATGATTCAAGCCAAGGATATAAACATCCTTTATATGAACAAAGGAAATCAATCTCATCATGACTTAAACATCCATAAAATATTCCTTGATGTTCTATGGATTCATTATCAATGCTTCCTATCATGTTTACTTCATGAATGTCCTCATCATCTCTTATTTTAGAGCTTGTATTATAGATTTTCAAGTCTAGACTCATGTTTATAAAGGTAATGGTCATGTTCCCATTTCGAACTCGGATAACAGAGTTGATTGTTGCAAGGAAGGGATGACCAAGGATAATTGGGGTTTGTTCCTTATTTCCTAAGTTTGGATGGTTGTCAAGGACAATGAAGTCAGCAGGGTAGATGAAGTTTTCAACCTTTACCAAAACTTCCTATAAAATTTCCATTGGAACCCTAATGCTATGATCAACAAGTTGAAGTGTGACAGATGTGGGTTGGAGCTCTTCTAGGCCTAACTGGCAGTACACAGTATAGGGAATGAGATTGACACTAGCACATAGGTCACACAAGACCTTGACAACTTTACTCTCTCCTAGTTTAACATTGATGTAAGGGCAACCTAGGTCTTTCAACTTAGGATGAATAGTCCCTTGAATGGTGGTACTCACATTAGCATCCAAAAGGACTTGGTTTTTATGTGAAAATTTTCTTTAAAAGTGCACAAGTCCTTATGGTACTTTGAGTAGGCAGTTATGGTTTGGATTTCATCGAGAAGGGGAATGTTCAACTTGACCTGTGAGAATATTTCTTTCAATGTTTCACTCAATTAATGCTTGGTTTTCTCCCTCATGAGTTGAGGAAATGGTGCATGTTGTGGGGTTTTTTTGTTGAAAAGTTGTTTCTTTGACAATGTTATCATGTTTTTCAGTTTAATCATTTGGTTCATTTGAATTTTCATCCAAGTTTGAATATTCAGGTGGGTTCTGAATTAGTTGTTCAGGTTTCTCAATTTATTTACCACTTCTTAAAACAGTCACAATCTTTAGTTGTTCATGAGTTTTTTGAGTGCAACTTGACTCTCCCCTTGAAGTTGAGGATGGTAGCTCATGAGTAGCCATTGGTGCCTTTCCAGTTTTGATGGTTTGAAGTTCTTGTTTTAGGGAAGATACAACTGATTTCATACTCTCCATTTGTTCTAGTAGGCTTTGTGGAATAGTTTGGGTTGGTGCTTGTGAAGATTGGTTTATCCCAGGGGGATATTTTAGAGGTGGGATGGTTTGTTGAAAATGGACTGGTGGTTGTTGGTATTGGATAGGTTGGGTTTGGAACTGGTTATGGGTTTGGTAGTTCTGTTGGGGGTATGGATTTTGTCCCTGTGGTTGTCTAGGTTGCTGGTTATCTTTCCAGTGGAAGACTGGGTGGTCATTATACCTTGGGTTGAAGTTGTTTTGGTATTGAGGCTTTTGAAAGTTCAAGGCATTTACTTCCACTGGGGGTCCTCCTAAAATAACATCCTTGATGGATGGAATGGTTGGGAAGTTGTCTGTCTTATGGTCATGTTTGTCACAAATTGTGCAAGCAGGGTCTACAAATTGGATTTCATGGACATTCCTAAGGTCTATCTCTTCAACATTCCTAGAGAGTGCTGTGAGTTTAGCCCTAAGGCTTTACTCTTCTCTAAGTATATGAATTCCAGTAGTTCTTTGTTTCTTTTCATAATATGGTGAAGTTCCCCATGTTTTTTTTATTCATAAAGGATTTCTAGATACTCGTAAGCTTCATTTGGGGCTTTGTTTTTTAAGGTTCCATTACACATCATGTCAATGAATTGTTTTTTCTCCAGGCCCAAACCTTCATAAAAAATTATCACTTGTTCAGGTATAGAAAAACCATGGTGTGGAACCATGTTTATGGTGTCTTTTAACCTTTCCCATGTTTCATAAAATGACTCTCCCTCTTTTTCAAAAAAAAATTGGATTCTCTTTTTAAGTGCAATTGTTTTGTGGTGGGGAAAGTATTTTTTGTATAATTCTCTTTGTAGTTAGTCCCAAGAGTTGATTGGTGATGGTATTAGATTTTTTAGCCAATTTTTATCTCGATACTTTAGAGAAAAAGTAAATAGCCTCAACTTAGCTGATTCTAGTTGATGTGGGGGGCACATGGTTTCTACAATTCCATTGAACTCCTTAACGTGAAGGTAGGGCATCTCGGACTCCATTCCATGGAATGTGGGAAGGTGGTTTAGGACATGGGGTTTAAAGATGTTGTTGGCATCTCCTAGGGAATTGTATATAATGCATCATGGGGCATTGGTCCAGGAAGGTGTGAGGTAGTCATTCATGGTTTGATCAACTGCATTCCCCATGTTTGGGGCTACCTCATTTGGATTTCCATTTTGGTTTCCACCCAGGTTTATGAGTTGTTTTATTTGAAGACATTCCTTTGAAATGGGATCAAATTTGGACTCTAGAGTATCAAGAAGATTATTATCTAATGGAAACAATCCCTTATGTTCACTTGACTCCCCTATCCTAGTACTTTCTACCCTAACTAGTCTATTTGAATTATCACGGGTGTAGGCGGACATGCGCCGAGAGGAAAAAAAAGCGAGAAAGGGACAAGATAAGAGATATTGGGTGAGAATAGAAGAATGGGGTGAGGAAAGAAGGTTTTGGTATAAGTTAATTACTTAGGCCCCTGAAATGGTGCCAAAATTTGATTCACGCTCAAATGTTTCCAAGAGAAGAAGGTATAACGGTCTTTGTAGTTTAGCTTGGGTTATCGAATCCTCAGAGACCTAAGAAGTAACCTATGGACACGTACATTCTATGGACTGTTTTTGGATATTGAGTGGAAAAATTTGGGTTGATTTTAGATGGTTTTAAAGAACACTAAGAAACATAAGTGAATTCAATTTAATGAAAATGGGTTGATCTTAGGATTATGCTTTGGGTGAATTGAATGAATTTTACTTCTTTAAACAATTTTGGTTTTATTAATTCTTGAGGAATCCATTATTAAAAATAACACTAACTTCATCATTTTCTGGTTTTATGCTAATTAAACTTAATTACTAATCCCCTACACACTTAGAGAACCAAATTCATGATCTCTCTAAGGTGAATGGTCATTTTAGTACTTGGATTTAGCTTCCTCAAACACAGTGAAGATGAAGAGTGAAAATAATTGAAGAATGGAAGTCTTGAATTAATTAGCCAATTAACAACAATTATTTCATAAAATAACATTAAATCTAGACTTTTCATCATCCTACAATCAACCCATTAAATTTTTATCCCTCCATTGATGGTATTCTCTCAATGGTGGGCGGAAGATGGCTTATAATAATTGGATTGAAGAAATTAAAATCGTGGAAATAACGAGAACTCCTCCGTGTGTGTGAACGAAATTCACACCTATGTGTGAACTAATTCACCACAAAACAGTGATATCACTGTGATTTGTGAGTTTTAATGAGAGATAATGGGAATAATATGAGAGAAAGATGTTGTTTAAGAACATAGAAATACAAAAAAGAAACTTACATGGAAATTGAGAACATTACAACGGAACTTTGGCATAATAACATTACAAAAAACAAGAGATGTATTCCCACTCATCACCACTACCTTAAATGTTCAATTGTAAAGCCTTAGACCTAGCCTCAATCAATATATTCCTAAATATTAAATTAATTTAGGACTTAGGGTGGTGGAAAGTAGTGGAGAAATTGATCCCCTCGACTTTTTATCCTCCTTGTCTACCCTAAAAAGATCGTCTTGTATGGGCAATAATATTGCCGAATCTTGGTAGTACATAGAATAGTATTTTGTGTCTCCGGATATCTTCTAGATTTCTGTAAAATTTGGGCCTATGTGGAGTTTTGGATCCAGAGTTATGGCCTCTTTAGTGGGATAAAATTATGGGCCGCATATTCTGGCCCAGATTTTGATCTTCTCTTTGAGTCTCCTTAATAACCACAATTGAAGCCGAATTAGCACTGATTCCTAAAGAATTATTTCTTCCCATATATGTCTTCTAGTATCCCACTAAATTTTGAATTTATTGGGCCAGTATTGTGGGCCCCACATTCTCATCAGTGGGCTGGTGTCCAATCTGCCTTCTCCAGAATTGTTTCCTTTCATTACCAAATATCACCATCATCCTTTATGAATACTACATTGATACCTGAATGAAAAATGTTCATATTAAAGTTTAGATACATTTACCAAAATATCAAATTAAAATATATATAATTACATTCCTTAAAATTAGATGAATCATTAGGCCTAAATTGGTGTACATTAGGCATGAAGTGTACAAATGATGAGAATGGATGTCCAAAATTAAAATCCACTAACTCGGGCCCATAAGATCAAAAATGAACATTTAATACCATTAAAATTTAATTAAAATATGTGTTTTTATTGTCTAATCATCTGCGCACCCAGGAACCAGAAAAATGTTCTATGATATGAGGTGGCAGTTCTGGTGGCTAAGTATAAGAGAGAGCATTGTTGAGTTTGTCTCTCATTGTTATACATACCAACAGGTGAAAGTTGAGCACCATAAACCTTCAGGTTTACTTCAACCGCTTTCAGTACCTACTTAGAAGTGGGACAATATCTCTATAGACTTTTTGGTTAGGTTACCTCGTACCTAGATAATGAATAATGCAATACGGATTATGATCAACAGGCTGACCAAGTCAGCTCACTTTATACCCATTCGTGATACAGACAAAGTTGAGGAGTTGGGAAATATCTATATGAAATAGATTTTTCACTTTCATGGAGTTCTATATGCTATAGTATTGGATAGGGATCCTTGGTTCACTTCTTTCTTTTGTATAGGCCTTTATGAGGAACTGGGATCATAGGTTCATTTGAGCACAACCTACCATCCGTAGTCGGATGGCCAGATAGAAAGAGATATAAAAATTCTTGAGGATATGCTTCATGCTTTTGTTCTTGACTTCAGTGGGGATTGGTATGATCACTTAGGGCTGGTTTATCTTTCTTAAAAAAATAGTTACCAGTCTGCGATCAGAATGGAACATTTCGAGGCCTTTTATGGTCGGCCTTGTAAATTTCCATTGTGTTGGTCAGAGTTTAGTGAAAGTTATTTGGTTGGATCAAGCTTGGTGTAGGAGATGATAGAAAATATTCAGTTGATACGTCAAAGAATGTTGATAGCACAAAGGTGATATGAGTTTTATGCTGATTGACGTCATAGACCTTTGGAGTTTTTAGTTAGTGATCATGTTTTCTTGAAGGATTGACCCTAGTTGGGTCATTGACGGCTTAGAAGGCAAGGGAAGATTTCTCCTTGCTTTGTGGGACCTTTCGATGTTTTTGAGAAGGTGGGGAAGGTTTCGTACCATCTGGAACTTCCACCACATCTAACATTGATACATAACATGTTCCATGTATCATAGTAGAGAAAGTATTTATCTGATCCATCTCACATTTTGAGCTAGAGTGGTCTTGAGATCAAGCCTGATTTATATTTAACTGAGCAACTAGTCTGGATAGTTGATTATGAGACCAAGGGGCTTCATGGGAATAAAATACCTTTGGTTTGTGTACTATGGAAAAATGGATATGATAATCTTGAGATGTGGGAATGTGAGGTACTGATGAGAGTGTAATGGCCTCATCTCTTTGGCATGGAAGCTTATTCATAGGCTTTCTGGGGGTAGAAAGTTTTTATGTTGGGGATGTTTTAACATTATTTTACCATGATTAGGTAATTTATACACACTTTATAAGTTCCCTTTTGGTTAAAAATCCTTTTATTTGATTTTTCTGGGTTTACTATAGACTGCAGAATAGGTACACACCGTGTACCTGAAGTACACGCCGTGTACTTGGTTTTGGTTGCATGTCATGGACTAGGAGATCATCTAGTGAACTAGGAGATCATGTTGTGATCAGGTACACATTATGTACCTAAGTTGAATGTCGTTTAGGGGTTAAATATCAGTTTTAATCTGAGGTGATAGGTTTTTTAGTGTAACTTATCCATCTTTGACTATATGTCGTGACCCTGGGGTACACATCATAACCTGGACCACGTCCAGTTTTAAAATGCATGATCAGTAGTTATTCTTGGTCCTTTTCATTTCATACCTCTTTTATATTAACCCTAGATCCTTCCTAGGTGTTTTTCATAGGTTCCCCTCCTTCCGATTTGATCAGATCAGCTTTGGGTCATTGCTTTGCTTGCAGTGTGATCCCCGTGTAAGGGTTCTCTCTTGTTTTCTCTTGTTCTTTAAGTTCCTATCTTTCTCTCCTTTTGGGTTTTAATGGATTATCTAGTAATTGATTGATCGATGCCCGGTGGTGTTGGATCATGATTTTAAGTTGTGTTTCAAGGTCTCCTTCACCTTCATTCCCATTTATGGGTGCCATTGTGAGTGTCATTCTTCGGGAAAGAGGTAGGTGGTTCCATTCCGATTTTCCAAATTTATTAACTTTGATTTTCTTAGTTTATTTCAATTTCTGATTTAAATTTAATTACTTAAACATGCTTTTAATTGCTTTAATGAATCCCAATTCCAATGAATTGGAAAATTTGAAATGGTTTTGGTGCAGAAATTTGGAAAACCACCAATTCCAATGAATTGAAGTGGGTTTGTGGAATGTTAACCGCTTTGAATTGTTGAATTTAAATGGTGGATTTTGATGGAAATTTTTTCAATTAAATTGTTTAATTTAATTGTGAAAATTAATTTTTAAAAGGATATAATTGGTTTTTAATGGATTCCAAACTCATGAAAATGGCTTAAAATGATTTGATAGAAACTTAGTAGTTTTATCTTGTGAAAAAGGCATGTTTTTGAATAAAAACTATTTTGGTATTAAATGGAAATAAATTGGCATTTGTGAAATGGAAGAATGGGATTGATCATATTTTAAGTAGTATTAAAATAGTTCTCCCATAATTTAAGAGAATATTCAAGCCTTAGGTAGGTAGTTAGTTATTTGGATACACTCTACGCTATTACAACATTCTAAAACAGACATGCAGCGGGTCACATCCCTGACAAGTTGGTGACGAGTCTCCTTTGGCCAGTGTCATAGGGATGTTTGTATACACATTTTTATAATTTCACTTAGAGAGTGTGAAATCCTATAGTTGGTTAATACTATAATACATTTTAATAGATGACCATGTTTCTTGCTTGTTTATTTATATTTGAGATATAAATGTATGCCAATGTTGTTTGAACTGCTTTACATGCCTACTGAATTTATAAATGTTTTACTTCAGCCATTGTTTTTAGAAATATTCTATCTCTAGTAAAGTAAATCATGTGCTTTGAATGTATTTTCTATCATTTTGAAAATGTATAGCATGTTTTGTTTAAATATGATTTTAAATTGACAAACCTGTTTGTTATAAAAAATTGAAATTTTTTCTTTGGATAATATATTTTTGGAATTTGTTATAGAATATTTGGTGGTATCCTACTGGGATTAGGCTCACACCCTAATTTTTTCCTTCGGGTGATTTTAGACTTTCTTCTTCTAGGATTAAGCAAAGGGAAGGGATCTCTTGGAGGTGGATCCAGTTATTGAGCTTTGGACTTGGTGATTTGTGTCCTTAGTGACCTTAGGGATGTTTTTATTATTTAGTACTTTGGGTTCTAGTACTTTGGATTTTATGCCTCATTGTATTCTGGTACTTTTACTCCTAGTGGAGTTTTCTTATTGATATGCATACTGCCTTTTATCTTTTTCTTCCATATTATTGTGGAAAAAATCATTCCCACTTTTATGTTGTACGACGCCAGGTGCTAGTTTCTAGCCCATGGGGATAAGGAATGTCCTTCGGGTCATGTCCGGGCCAGCTCGTTTATCAGGTTACCTGGGTACCTAGGCTGGTTTGTGACATTAAATCTCACCATTTTAGTTCCAGTTATTCAAGCATGTACGTCACTAGCTTAACTTTCATCTCAGCTGGGGTTTCAAAGAGGTTAAAGATTTTGTTAATTCTATCCATCCATAATTCCATATTCTTAGGTCCTAAATCACCCTAAAATGTTAATCGATTATTCTTATATAATTATAATGGGTGGTTTACATGGCGAGGTTCCTCATCTTGAGATCCCTTTTTAAGGGCTCTGAATGCTTTCATGATACTCTGAACTAGCTACCGGTTCATTTGTGGTTTAGGTGGAACCATATTCTCTATTTCACCCTTTTTCTAGTTTCTTATTCTCCTGACCAGTGGCATTCTCTTTCTATAACCATAACAACAATTACCAGTTAATTATTTTTATTCTTAATTAATAAATCTTATATTATATATAATATCCAATAAGTAAAAATCATAATAACATAATACCAAAATTAAATAATCTTGTGATAATATATTCCTAGTGGGAAGTCACTTTAATAATTCATGATACCAAATGCTCATAGGATAAACCCACAATGATGAGATTACAAATTTCTTATAAGTGTTTTAGAACAATTTTTTATACCTTGACCACCTTGGTAACTTGAAGTTCAGTATGAAGTGTTTAGATATGTATTTTTATGTTATACATTTCAAATCTTGATGCAACCTATCTCCTTTCTACGGACGAACTAACCAAACTGATATCATTTGTAACAACTCATCCCTAACCACTGGCTTGAAAAAGATATGAGGTTCTACTTACCTTAGGTGAAATCCCCTAGAAACCATAGTATGGTAATAAATTTCAAGGGATTACTAAATAATTGGGGTTGATTTTCCCTTTAAACATACACAACCTATCAAAATAATCATAGATCAACCAAACCAATACTCTATGATGCATGATATATAAACAATACAACTTAAAATATAATAACCCAAAAATATCAAAGTAACAATATAAATAATGGAAAGAAAAAAATAACTAATACTCAGGCACTAAGGTGGCACCACTCTAGACTCTAAGACCTGACCAACTCCAAAGCACTAACTCTAGATATCCATGAACACAACCTCGTGAAGCTACACTAGAGAAATATGGAATCTTCCCCTTTTCTATATCATGGAAAACAAAATCTTCATACACACAAAAGTGTATATTTAGGGGTTATTAATCATAAACAATAGGAAAACTTCAATACTTCCCCATATATTCCACTAAAACAAGAATTATTTTAGCTCACAATTTTATAAAATAAAAGGAAACACATTAAATCGGTTTATCAAAAATATAGTTTCTTTTTATAAAATAGTAAGAATCATATCAAAGAAGTTTATCAAGAATACAATTTTATAAATAGTGTCCATAAAACTTTTAGACCCACCTATCATCCACATTTCAAGTTCTCATACACACACACACCCAATCATACCAAATGAGAATCCCTATACTTGCGAGCGGTGATCCATCCTTTACCAAGTCATCACTTGGTGATATATCCTCACGTGCCTCTATTCTAGCATCAAGCACAAATTTTAAACCAATAATTCCTTGTACAGTTAAAATATTAACACATGCCACATCCATGATTTTTTCCAAGTTCTCATGCGAAAAAACCCATTTTTATTTTAAGTAAAACCATTAAATAATTTCATCAAACACATTTTAGAAATAACCCACAACCCAAAATTTCAAGATTAATCATTAATATAAATTTTCAGTATAGTTTCTGCATAATTTTTTAATTCCAAATCATAAGGAATTTATTTATAAATAATAGAACCTTTTTATTATAGAAAATTTTGAATAAGGTAGAATCCACCTACCTTTAAAATTTCTGATATGAAGAATATTTACATGATCTCAGTGATCTTGACTCTTTATTCTATTACTCTAACAAATCACAAGAATGTTTGATAAAAACTTGTTTGATATCATAGATCCATCCATAAAAACCCATTATAGGGTTCCATTCAAGAGAAAACAATAAGATCTAGATAATATGGGAAGAACAAAGCCCTTATATTTTATTTTTATGATCCAATGCTCGAAGAATCATCAATAAAGAAATTTGAAAGATGAAGATAGTAAAAATACACCTAGATGAAGGATGAGAGTTGAGATTATAATCAAGGGAAATAATAATGGGGGTTTTTAAGAGGGTTTGGGGCTTAAAACCAAATTTTTGGAATTAACTAATGACATTGTATGATTAAGAAAACTGTGAACCAACTGTATGAATCACCATTGTTCAAAAATTTCCAGGATGCATAGTTAGGTAAACCATGCACCAACTTTGCAACTCACCACTATCCTAAAACTTATAATTCACATATTTAGGAAAATCATGCACCTAATAGAGCTCCAAAATTCACCCCAAATGATTTCTTAGAGAAGTTTCATGGTTTCCATTAATCATTCTCAAATAATGCACCCTTAAAAATGCTTTAAAAGTAATCATAAACCATCCAAGAACTTTCTGAGACTTAGATAAACTATTCCATAACATAAATATAGAATAGAAAATAGAATTACCTCAAAATAGGGGTGTTACACCATCCATCATTCTCTTACCATGAGCATTGTCGCACCTCTTATCTGACTCACTCTCAGATCACACCAACTTTATCCTGAGCCTAATGCCAATGCATTGAATCTACTTGACACCACATCTAAATCATAATTATGATATTTCTCAAGGAACTATATTAAATTTGGATCTTCCCACACATTGGAATCTAGATTCCACCTCAACCATCCACCGATTGGTCTCACCATATCCAAAAACCTTCCAACACAAGGGTCATTCACCCACAATCGATACAAGTATCCCCACCATAGGAGTATCGTAAATATCTCCCCATTAAACCAAAACACCTAATATCTGCATCCAATGTCCTTTCTATTAGCTAATTCAATGATTGGACATGATTATCCCACTTATTCTCGTGTTCTGACATGAAATACTCGACGCTACCCATTCTCAACTCACTAGGAACACCATATTTATTATTCAAAAATACAATAAAAGTAAGGATCACATACTCCCACATTCAATGGATCACTCCACACTATATGTCTTCCCTTACACCGCTCCTAGTCCACCAAACCCAATAGGTCCCAACACTACACACTTGTCGCTCTTCCTAAGCCTCTCTCACCCATCCTATCAAAACCTAACACTTCTATCAAGGACCACCCAGATCGACCGTACCATGGTAACTTGGTCCATTTTTTATATTACCTCTTATAACTAAGGGACACATCCTATTATCAATGAATCCTTTGGCCACCATGACCAAAATCATCTCACTGATTGCATAATTCCTCAACTCACACATAGTCGTTCACCGATTCACAATAACCAAGCACCATGCATAAATAGGGAATTGTTGCCCTCATAAAATAAGGATTTTCCTTAAAATATTTACCAAAACTCACACTCATATTACAAAGGTAGTGTGAACCACTAATAACCCTCTAAATAGATCTTACCTGTTATCTATCTTGATCTCACACAAACCTAAGAAGTGTACACTCCCACATAACCTGATTGCACACCCTAACTCATGCTCCCACTACCAAAAAACTGGGCAAGGCCAGCGCCACCCCTTTATCTGCGCTAACGAAAAAGCGCTGATAAAGGGGGGGCCTTTATCAGTGCTAAAAAAGCACTGATAAAAGTACCCCTTTATCAGCGCTTTTTTTAGCGCTGATAAAGCCCCCCCCCTTATCAGCACTTGTTTAGTAACGCTGATAAAGGGGGGGCTTTTATCAGCGCTTTTTTTAAAAGTGCTGATAAAGGGTCGACTTAAAAAAAATAAAAAATATATTAATATATAAATATAGTTATATAGTTATATTGATATAAATATAATATGCAATTTTTAAATATATTTTAGATAAGTATAAATGTACATTTACACTTAATATACCTAATATATAAGATATTTAGTGAAAATGGATTATTAAAAAATTAAAAAAAATATTTTTAATTAATAATTTTCTAATTATTATGGAGTAATAGTCATTTAATGACAATTTGAAGAGTAAAAAATTAAAAAAAATTAAAAAAATATCCAAAATATGTTGAAAACGCAACTCAAACTTCAAACAGTCATAACTTTTGATCCGGGTGTCCGTTTGAGCTCTACCACATATCAAATTGAAGCATGAAATGAGCTCTACATCACTATGGCCAAGGGGGACCCCAGTCAAGAGTCTTTCGAGGCCAAAAGAGGCCCAGAAGGCCTCTAAAACTGAGCTTTTAGTCGGGGTACCCAGATTTTTTAACATTTTGTGGGTTTTCAGCCTAGTTTGAGGGGGTATTATTGTCCTTTTTGGTAGGGACTGAATTTATTCCAAGGTATTACATTCATATTGATATTATGACTTTGAAATTTTATCTTTTTTTATAATGAAATTCTATTTATAATCAAATATATAACTATATGTACATATTTTTTATATATTCACACCTAAAAATTAAATTTTTTAAATAAATAATTAAACATATTTACATATAAAATATATTGCCTTTATCTAAATAATAACTAATATCCATTTTATTTAAAATACCAATATATGAATATTTATATAACTACTATATATTAATATAACTATATATATTAAAATAAATATAGATTACTATACAAATAAATATAACTAAATATATATATAAATAAATAGATATATCATGAATAAGAGAACAAATCATTATAGGGTAGTGGTAAAGGATTTAGGTGCGCAGGGGGAGGTCTCGAGATCAAATCCGGATGGAGGCACGGGCGCGCGTGCAAGGGTGCTTTAAAGGGCTAGCGCTGATAAAGGGTGTAGGCGATGCGGGCGGGCACTGGAGGTGCGGGAAAGTGCTGATAAAGGGGGGCTCAAGCGCTGTAAAAAGACCCCCCCCCCCCCCGAGATTGGCAGTATTTTTTTATTTTATTTTTAATTTTTTTTATTTTTATCAGCGCTAAAAAACGATGATAAAAGGGGTCTTTTATCAGCTCTAAAAAGAAAGCGTTGATAAAATACCCTTTTATCAGCGCTTCGTTTTAGCGCTGATAAAAATCCCCTTTTATCAGCGCTTTTTTTTAGCGCTGATAAAAGGGGTCTTTATCAGCACTTTTTGGAGCGCTGATAAAGGGGACCCCCCTTTATCTTTGCCGGCATTAATAGTGCTTTTTCTAGCACTTTTAATGGCCATTTTTAGCACTGATAAAAGCCATATTTGTAGTAGTGTCCCATGGGTTACATCACATCGAACCCAGACTCACACACCCAACCCACTAACCATGCTTCTATAAACTATCAGTCTCATCCAATATCCTAGGGAACCTCACTCATAAAAAGTTTAATTGTATGATCACACACCACTTGAGTGTTGTTCCAAAAAAAACAAGTGTCAACCTATGCTCTATCCATCCAAGATCTGACCATCTAGGTTCATGGTCTATAAGTCCAACTATCCAACTAACCTAGCCTCCTCACCTGACCTCGATACCAAGAACAATAAATCCACATTCCTTTTATCTACCCACTCAGAGGTATCCACATCCTTAGGGAAACCCACACTTATCCTTGGATTATCTCCCAAGAATAAAATACATATACCAACCCAACAATGTCACACTATGAATCCCTTGCATAAAGGGACTATATATCCATTACTAGAGAACCATACACCATAAGATCTATATGAACTATCATCAGAAAACTAATTGTGAGTGAAAATAATAGTCTATATAAGTATAATGATACCAACAATTTATACAAGAAAACTCTATATAAGTAGTTATTAACACTTTAAATAGTCAAACCCCTAGTTAGAAAAAACCCAATCACACACAAGAACATGTATTTCATGTGATTCTTATGTTCCAACTGTGGTGTATAAATATTCCTCTTTCCATAATTAACTGATATTTAAACTATAAAAATTAAGATCTCAGGAAAACAAATCATATTTGAATAAATATCACAACCATAACTGTAAAATCCAAGAACAATAATCCTATCACCCTAGTAACCAAGAATTCCCACTAAAAATATGTCTGTGATGCACTAGTCTGAGGTCCATCACAATCCTTGAGACATACCTATTCTATATCTACCATACCTAAAATTGTAGTACAAAGGAAAAAATACACTATGATACCACTTGTAACACCCTAAACTAGAAAACATGTCTAATCCAAAGGGATACATGGTCCCAAGTGTACCTTCTTATTTAAAAGAGGTTATTGACTAATGGTGAGGGTCAAAATCATAATTTGGTAAGACTATACCCTCAAATCATATTCTTACAATAGTATAAATAATAAAACATCCACAACATAAAATAAGATTAAACATAAATGAAATAAACAACAATTCTATAATAAGATATACCATATAGAAGTCATACATTCATGCATCCCATTAATCTCCCATTGTATTGATCATGTATGAAAAATAAATAAATAAATATGATACACAAAAAGTCACATTTTTATCCCCAAGCCTCTCCTTAATCCTAGTTTCCAATACCCATCAATATTCCCCAACCTAATCCACTACACATCATGTGCTCAAAATAAAAGAAAACATAATCTCTACATGTGTGCCAAAGTGCTCGTGTAGAGTGTGATAAATACATCTCAGTAGGGTCTCATTAAGTTCATCTAGTATATTATATCTTATATGTGTATTCATGAGTAAAATAGACATGTTACACAAGTGCATTGGATGTCATGTACTAACCTAGCTACCACGACTCCAGGTGCATCGGTTCATCATGTACTAACTAGGCCACCACAACATTGGATCATACCTACTTTAGCACTACGTCAGAATCATATCATCACCCTGTGTCACCATACCCATAAATGATCTCATGCATGAAGACTAAGGATGGTACATCTCATTAATTCCTCAACCACTACTCAAAGGTGCATGATAGGGTCATGTGTCCAAGTCTTTGACTCACCTTCTCACTCAAGGTGGTTATACAGCCAGATTATGGACCATCTCTTATCACTCAAGGGAGGTCATCCACTAATCCCTAGACACTACCTTATCACTCAAGTTAGGGCCTCAAATCCAAGACATACCAACCCACACCCTCTCACTCATGACATGATCAACCATACCTTCTCACTCAAGGTAAATTCCCATCTACAACTATTACCTCATTACTCAATTTATGGCCAGACATTGCATCACCACCGCTACCTTATCACTGATTGTAGGGATTTAACTATAATAACCATCTTAACACTCAATTTAAGCCCCCATATCACATCTAAACCTCTACCTTATCACTCAAGGTAAGTTTATACCAATACCTTATCACTCAAGGTGAGACCAAGTCTTGGGATCCGTCATCACTCATGACATAGTCCATCATCTCTCACAAAAACATAAATGCAACAAAAATTAGGGAATGAAACTTATCCCATAAGATAATTATCTCATTATAAGGTCCCTGGTTACTCAAGACCTAGACCCACACCTTGATGTACCTCATCATCCATCCAACCCCTCAGGATACCCCTCGAGACCATCCTGGTCATACTAACACAACATGTCAATCCACTAATCATTATCATCTAGCCTATTGAGGAATCTAATAAGGTCCTTCAGACCCATCTTAGATCATAAATACTTGTATATACTCATTACCCCTTGGTGACCTCATATATCATAGTCTCTACCCAACCCAGACCTCAAAAGGATGATCCAATCCTTTACACAACACTCACCTAGGTCCCATCTCACATCCATTTTGAAAGATCTATAAAGCCCATCACTCAAAGTAAATCCCTCTCTGCCACACTAATTTTAGTCCTAGAGGACTCATCCTTCTCACAACACTAACCAATATCAATCCATCCTTAGGAGATTTATCCTTAACAAGCATGAGATGTATGATCATCTTACTTGTCCCATTAGGTATAAGCCTCTCTTTCCTACCGAACTAGACTTATAAACCAACCTATCATATCCACATTACACCTCACATACCAAGACTAATCGAGGTCTCTCATTACTTTACTAACACCTTTATACCTTGGTGATATATTCATCTAGAAATCCCATAACACTTGAAGTGCTAAAGAGAACTTGTTCTAGCCAGAGGAGGCTTAAATCCACCCTCACTCTTCCTCTAGGGAGATCTCAACCTCTATTTATTATACCCAAACCCATAAAACAATAATGTAGTGGGAAAACATTTATAAACAAGAATGTTAATTTATATTATAGGGAACACCTACCTCAAACATGGAGTTATCATCCTCATCGAGCTCTGCTCATCCTCGCTCAATCTCGTTCATGCCTCTTCCATGCTCATACTACCATTTGAGCTCCTATCTCATTCCATATGACATAAATAATTAATTATAACCATTTATAATTAATTATAACCATTTATAATTAATTATTTAAATTAAAAAGGATACATAAATGATAAAAACTTATTTGGAATCATTGTTTTATTGAAACCACACCTAACGATGTGTAATCAACCTTTCATGACCTCCCATAGCCACCACATAAGAAAGTCCCATAATACTCACTCAATTCTGCCATACTCCAGTGTAATAAAAACTAAAACCCTAACCCAAATAACATTAAACCATAGGAATACAAAATAGGACCAAGAATGAAGAGAAAAATGAAATATCTTACCTTATATCATCATTGAAACTTACCATGAACTATCCCCCACCATAGGGGATTGGAGGAGGGGATAGGGAGGGGAGAGTTGAACGAAATGGACCTCTCCCAACACCCATGGATCATAAATACCCAAAGGGTGAGACCATAAAAATACGGGTTTTCCTCATATGAAAAAAACAAACCAAGCCTCAATCATTGTGTAACCTAGAGGGTCGCGGTGCAACACCCCTTCGCCTGACATGGTTACGAAGCACCCATAATGGAGAAATGACCACACCTGTAACAACCCAAAAATTATATATAGAAATTTACCTTATAAATATATACATGTGTAATATAATCTAATATAAATTAAAATAACTAATTTCACCATGTCATCAATTTGGAACAAAATGTGTTTATAAATATAGTTCATGCTTTAAATCGTATTTTTGAAAAAAAATGTTTTTATTGTGTTTTAAGAAATTATATCTAAAACTAGTTTTAATATAAGTTTAATATGATAAAATTAATTCCATTTTCTGTTTCATCATCTGAAAATGAGATTAGTATTGTTTTTTGGTATTTTTCTAAAATAATTTATTTTTAGGTGAATAGTGAAAAATATAGTTTTTTCCAAAATGGTGACTTTTATTAATCTGTATATAAGTAATAATTATAGTTTTATAAAATAGTTTAATTGATATAATATATATTTTAGGAATAATTTTAGTAATTTTAAATATATTTTTTAAAATTTATAAAACCTATGTTTAACCTCATAAAACAAAAGCAATATTTTAATTCTAATAAAAAACTATTTTCATTATTTTCATTTAATTAAAAATTATTTTGGAAAAATTTAGTTTTGAATTTATTTTAAAGCCACATAAATTTTTTTTATAATAAACCAGTTTTTTTAAGCATATTGATACTATTATCCCACACGTAAATTTTAATCTTAAAATGAACTTTTTCTAAGAAACAGTTTTTACGCATTATGTGTGCTAATAATAAAATTAATTTCCCTAAATATTAAAAAATTTATTTTAAAATAATTTATATATTATAAATACTCATGTTAAAACTAGTAAATAATTTCAATTTTAATTTAGTCCATTAAAATTAGTTACTTATGGTGGAAGTGAAGTTACCGCAGAAGGGTAAATTTGGATAAAAAGTGGTTTAACATGGTAAAAAAAGTTAAAAAATGTGGAAAACATGTATGATGTTGGATGGTGGAGGAATTTTAGGCCTTATATATTTCCCCATAACATTATTTGAAATTTTTGGATACTTTTTCCATGAATAATGGAGTGAATTTATTGAAAAGTAAAGATATATTACAAAAATGTCACTCTCTTCACTTATAAAAGGATTTCACCTCCTCCCCATTTATAAATGCATTAAAATTATTTTTGATCAACAAAAAATCTTCCCTAGTCCCTTCTAAGTATTCTCCCCATGACTTTGAAGCCTTGGTCTCACCAAAACAACAATCTAAGGATCCTTAAGTAGTTACCCAAGGGAGAACTTCCAAGGGATTGCTAATACTCTCAACCCAACTTTTCTAGTTCTTTTCTCCTTTTACACCCCTAAAGTTCCATATATCCATGAAGTTATGATAAAAAACATAATTAATATGATTATGTTTTATTATTCTAATATAATATCTCTTTTATACCTTACTCCAAAATCATTTTGAAAAATGAAAATGTCATCATGTGTGTGTGCGGACTACCGCCTCCATGAACAATGCATTCAATTTTTCATCACCACCATAAATAGATGGTAAAAAAGGTTATTTAATTAACTAATTTGATATTTATAACATTATTATAATTATTAAATGATAATTATTTCATTTTTTACAACCCTCTCATTCCATAGAAAATGAAAGAGTCGTTTGTCCATACGTGCAAACTATTGCATCCACGAAACGACATGTTTTATTTTCCATGACAACCTAGCATGAATGAATTTAAAAATGTATTTAGAATTTAAAAATGATATTTTTTTATACCATTAATATTATTTACTAATATTATTGGTCATTATATATGTGTGATTAATAATAAACAGTCGTAGTAACTTTAACCACCTTAAATGGACTTATCAAGACACATTTCTTAATTTAGGTTTATTTTGGTATAACGTTTGAAACCATATAAGTTTTATTATGATATAATAATAAATTAAATTAACCTAAAAAATTATAGATATCATTAATTTATTTTACAATACCTTTTACCATGGTTAACAAACTAAAAGTTCTACATATAAATTAACCGAACAACCCCGAGTAATAGACGTAAAGAGAAACTATATTAAAAATAAAAAATAATAATAATAAATGGTACTTATAAAATAAAATATATATGAATAAGGTTATTGGGTATGTATTTAATGAACTCAAATTAATTATTTTGTGATTTAAGTGTGATTGCGGTTCAAATTCAAACACAAGGTGAGGGATCTTCCATACCACCCTAGTTACTTGTTGGTTACACATTCTATTTATTTTTATCATATTTATGATATATTATTCTCATAAACTTATTAAATTTTTTATAAATTTACCTTAAATATATACCTAGTTAAATAAACTTTTCATTTCTTGGGTTATGCATTTTTTTAGTTCCCTTGTAAATTTACACTTTAAAGTAAACCTGATTTAGGGTAACTTTCCTATTTATTGTCTCATGTCAAGATTCACCCCCATAAAAAGTTTCTAAACCATGAATAAATTCTTAAAACCATAATTATTTTATGTAGAAACATCTTGTTTCAATTTAGGTTTTATAGAAAATTAAAATTTCTTTCTTTAAAATATCCTTTAGTTATTTCATAAAGCTCCACTCAAGTGGTTCATTTTTATTATTTATTATCCAGATCCTTCTCATGAATTTTCTAAAATATTACTCCATGTTATAGAACTATGTACATTTTTCAATTGTGAAAGTAAAAAAAATGAATTCCTTTTTCTTTTGTGAATCCTTATGATTTAGCCTTCAGTTATTCCTTGAATCAGAATTGTGAAACTCTTTTCATTCTCATGGGTTTGATCATACTTATGATTTATTTCTAGTTTATTTTACTCATGTGGAATGAATATGTATTATTTTTATTATTTCATTGGTGGTCCTAAAATTATATATCCATCTAATGCATTGGGTTCTAATTTCATCTCAAGGGATACCATTTACAGTGCATGTACAGTTAGCTAAAGTACACTATGTTATGTGATGGGCAGGCCCAAAATTATATAGTCCTCCAATGTATTGGTTAAATATTAATATCTCATGAGATATTATTTATAGGATTTGGTAGTGAACCTATTCCACTATGGAACTTTTTCCATTATGTTTATGGGAATGGTGATTTAACTCAATCCATCATGGTACTTTGTCCACTTTTTGATGATTTTATTTGGAGTGAACCTTGACTTATGTTTGTTATGTCATGCCTAATTTTATTACAACATATTCCATGATTCCCTGATCTTATGATTTCATTTCCTTATTCTAGGTTTTTATTCTTAAGATCATTCTATTTATGATATCATGTTATTCCTCTTGACTCCCATGTTATGCTTTATTTCCATATTTGTTCCATTACTGTGATTTATAGATCACCCTTTCCCTTATATATTTTCCCCAAGGTATCCCATAAAGTTTAATAAGATCTATGGAACTTAGAATAACTATGTTTAGTTTTAAACAAATGTGATTTTTTTTACATTTTATATAATGTATTTATGTATCTAATATTCCAAAGACACTAGACCTTTAGATCCTCGGTTTTTATTTGTTGTAAATCTATGTGAAAAATTATGAAATAAAGTTTATTTAATGCTTGGGTTATTATATTTTTTATCATAGGAAGGTATAGTTATTTTTTGGATATTAGGATGAAAGAACTTTAGTGAAAACCCTAGGGGATAAAGCTAATAATTGTATAACATCCTAAAATTTTGGAAAAGTTTTGAGTATGTGATTTTCTTAGAAATGAAATCCTTATATGGATACTATAGGTGGATGTAGGCTCTGGAACCTATGTACCTAAGGGTAATAACATCTAAAAGGGTGGATTGGTTTTTAAATAAATCATTACATTATGCATGATAAAGATTTCTAACTGCACACCTAGTTAGAAACTCTCTTTGGATATGATTTAGTTAATAACATGATTTTTATGAACCATTAAAAGGAAAAAAATAAAAATAAAAAAATGGAAAATAAATTTGATGATATGAAATAAACCATGGATAAATTAGATTAAAACATAGAAATTCAAAAGATACGGTATATATGGTATTTGTGATCTATCCCTTCTAAGTTCATAGTTTTCTTTTTATATGATTATTAGTCAGAGTATTCTCATCCATAACCTTATTAAGGTTTCTGTGAATTATTAGAAACTAAATAAAATAGAGAGATGTGCAATGAATATCCCTTAATTAACTTAAAATATCATATATAATTATAGTTCTAAGCATTCTTTTATATCTTTAAAGTTTAGTAAAACTATTTAAACACCACCATTAATCATAGAGGTTGAATTTTTTATAAAACAACAAATGGTGTAATCATTTCATCTCAAGTATATAAATTCACCCTAATAAATATCTATGAGATAAATCTTCCAAAAAAATTTATCATACCACCTATAATAAAATTTTATTTTAATCTGGGAATGGACTGGTTATCTTTATATATAGCCTATATCAACTACCATGAAAAGTAAATCACTTTATATATCTAGAATCATCCTATGATTATATACAAGTGTAATGAGAAGGATGAATATCCTTTGGAATCTTCATCAGCACCATGGATATTGTTGCCTTGTAAGTAATCATATCTAGACCAAATAATCAAAAAAAAGGATATAACCACTCTTGAATACATTACCATTGTAAATTAATATGTTAATGTATTCCCTGAATAATTTTCTAGTCTTCCTTCTAATATGGAGGTTGAGTTTTCAATTGAAAATATACCTGGATCTATACTGATATCCAAGTATCCTTATAGAATGGACCCTATTGAACTAGAATAACAAAATAAAAAACTATAATAGAATCTAGACAAGGGTTTTATTCACCCTAGTGCTTCTCCATGGGGTGCCCTGGTTATCTTTATCAAGAATAAGGTTGGGCCAATGCATCTATGTATTGATTATTGTAAACTCCACAAGATCATGATAAAGAAAAAGTATCTCAGACCCCAGATTTATGACTTATTCAATCAGTTATTCAGACATTAATACTTCTCTAAAGTGTACCTTTGATCAAGATATCATCAGTTAAAGTTAAAAAATGATGATATTACTAAGATCTTCTTTTATATGAGGTATAATAACTATGAGTTCATAGTCATGTCATTTGTACTTATGAATGCTCCAGTGATCTTCATGTACTTAATAAAAAGAGTCTTTAGATATTACCTTAACAAATTTTTAGTAGTATTTATAGATGATATTCTTATATACTTAAAAAGCAAGGAGAAACATGAGGATCATTTTAATACTATGTTTGAGACTTTGAGGAAGGATAAGTTATATGAAAAATATAGTAAATGTGAGTTCTGAATGGAGAATGTATCATTTTTAGGGAATATTATCACAAGTAAAGGGATATATGTGGAACTTTAGAAGACTAAAGTGATTAATAAATGGAATAGAACAACATATATTATATAAATCCATAGTTTCCTCGTATTAGTTGGGTGTTATCGAAGAATTTGTAGAAACTTTACTAGATTGTGAAACCCACTAACCAAGCTAACTCAGAAGTGAGTGAAGTATGTCTAGATAGATGAATGTGAAGAGAAATTAATAGATATATAAAATAGGATAACCACCTCACTTTTACTCACATTATCCATAAGTGGGGGAGGATTTTTTATTTATAGTGATGCTTCAAAAGGGGTTTAGTTTGTGTACTCATGAAAAATGATAAAGTGGTAGACTACGCCTTGAGATAGTTGAAGGTGCATGAGAAAAATTATCCATCACATGACCTGGTGTTGGATGTGGTAGTCTTTTCATTGAATATATGTAGGAATTATCTATATGGTGAGAAGTGTGATATATATATGAACCATAAGAGGCTAAAATATTTATTCAAATAGAAGGAGCTTAATATGCACCAATAAATATGGTTAGATATAATTGAGGATTATGACTACTCAATCCACTACCATCCTAGGAAGGAGAATAAAGTGGAAGATGAACTAAGTAGAAAATATCATTCAAACTTATCTATGATGAGGATTGAGAATGATCTAATCTTCTTGGACATGAAAAGGATAGACATGACATACATAAAGAAAACAACATCATCCTACCTTTTTCAACTAATTACTCAATCATCCCTTTTGTGTAAAATTAAGAAAGATCACAAGAGTGATGTGGATATATAGGATAAGGTGAATGATATAAGAAAAAAAATATCATCATAGTTCAGCATTAATGATGAAGTAATTTTTAGATTTGGGAAATGGCTTTGCATTCCATTAGAGCTGGAGATAAAGAAAGAGCTACTGAGTGATCCTCATAACTCAAAATTCTCCATACACATAGGAAACATGAAGATGTATAGAAATATATGAGAATAATATTAGTGTAATAATATGAATAAGGATATTGAAAATTTTACATCAAAGTTTTTAGAGTGTCAGAAAACGAATACTGAGAGGCAAATATCCAAAGGGGTGATATAACATCCCAACCCGGGGTCCACTTAACCCATGCACTGAGTTGGTAGGTCACATGGACTCAAGCATGCCTCTATATATGCCATAGGATTCCAATTAGCAATGAGGTTGTAAATTTGGTACATTTTAGGGATTATACTCTCATTTCATAGTGGAACAGTGGATATGACCATAAACATACAACAAAAAATAGTAGAAGCATGATATAATAGATAGAATAAATAAGTAGTGGAAGTACTAATAACTGAACAACTGAATAATAATAAAAATCCACTAGGTAGTATCAAAATTCATGGATTCATGTCTTTTTGATATACAAAAGGGGAATAGGGGATAAGTAGATATAAACATGCTATAAAAATTACAAAAAAGGAAAAAAAAATTGCTCCACAAGCATCTCGAGATAAATCTCTATCATCTATTCCTAAGATCCATATATAAGTAAGAATATCAAAAACCTGTAGAAGGGTGCTTTCCCTTATCCATACCTGCAGACATATAATATTCTCAAGTACCAAAGGTAGCCCAAGTAGGGTGTGAGATAAGAATCTCAATAGGCCACCACCAAGGGTGTCTACTCATAATCCAAGTAGTTTTCATAACTAAACAGTGTTCAGGCATAAGTAATTAATCAAAAATGTTCACTCGATATATTGAGTGTTCCATCATGTCAGCACTCTAACAAGGGACACAACGCATAAAGCCCAACATATAACCAGTTTCAATGGTGAGAGACATCTTTCTCAATACCTTATGTAAGTGAGCGTGATATCGTCTTTCTCAACATACCCCTTACCATCACACCACAATCTCTTTAAAGGTTTAATCATAATTATAAAATTTATACATGAGGTATCACCTCTCATGTAACTCGATAGTCAAGATCAATTACAAATATCCTTTATAATTCATATTAATAATTCAATGAAAGATGAAACAACAAGTATGGCCTTACCACCTTTCATAAACTATTTCATTAATATAAATTAATTAATTTAAGGGAATGAATCCATCATTCATAATCCCTTTTATATAATCAATCCATTTAATTATCTAAAACATAGAAATTCAAGTTATATGGTTCATGGAGGCACTTAGAATGTGCCCACATTAATAGGGCAATTACCTACATGGAAAATTCCCTTTATTAAGCAAGCAAACATGCATAAGCTATCCTGTATGACAAATTCCATTTGATTCACTATAATAAGGAAATTCAACTATATGTCAAAATGAGTCATATAAAAAGTGACATGATTAATAATTCATTAGCTTATGTGGAAATTTCATTTAAAAACAAAGTTAAATGATAATTAGGTGTCCCGTTCATTTGAAATAATTAACATTAATGGCCAATTCCATTTGGAACACCCAAGGGGTGACTATATAAGGGGTGTAAAATCTCTAAACTACCAAATGAGGATCAAAGATCATGTATCAAGTTGTTATGTTCATTTTCATATGAAGAACTCAATATAAAGGGGATTATCAAAAAAATATAGTGTGTGGCATAACAACACAGATAAAAATCATCAAAACTCATGGGAGAAATTGTGTGTCCACCTACCTAAAGGCTATAGGAAACTCCTCACTCAATATCAACCTCATATTTGAAGCTAGTTGGAAGAGATATAAGAAACGGTCTAACACCCTGAAAATAGGGGAAAATTAGCCTACACTTAAATAGCACAATGTGTTTAAAGATAAAATTAGATAGTAAGAGATAAGATTTTAGGGATCACCTTAAGGAATCAAACACCTTTAATAGATCGTAAAACAGATACCAAATTCAAAAGTTACATGGATTCCTAGGTTGATAGAGGTGGAATCGCAATAGGAGAGGAAACCATGTTCAACTATTGGAGAAAGGAAGGGAGAAGGAGAAATAGGGTTATAAGTTTAAGTGAGGTCATTTTGGACTTCTCGCCCAAAATATAAGTGTCACATGGTTTAGACACACGTTTTTCAAACATTGAGCAAACCATGCACAAGTCACTACTATGAGGGGGGAACCATGTTCAGCCATGAACCAAGGTTCATATGGTTTTAGAAAAACTATGAGTCCTACAAGTACCCACTTTCTATAGCCGCACAATTTTAGGGAAACTATGTGGCCTAGGCTACATGGTTTACACTAATCATGTGGCCTAGTTAATTATCCCACTTTTCATAACGTCGGGATCCAAATAAACCTCATAAGATCTTGGAACCTTTATTAGACTGTAGTAAATGTATACCATGATTAAATAAAGGATTAAAATCGAAAAACTAATGATTCTTACCCTCGTGAAAATAAGGGTCATTATAACCTCCCTTCCTTAAATCAACCCATACCCAAGTTGGTATTCTAAGGGTAAAGAGGTATCATTAGTGAAGAGTTCTGGCCACTGATCTTGTATATCAGCTTCTCATTCCCAAGTCGTATCCTGTACTTGGTCATGCTACCACATCACCCATACTAAAGGAACTAACCTACCTTAGAGTGTCTTTATAATCTAATCCAAAATTTTCATTAGATACTCCTAAAAGGAAGAATATATATCTAATTCAACCTCATCTAGTCGAAAGATGTGTGAAGGTTCTGGATAGTATTAGTGAAGCTGAGATACATTAAAGAAATCATGCATATATTGGTATCTTTGAGGAATTGCAAAATGGTAATCCACTAGTCTGATCTATTTCACAACCTCAAAGGGTCCAATGAACCTTAGTGAGAGCTTACCCTACTTCCAAATATGTATATGTCCCAACCTGGGTGAGAATTGAAAGAAAACCTAGACTTTGACCTTGAACTTGAGAGGTTTTCAGTGTCTGTTGGCATACGACTACTGTCTGGACTGAAATTTCATCATGCACTTTCTGATCAACTGGACCTACTATGTGGTCTTCTACATGAGATGTGGTCCAATCATAGCTTCCACCCCTACCTCTAGCTAGTATAGAGGTGAACATAAATGCCTTCTATATAAGGATTTATAAGGAGCCATCTCGATGGTAGCTAGAAATATATTATTATAAGTAAACTCAACAAGGGTAATGTGTTTCTCCCAAGAACCTCTACAGTAAAGGACACATACACGAAACATATCCTCTAACACCTGCATCATATACTCTATCTTTCCATCGGTCTAAGGGTGATAGGTTGTTCTCAGAAGTACCTGTGTACCCAAGGCCTTCTACAACCCCTATTAGAACCATGATGTAGATTGAGCATCTCTGTCATGAATTATAGAACGATGACCACCATGAATATGTACAACCTCCCTGATGTATAGCATTCCTATATCTTCTACTAAGAAGGTCTCTCACACAGGTAAGAAGTGTTAGACCTTCATCAAATGATCAATGACAACTCATACCATTTTGTTTCCACAATGTGGTCTCAGTAGACTAGTCACATAATGCATCAAAAAATCATCCCATTTTCACTCAGTAATGGACAATGGCTATAAAATCTTTGTTGGTAACTAATGTTTTTTACTTCACCTACTAACAGGTGGAACACCGAGTGATAAATTTAAAAATCTTACATTTCATATTAGGCCACCAGTCTTGGTGTCATAGATCACAATACATTTTGGTAACACCGGGGAGAACCGCCCATGTTGAGGAAAGAAATTCCCACATCAACTCCTCTCTAATGCCTGTTGGGACCCATACACACCCATGGAAATGTAAAGTTTCATCCCCATAAATAGTCCAACCTAAAGATATATCATCATTTGAGATGATTTCCCTTAGAAATATGCCTTTGGGATTAGATAACTACCTTATTCTTACCCATTCCAGAAGAATAGAGGTCACTACTAAGGCCGAGAGGATATTATGACAATGTTTCTCCTAAACCTCAACATGTATCTCTAAGAATAAGGCCATTAGTTACCATTTTCCACTGGATTCTTGAACTACCTATATCTGAGTCTTTCATCTCAGACCACTGGATACTGTATTACCCTTCCAGGCATATAGGAAATATCAAAATCAAATGATTGTAATTACTCAACCCACCTACACTTCCTGAGATTTAGATCCCACTATGTGAATATGTAATTGAGGATTTTGTGGTCTGTAAACACCACAAAAGTCTCTCCAATTAGACAATGTCTCTAATAGTGTAGAGTATGAACTACAATAGCTAGATCTAGGTGATAAATCGGGTAATTCCACTTGTGAGGACTAACCTGATGAGAACCATACATGATGACTCACTAATCATACATTAGGATAGTTTTAAGCCCGATACTTGATGTGTCACAGTATATGATATAACTCCAACTTGACTCTGGCAGAATCAGTATTGGTGGTGAATTCAAACAACCCTTAAACTCCTAGAAGGTTTCTTCACAAGATTATGAGCATATTAATTTCACACCCTTATTTATCAAGCTCATAAACAATGTTGAAAGATGTGAGAAATCATGGATGAAGAATTTTTAATATCCAAAAATCCCTAAGAAACTTCAAATTTCAAAAAAAAATTATTCCCAGGAAACAACATCTCTCACTTTCTATGGGTATACCTAAAATTCTAAATCTAATTTAATGTAACCTAGGAAATGGAATTTTTAATTTCAAAAGTGGCATTTACTAAGATTAGCATATAGATAATGCTCTCTTACTGTATTTAGTATGATATCAATATGGGTTTCATGGTCATGTATGAAGTGATAATACACTAAGATATCTTCAATAAAGACTACTAAAAATGAATCCAGATATGGGTGGAAGACCGAGTTCATAAGAGCCATGAAAAATGCAAGTGCGTTAATGAGACCAAAAAATATAACCAGGTACTCATATAGACCATAGTTTCTCATGAAAGTTGTGTGAGATATGTTTGAAGCCCTAACACACACCTAATGATAGATCAACCTCAAATATATCTTTGAAAACACTCTCACTCCTCAGAGATGATCAAATAGGTCATCTATTCTAGGAAGTGGATAACAGTTCTTTATTACGAGCTGATTCAAATGACGTTAACAGACCCAGAGATTGAGGGTATCTTCTACATTCTTGTAAAAAAGCACTGAAGAACCCCAAGAAGAGGTTTTGGGGCATATTAATACTTTATCCTCTAGATCCTCCAACTACTTATTGATTTCTAGGAGCTCTTTAGGTGCCATCCTATAAGGAATAATGGTCACTGGTATTACTCCTAGCATAAGATCAATGGTAAAATCTACCTCTCACACCAGAGGCAAACTAGAGAAGTATTCATAAAAAACACCCCTAAAATGATCCACTAAAAGAGGAAATATAATATATTATAACCCCAAGTCATCGAGGAAAAGACTAGAAATCTGATCTATCACATTACCCAGCCTCTATTGATCGGGTCCATCTCTAGTCGCATTGACATCCCATTATACCCTATATAAATTCCTAACACCCTTTGGTGATATAAATTTCACCCTCCAATGATAGCAGTCAATATGGGATTTATAGGAAACTAATCAGTCCATCCTAATGTTTACATCAAATCTTATCATGTTGAGGACATAAATATTCCACACAAAGAGGTAACTGCCTATCTCAAGGGGAAAATTATTACAAATGTGAACTCCCTCATAACAGATACCTAATGGGGTGTCTATCATCATAACACCATAGTATTTCTCGATCTCAAGGCCTGGACTCTCATTGATTACCTCAGATATAAATGAGTGACATGTTCCTGTTTCAAATAAATCAGACACTAAAGTAGAGGAAACTAAAATAGTACCTCAAAGAGTAGAATGTCGGGTGCTATAATCCTCCAACATAGGATTAAATACATGTAACTGGCATGTATCATGGCCTTGAGTCACTGTCTAACTTCCCTAAGCAAGCACTCTCTGTAGGCACTAAGAATCATAAGTTTTAATGCCTTTACCTTGACCACCACCTCATCCTGATTAGTTGGTAGTATTCCAGTTGCCTACCTAGAGTGATCCTATTGGCCCAGCTTCATAATGTGAGGTATGAGTATATCCCTTCTTGCTAGAAACTATAGGAAAGATTCTATAGAAATTCTGAATATGGCCCATCCTGCCCTAACCTCTACACTCCACTGGATCCTACAAGCAATGAGGTTTAGTATTCCCAGATTTCTACATTGGTGATAGATCAATAAGTTTTCAACACGAGGATAATAGTTACTGCTACCTCCATGAGAACCCTCTAAACGATGCTTTCACCTAGAAGAAGAACCAGTGATAGCTTTAGGTTCCAAACTTCCCAAACTCTCACCATTATATTCCCCCAAATTTCACTCCATGATATGGGATTGGTTGATAATTTCTAAAATAATAGTCAACCTGAACACATTGACCTACAAGCA
Source organism: Viscum album (assembly GCA_963277665.1). Lineage (NCBI taxonomy): Eukaryota > Viridiplantae > Streptophyta > Magnoliopsida > Santalales > Viscaceae > Viscum > Viscum album. Next base: position 633,607,125 of record OY728132.1, read on the forward strand.
TATGGAATATACGATCACATCCTTGAACCACATGGAAGTCATAAGATCTTCACCCACTAGAGAAAGGGAAAACCAATGCAACTTAGTGAAATAAGAAGAGTATTCCATGACAGACATACTTCCCTACTGTAGGTTCATGAATTCTCTGGCTCGATCAACCCTTAGAGTCTAGGGAAAGAAATATTCTTCGAAGATCGTCTGAAAATATACCCAGACCATATTGTGATGTCAATCCACCTAGGTTATAACATCCCACCACCTCTTGGAAGAATCATTTAGAATATACATATCTAGTTTGACCCTCTGCTCTGGAGGCATATTTAGATGCTCAAATATATAAAAGATTGCTTCGAGCCAAGACACTATATCATGAGTTCCACCATCCCCTAAAAATGTGGGAGGATGTTGTTGTTGGAATTATAGAGTCAAATCTAACATAATTAGGGAAATTCTAACAACACCTTTCATATTCTGAAGAATATGTAGAAAACCCTCTCGGAATTGGGTGTCAGTGCCCATGTCAGGGATATGAAGAAGTTCCATAGGTGGCACTGTGGGAGGAATCACTAGAGGCCATGGGCCTGCCACCTGAGGATCATAGTCATCACCACCATTAGGGTGTGCAACTGGAGGAAGTAATGGATGCATGATACTATAATTCCAAATGCACACGTCAGAAGATATTTAATCAATTTAGAAGTTTGTAGATAGAAAACTATGACAGGTACAAAGACATCCTATAAGAACAATCATTCCTCTCTTCCTACTTCAAAATCTAGGTCTAGATGATAGAAAGAGACCAAAAAGGCCATAATAATGTAATAGATTCCCCACTACCCACTACTAAGGTCGGGTTCGGGTCTGAGTCTCAGTTTCACAAACATAGGATAACTAATCTCACTTTATGTCATACACATTTTGAATTTAAACATGTTCAAATAATTAAATCAATTTAAAATGATTGAATTAGATGGATTACCATTTCTGATCCATAAGGGATCATACTTCTTATGAACCAAAATATTCCATCCACTTAACCTACACCATAACATGTTATATCCCTTGTGACCAATTGTATATGGCTCAATGTTCCATAATTGACTGCTTAAGGTGTCTTCTTTAACCTATTCAGGAAAATTTTGTTAGGCTAAGGTAGGCACTTTAAGTTTCAATCATGTTTTTCAATACCTATATTAAGTTTCAGCACAATTCAATATATATTCAAGGCACTATTAATATGCAACAAGAAAATGCATGTTGAAAGTTGGAGTGACATGGAAATTGCATGGAATATTAGTTCTAGTGTACCTAATAGTGATGCATGGTCTAATGAAAAACAATCATTTCATCGGGTCATGGTAAATAAATCTCATTTCAATAATAACAATATCAATAACATCATAAAACAAGTGCATCACCCAATGGTGAAGTCGTATCAACTATAAATGGCATAATCAATAATAACAACTTCCCATCCCAAGTAGTTTAGGTTTCCCCTATACATGGGTTAGCTACATCCAGGAATAGGTTCATTTCCAAATTCATTTGCTCCTATTCTCCTATCTAATACCCAAAAATAGTACAAAAGAAAATTTTAGATTTGATACCACTTTGTAACATCCCGGACTGAGGTCCACCTAACCCATGCGCTTAGCTGGTGGGTCACATGGCCTCAAGATCACCTCATCATATGCCAAAGTCTGCTAACTAGAAGTGAGGTTGTAAAGGTGGTACATTGGGGAGACTATGCCCTTGTGTCAAATTGATACAACAGATACAACCATAAGCATACAGAAGACAAAAGTGAAAGCATTATATAACAGACAGAATAAATAAGGAGCGGAAGTATACATAACTGGATAATTGAATAATATTCAAAATCCACTAGGAAGTTTCAAAATACAAGGATTCATGGAATGATGATATAAAAAAGTGGAACAAGGGATAGGAAGATATAAACATACTATAAAAAAGTAAATAAAGGAAAAAAGGATAAAAATCTGCTCTGTAAGCATCTTGAGATAAATCATGCTTCTCTTCTCTTAAACTCCATCTATAAGTAATCATATCAACAACCTATAAAAATGTTCTTTCTGTAATGACATGAAATTTTGAATAAATTTTGTTTCCTAACTTTGTGTGTTATTTTTTTTTATACTCAACAAAAATATTTCATTTAATAAAATGAGTATAATTAAAATAAGACCGTTGGGTTTCGACTGTTATATGATCGTTGGTCAATATGACCATTGGAAACTAAATGTTGCGATTATTGTCTATAAATACAAGTGATCTTGATTAATTAATATATAAAGAATATTTTATGGCCCCATCTAGTAGTCTCGGGCCGATCGAAGCCCATCTGACGGAACTCAGGAAGGAGGTAGCACCTTTGGGCTTTGCTCTAGACCAAACCCAAGACGAACTTCATCGTGTGAAGCTGGAACAAAATCGCATTCGTCAGAAGTTCAAGCTGATAGAAATCACTACTTGGGCAATGTTGGCCAAGCCACCCCAAGATTCTATCACCCTAGAACACCTTACTCTTAGGTCTTATGGTGGTGTTATAAGGGGTTATGTAATGAGACTGTAACTGCCTTGTGTAATCCATTGATTTAAATAAAAATTGTGATGTCTTCTTATGGTAAAGTTCGTGAATTTTCAAATATTCGGATAAATATAGTATGCATATTATTGATGAATTCTAGAAAAAGGATATTTTAAAATATTTATGTAAACCTTAAATAATTAATAATGTCTAATGATTTTCAAAAAAATGGTCTTCTACAGCTATGTTCAGTATAAAATTTAGAGTCTAATAAGATCAACTTAATTTTTGGTGAATAGTAAATTATGAATAGTGATTTTATGCTTATGATTAGTAATGTCACCAAATGGATTAAGTAGCTTCACTTAAGAAAGTATTAATATAATTTAGACACCTTGATTAAGTAATGTGATTCAATAAAATAGGTAAATAACTGTTTCAGAAATTATTGGTTAAGTATTAGTTTTTTCAGGTGAATAGTGTTTTTTATTTCAAAACTAAATTAAAAATATTTATAAAATTATTTTCATAGAATGGAGTTCTTTTTTGAAATCAGAGCATTGATATTTGGTTAAGGTGAATTTTTGGGATTTTTCTGAAACAATTGAATTTTTAGTGAATAGTGTTTTTATTTAAAAATTAAATTAAAAATATTTAGAAAATTATTTTCATAAAATGGAGTTAATTTTTGAAATTAGAGCATTTATATTTGGTTAAGGTGAAATTTTGGGATTTTTCTAAGAAAGTTGAATTTTCGGGGAATAGTGAAAATACAGTTTTTGAGTTGCGGGTGTTTAATGACATCATTAAGGATGTAATAATTATGCAATAATTCTGGTCGACATATGAATATTAATATAAGGTATGAGGTTTCCCAAGTGTCCAATACCATGGGCAAATACCATGGGCAATCCCATGGTTTTTCCAATACCACCGATGAGGTGTCCCTTGGCAATTAATGTTTTGTCCCCTCACTTCTCCTATAAATACCAAGTCATTCCCTCATTCATTTAATTTCCAAATCCTCCCCAACGAATTTATTCTCTCTTTACCTTCAAAGAAGTCCTCCCAAGGTTCCCTCAATCATCCCAAGGTCCCGACCTTCAAGCTTTCAAAGTTACTCTTCAAGGTAAGGGATCCTCTCACCCTCCTCTTTTAAGTCATGACTTCCTTTATGTTGTGTCTTATAATTTACATCTCTTTATGTTGAGAGTATGTTATTATATGTTCTAATTTATGTACATTTCATATCTAATTGTTTAGAGACCCTTTCCGCTCTCATCAAGTTTTTTTCTGAATTTTTAAGTGACGTCGTTAGGCTACTGAATTTTTCGTAAAAGAAATCGCATCTTCTTTTTTCTTTCATGCTTTCCTTTCATGTGGAATGTCATTAAAATATCCATACCATGATCTTATTAAGTACCCATACTATATTATGAGTTATTTATGAGTGGGTGACCCTTTTCCCCTCTCTCTTCAATGTCTTCTAAAACCATGTTATATAGCCATTATACTGCAGAAATTTCGTCTCAAAATTTCTATCTCTTTCTCTCAAGAAATTCTATTGTTTATTTATGTGAAAACCCAGACTTATTTAGTTCCCATGGGTGTTAATAAATATATAAATATTTTATATTTTATTCTATAATTTACATACATATAACCCTCACTCCCTTTCCATGGGCTACAAATGACATAATGATCTCATTTTTAAGCTCTTTTTAAACGTCCTGATTTTGACATGAAACCCATTTCTTTGATTCCATTTGGGTTATTTATGAAATTTTTTATTATGATCTATGTGTATCACATGAAATTAAATACATATTAATGGTTCTCCCTGATAGCGCTCCAATTCATTGGGTAAATAATTAATCTCTAGAGATGACAAGTTTTACGATACCTTGGTGAATAACCTTGGTAATTTTTTATGACACCTTGGGGATGGACCTTGGTGATATGTTCATGAAAGTCTAAATGAAATTTTTTAGCCACATATTCAAGTAATGTTCCAATTTCTTTTCTTTATGATATTTTTATTCTTCCATTTCTCATTTCTTTATGTTTTTATTCAAGTTCTTATTGATATCCCAAGTACATCGATTCCCTTGTTTACCCTTACTGGGCCTTCTTCTCACCCTTTCCTTTGATTTCTATCTCCAAGATATGAGATGAAGTAAATGTACATAGGATGAACCTATTATGAATCCTAAAAAGTGGTTTAGAATAATTTTTTATGTTGTTTTCATGTATTATGTTCCTGATTTCCAAGACACTAGACTTTAAAGATCCTCTGTATGTAAAATGTAATGAAAGGTTATGTATTAAAAAGGCAGGATGTCATAGTTGGTATCAAAGGATAGTTTAGTTATTTATGGAAATTAGGATATGAAAACTTTAGGAATAACCCTATATAAAAGTTTAAATATAGGAAATCTTCCTGGTATTTTGGTGAGTATTGAGTAAGTGGTTTATCAAGAAAATACATCCATGTCTGGATACGAGCAGGTAGAGGTGGCTCTGGCACAGATATACATAGGGGTAAAACCCGAAAACACCTCTTTGAACTAGACTTGAATGGGAACTAGTACATGACAACGGGCCTTGCTTCACTCTTGGTTACGACACTCCCGGGGGATATGTTTGGTTAATCGCAAGCTTTTTATGAATCATTATGAAGGAATTATAGAAAAATTTAATTGTCTAAGCATGAAGTTTTAAGACATAAAATCCTTTTTAGTTAAAAGATTTGTAAATGAAATAAGTTTCTCACAAAGGATTTATTCTTTTAGAAAATATTCCCCATCGTCTAGGAATACATTGACGTATTTCCTGAGGAGTTACCCATACCTCCCCCAGAAAGAGACGTAGAGTTCTCCATTGAACTCATACCTGGATATCATCCGATGTCAAAGACCCCTATAGGTTGGAAAATGTGGAGCTAGAGGAATTAAAGAAACAACTCTGAGACCTTTTGGAGAATGGGTTTAATCGACCAAGTGTGTCTCCTTGGGGAGAACCAGTTCTCTTTGTAAAGAATAAGGATGGATCGATGATGTTATGCATTGATTATAGAGAACTGAATGGGATCATAGTGAAGAACAAATACTCTCTTCTAAGAATTGATGACTTATTTGACCAACTTCATGGGACTCAATTCTTCTCTAAGATTGATCTTCATTCTGGTTATCATCAATTGAGGGTGAATAATGATGATATTCCAAAAACTTCCTTCCAATCAAGATATGGTCATTATGAGTTTGTTGTTATGCCCTTCGGACTGACTAATGCAACTTCTATTTTTATGGATCAAGAATAAGTTGATTTTGTAAACTTATGTTTTATCAAATGGATATCCTTTGTATAGGAAAATGATTTGGTGATTAAATGATAAAGGTTATTTTGGACAATGTTTTCTCTTTTGGAGTATTATATGCCTAAGGGAAATAAAATACTATAGGATTTAAATTGAGGAGGAATGGTTGATTTTCTTTTTGTAAGAATTTATGTATTTATTGTGGACATATGGTGATTTGGGTTATTTCTAGAAAATGATGAACCTAGCATAGAGAATATGTGAATAGGTTAATTACACTTTAGTATGAGACTTTAATAGTAGTCTATGTTATTTGGAGATAAATGTTAAGATTTATTAGGGAAGACTATGTGATTAAATCCTTCTAAGTTTTGGGTTCCAATCTTAGTTTGGAATATTCTGAATAATTTTAAGGATGGTTGTGTATTGAATGGTCTTTCTGAAACTTTGGGTACTTTTGTTGAATTTTGGAGATTAATAGTCATATTTATTTTTATAAAAGATTATCCTTTTTGGGGATTATATGATCTTGAACTAACCATTTTAGTTTTATTTGATGACTAAAGACAAGGGAAAAATATAGTTATTCTTTTGTAGATTATGTGATTATCTAGAAGATGTTTCTTGTGCTTTTGATGAGACCAAGTCTTTCTGAATGCTCATTGTTTAGATAAAAGATTAGTCTTGGTGGAAACTTATTAAGGGATGAAACTCTACTTGAAGGTAAGTATATTTCCTTATGTTTTTATTCTATGTAGTAAATTAATTCCTCAAAATTATGAAAAGGAACATAAAACAATAATGTTATTGGTTTACGTTTCCTACTGGGTAATCAAAGACCATTTAACACATCTTAAGTTTGTGATCTTCTTGTGGTTAATTGTCTCCTAATTATGTTTTCTATCACTCTCCATCAGAACTTGACCCTTTGTTTTCTCTTCCATATCCATGCTTTCCTACATGGAATCCTAGTATGGGTTAACTCGGGTGACATTTTTACTTCCCTTTCTTTCTTTTAAAGTAATAGTTTTACTAACTCTTTTTCCGATTTGGGACTTTCAACGAAATTTCCAAGCCCAATTTTAAAATTGTGAGGACGCAATTTCTTAAGGGGGGGAAGATTGTAATGAACTGAAATTTTGAATAAATTTGGTTTCCTAACTTCGTGTGTTATTTTATTTTATACTCAACAAAATTATTTCATTTAATAAAATGAGTATAATTAAAATAATACCATTAGGTTCCGACTGTTATATGACCATTGGTCAATATGACCGTTGGAAACTAAATGTTGCAGTTATTGTCTATAAATAAAAGTGATCTTGATTAATTAATATAGAAAGAAGATTTGATGGCCCCATCCAGTAGTCTCGGGTCGATCTAATCCCATATGATGGAACTCGAGATGGAGGTAGCACCTTTGGGCTTTTCTCTGGACCAAACCCAAGCCGAACTTCATCGTGTGAAGCTGGAAAAAAATCTCCTTCGCGAGAAGTTCAAGCTGATAGAAATCACTACTTGGTCAATGTTGGCCGAGCCGCCCCAAGATTCTATCACCCTAGCACACCTTACTCTTAGGTCCTATGCTGGTGTTATAAGGGGTTATGTAACGACACCATAACTTCCTTGTGTAATCCTTTGATTTAAATAAAAATTGTGATATCTTCTTATGGTGAAGTTTGTGAATTTTCAAATGTACGTATAAATATAGTATGCATATTATTGATGAATTCTAGAAAAAGGATATTATAAATTTTTTTGTAAAACTTAAATAATTAATAATGTGTAATGATTTTCAAAAAATGGTCTTCTATAGCTGTATTCAGTATGAAATTTAGAGTTTAATAAGATCAACTTAATTTTTGGTGAATAGTAAATTATGAAAAGTGATTTTATGCTTATGATTAGTAATGTGACCAAATGGATTAAGTAACTTCACTTAAGAAAGTATTAATAAAATTTAGGCACCTTGATTAAGTAATGTGATTCAATAAAATAGCTAAATAACTGTTTTAGAAATTATTGGATAAGTATTAGTTTTTTCGGGTGAATAGTGTTTTTTATTTAAAAATTAAATTAAAAATATTTAGAAAATTATTTTTATAAAATGGAGCTCATTTTTGAAATCAGTGCATCGATATTTGGTTAAAGTGAATTTTTGGGATTTTTCTGAAACAGTTGAATTTTCAATGAATAGTGTTTTTATTTAAAAATTAAATTAAAAATATTAGAAAATTATTTTCATAAAATAGAGTTCATTTTTAAAATTAGAGTAACGATATTTGGTTAAGGTGAAATTTTGGGATTTTTCTGAGAAAGTTGAATTTTCAGTGAATAGTGAAAATACAGTTTTTGAGTTTCGGGTGTTTAATGACATCATTAAGGATGTAATAATTATGAAATAATTCTGGTCGACTTATGAATAGTAATATGAGATATGAGGTGTCCCAAGTGGCCAATACCATGGGTAAATACCATGGGCAAGCCCATGGTTTTGCCAATACCACCGATGAGGTGTCCCTTGGCAATTAATGCTTTGTCCCCTCACTTCTCCTATAAATATCAAGTCTTTCCCTCATTCATTTCATTTCCAAATCATACCAAATGAAGTTCTGGTCTCTTTAACTCCCAAGGAGTCCTCCCAAGGTTCCCTCAAGCCTCCCAAGGTCCCGACCTTCAAGCTTTTGAAGTTACTCTTCAAGGTAAGGGATCCTCTCACCCTCCTCTTTTAAGTCATGACTTCATTTATGTTGTGTCTTATAATTTCCATATATTTATATTGAGGGTATGTTATTATCTGTTCTCATTTCTGTCCATTTTATGTCTAATTGTTGAGAGACCCTTTCCTCTCTCATCAATTTTTTTCTGAATTTTTAAGTGACGCCGTTAGGCTTTCGAATTTTTCGTAAAAGAAATCGCATCTTCTTTTTTCTTTCATGTTTCCTTTTCATGTGGTATGTCATTAAAATATTCATACCATGATCTTATTCAGTACCCATACTGTATTATGAGTTATTTATGAGTGGGTTACCCTTGTCCCCTCTCTCTTCAATGTCTTCTAAAACTATATTATATAGCTGTTATGCTGCAGAAATTTCGTCTCAAAATTTCTATCTCTTTCTCTCAAGAAATTATATTGTTTATTTATGTGAATACCCAGACTTATTTCATTTCCATGGGTGTTCATAAATATATAAATATGATATATTTTATTCTGTAATTGACATACATATAACCCTCACTCCCTTTCCATGGGTTACAAATGACGTAATGATCTCATTTTTAAGGTTTTTTAAACGTCACGATTTTGACATGAAACCAATTTCTTTGATTCCATTTGGGTTATTTATAAAATGTTTAATTATGATCTATGTTTATCACATGAAATTAAAGAAATATTAATGTTTCTCCCTGATATCTGTAATGACCCGAAATTTTGAATAAATCTTGTTTCCTAATTTTATGTGTTATTTTATTTTTATACTCAACAAAACTTTTTCATTTGATAACATGGGTATAATTAAAATGAGACCGTTGGGTTTTGACTGTTATATGACCATTGGTCAATATGACCACTGGAAACTAAACATTTTGATTATTGTCTCTAAATACAAGTAATCTTGGTTAATTATTATAGAAAGAAGATTTGATGTCCTCACCCAGTAGTCTTGGACCGATCGAAGCCCATCTAACAGAACTTGGGAAGGAGGTAGCACCACTGAGCTTTGCTCTGGACCAAACCCAAGCCGAACTTCATCGTGTGAAGCTAGAACGGAATCGCCTTCGCGAGAAGTTCAAACTGATAGAAATTACTACTCGTGCGATGTTGGCCGAGCCGCCCTCGGATTCTCTCACCTTAGCACACCTTACACTTAGGTCATATGCTGGTGTGATAAGGGGCTATATAAGGAGACCGTAACTGCCTTGTGTAATCTTTTGTTTTAAATAAAAATTGGGATTTCTTCCTATGATGATGTTTATGACTTTTCAAATGTCCGGATAAATATAGTATGCATATTTTTGGTGAATTTTAGAGAAAGGATATTTTAAAAAATGTTTATGTAAACCTTAAATAATTAAAAATGTGTAATGATTTTCAAAAAATGGTCTTCTACAATTATGTTCAGTAAGAAATTTAGAGTCTAATAAGATCAACTTGATTTTTGATGAATAGTAAATTATGAATAGTGATTTTATGATTAGGATTAGTAATGTGTCCAAATGGATTAGTAATCTCACTTAAAGAAAGTTTTAATATAATTTAGACACCTTGATTAAGTAATGAGATTCAATAAAATGGGTAAATAACGGCTTCATAAATTATTAGTCAAGTATTAGTTTTTTCGGGTGAATAGTGTTTTTAATTAAAAATAATTAGAAAATTATTTTTATAAAATGGTCTTTATTTTTGAACTCAGAGCATCGATATTATGTTATGGTAATTTTTGGGGATTTTTCTGAAAAAAAATGAATTTTCGGTGAATAGTGTATTTATTTAAAAATAAAATTAAAAATATTTAGAAAATTATTTTTATAAAATGGATTTCATTTTTTAAATCAGAGCATTGATATTTGGTTAATGTGAAATTTTGGGATTTTTCTGAGAGTTGAATTTTCAATGAATAGTAAAAATACAGTTTTAGGGTTTCGGTATGTTTAATGACATCATAACTGTGTCATGACGATTTCATGAGATATTTTAAGGGATGTTCGACTAAAGAGGATGAATTATTATTTGGGGGTCCCCGTGTGGCCTAACTCCATGGGAAATACCATGGGAGGGCCCATGCTTTTGAGAAAACCACTTTTGAGGTGTCCCTTGGCCATTTATGCCTTGTCCCCTCACTTTCCCTATAAATACCCACCCTTTCCTCCTTTAGTTTTCACTCCAAACTCTCCCCCAACGAAGTTCAGGTCTCCTTACCTCCCAAAGAGTCCTCCCAAGGTGACCCCAAGCCCTCAAGGTCCCAACCTTTTAGTTTTAAGAGTTACGTTTTAAGGTAAGGGATCTGATCTCTCTCTTTCTTTTCAAGAAATCTCTTTTATGTAATTTCTTTTATGCTCCATGTTCTTATGTTAAAGGGTGTTCTTTTATAGTCCTCTTACTGCCCTTTTCATTTTCACATAATGAGAGATCCCCTCTTACTCTCATTATCTCGTTTTATGAAGTTTTAAGTGGCGCCGTTAGGCTGCCGAAATTTTTGTAACGGATTCTTTCTCCCTTCTCATTTTTCAAGATCTATTTTCATGTAAAGTACTTCAAGTTCCTTTTTATTATGTTGGGGTATGATCTCTAAATTTATCATACTGATCTTTTATGATCATATTATGAGAGACCCCATTTTATCTCTTCAATTCAGTATTTTGATGTTTTAAGTGGCGCCGTTAGGCTGCCGAATTTTTAAGTGGTTCTTCACCCTTCTCGTTTTGAAGTTCTACTTTCATGTCAATTCTTTCAAGTTACTTTTTGTTATGTTGGGGTATTATCTCTATATCTATCATACTGATATTTTATGACCATATGATGAGATACCCCTTTTGATCTCTTCAATTTAGTATTTTGAAGTTTTAATTGGCGTCGTTAGGCTGCCGAATTTTTAAGTGGTTCTTCACCCTTCTCGTTTTGAAGTTCTACTTTCATGTAAATTCTTTCAAGTTCCTTTTTGTTATGTTGGGGTATGATATCTATATCTATCATACTTATCTTTTATGAACATATGATTAGAGACCCCATTTGATCTCTTCAATTCAGTATTTTGAAGTTTAAGTGGCGCTGTTAGGCTGCTGAATTTTTAAGTGGTCCTTGCACCTTTCTCCATTTTCAAAGTTCTAATTCCATGTCAAGTCTTGCAATTTCCTTTTTATTATGTTGGGGTATGGTCTCTATATCTATCATACTTATCTTTTATGTTCATATTATGAGAGACCCTATTTTATCTCATCAATTCATTTTTGGTTGAAGTTTATGTAGCGCTGTTAGGCTGCCGAATTTTCATAAGAGAAATCTTATTTTTGTCTTCCTTTCATGTTCTTCATTTCATATGGTATATTTTCAAATTTCATTACCATGTTCTTAAATCTCTTAGATTCTGTCCCTCTACTATTTTATGGGTCATTTACGAATGTTTGACCCATGTCCCCTCTCTTTTAAATGTTTTCTAAAAACCTTGTAACATAGCCGTTATGCTGCAGAATTTTCGTCTCAAAATGTCTCTCTCTTTTTTTCTAAAGATATTTTATTTTATTAAGTGAATACTCAAAACTATACCTTATATATGGGTATTCACATATATATCAAAATGTTCTATTTTAAATTCTGGGATTTACATACATGAGACCCGCTCTCCCCTTCCGTGGGTTTAAAGTGACGTAAATATCATGACTTTAAAGCAGTTTTTAAAACGTTATGATTATGAAATGAAACACATTTATTTTATGGTATATGGGTTATTTATGAAATGTTTGATGATGATATATGTGGCTAACATGATAATAAAGGAAAATTTAAGGGTGTGCCCTGATAGCGCTCCAATGCATTGGGTAATGATGTAACCACTAGAGATTACAATTTTCACGATATCTTGGTGAATAACCTTGGTAATTTTCAAATGACACCTTGGGGATGGACCTTGGGGATATGTTCATGATTGTCTATGTTAAATGATGTAGCCACATCTTAAAGTTATGAAAAATGTTATTTTTATTATGATATGCCACATGATTTCTTTCTCATGCCTTAAAGTTCTTTTTCATGACATAGTTGATGTACCTCAAGTTCACATGTTAAATGTTTCCCTTGTTTCCCTTACTGGGCCTTCTGCTCACCCTTTCATTTGATGTATGTCCCCAGGTTATGAGATGCAGTAATGAAACTAAGATGAACATGAGTAGAAGCCTTTCAAGTGTTTAAGAATAATGTTTTATGTTTTCATGTTTTATGTTCCTGGTTTCCAAGACACTAAACCTTAAAGATCCTCGGTTTTGTAAAACGTAATGAAAGTTTATGTGATAAAAAGTTGGGATGCTATAGTTGGTATCAAAGTATGGTTTAGTTATTTGTGGAAATTAGGATATGAAAACTTTAGGAAGAATCCTATAGAAATGTTTATATATAGGAAATCTTCCTGGTATTTTGGTGAGTATTGAGTATGGGGTTGCCAAGAAAATACATCCCTGTCTAGATACGAGCAGGTAGAGGTGGCTCGGGCATAGATGTACATAGGGTTAAAACCCGAAAACACCGCTTTGAGCTAGACTCGAACGGGAACTGGTACACAACAACGGGCCTTGCTGTACTCTTGGTTACGACACTCCCGGGGGATATGCTTTGGTAAATTCATAATCTTATTATGAACCATTATTAAAGGAACAAAGATAAAATAAAATAAAGATTCACATAAGGATATATGATCATGGATAACCTAGTTTGAAACCTAGGGGATCACAAGTTAGGGTATACTTTTTTTCTACAAGTTATCCTTATATGATTTGAGTTCCTTTTCATGATTATTGGCTAAGTGTTTAAGCCCCTAATTATAATTTCTTTTCTTAGTTAATGGTGGGAAATGGAAGAACATGTCCCAAAAACCAATGTGATAGAAAATGTGATGATTGCCATATTAATATGATAGAGATGATTAGGGGATTAAAAGATGATTATTATTTTGGAAGACATTCACTACTTTGGGAACCCTATTTGATCTAGGTAAATAGATTACTACGGTATTTTCTTTGAGGAGTAAAGGTTGAATTATATTTTGAAGAATCAATAAATTTAAGGTGAACTTATGGTATTATAGGTTACTTATGGAAATGATTGACCTATCTGGGGAAAATATGTTTAGGTTAGTTACTTTGGTTAAAAGATGTTAGGAGTGGTTGATGTTGTTTGGAGATGAACGATAAAGTTTATCTTGGAATACTATGTTATCAAGTCCTTCTTGTATTTGGGTTTCAATCTTAGTTTGGGTTATTTTGAGGAATTTTAAGGACAGTTACTTACGGAATGGTCTATGATTAACTCTGGGTAGTACCGTGGAACTTTGAAGATTTCAAAGTAGTTTCCCTTCCTATGGTAATCTTTCTTTTTGAAGAGTTGTTTTATCTTACCCTTTCTGTTATTGGGATAAATGTTTAAAGATAGATAGTTTTTCTTTTGTGGAATACGTGATTCTCTAGAAGATTATTCTTGTGTTTTGATGAGACCAAGTAGTTTTTAATGATCATCGTTTGGAGAAAAGATTAGTTTTGGTATAAACTTATTAAAGGATGAAACTCTACATGAAGGTAGGTATATTTCCTTATATTTTTGTTCTATGTAGTAAATGAATTCCTCAAAATTATGAAAAGAAACGTAAAGCAAAAACGTTGTTCGTTTACGTTTCCTACTAGGTAATCAAAGACCGTTTACACACATCATAAGTTTGGGGTTTTCTTATGGTTAACTTTCTCCTAATCATGTTTTCTATCACTCTCCCTCAGAACTTGACCCTTTGTTTTCTCCTCCATGTCCATGTTTTCCTACATGGAATCCTAGTGTGGGTTAACTCGGGTGACCTTTGTACTTCCCTTTCTTTCTTTTAAAGTAATAGTTTTACTGACTCCTTTTCCGATGTGGGACATTCAATGAAATTTCAAAACTCAATTTTTAAAAATTGCGAGGATGCAATTTTTTAAGGGGGGAAGATTGTAGCGACCCGAAATTTTGAATAAATCTTGTTTCCTAATTTTTTGTGTTATTTTATTTTTATACTCAACAAAACTTTTTCATTTGATAACATGGGTATAATTAAAATGAGACCATTGTGTTTTGACTGTTATATGACCATTGGTCAATATGACCGCTGGAAACTAAATGTTTTGATTATTGTCTCTAAATACAAGTAATCTTGGTTAATTATTATAGAAAGAAGATTTGATGTCCTCACCCAGTAGTCTTGGACCGATCGAAGCCCATCTAAAAGAACTTGGGAAGGAGGTAGCACCACTGGGCTTTGCTCTGGACCAAACCCAAGCCGAACTTCTTCGTGTGAAGCTAGAACGGAATCTCCTTCGTGAGAAGTTCAAACTGATAGAAATTACTACTCGTGCGATGTTGGCCGAGCCGCCCTCGGATTCTCTCACCTTAGCACACCTTACACTTAGGTCATATGCTGGTGTGATAAGAGGCTATGTAAGGAGACCGTAACTGCCTTGTGTAATCTTTTGTTTTAAATAAAAATTGGGATTTCTTCCTATGATGATGTTTATGACTTTTCAAATGTCCAGATAAATATAGTATGCATATTTTTGGTGAATTTTAGAGAAAGGATATTTTAAAAAATGTTTATGTAAACCTTAAATAATTAAAAATGTGTAATGATTTTCAAAAAATGGTCTTCTACAATTATGTTCAGTAAGAAATTTAGAGTCTAATAAGATCAACTTGATTTTTGATGAATAGTAAATTATGAATAGTGATTTTATGATTAGGATTAGTAATGTGTCCAAATGGATTAGTAATCTCACTTAAAGAAAGTTTTAATATAATTTAGACACCTTGATTAAGTAATGAGATTCAATAAAATGGGTAAATAACGGCTTTATAAATTATTAGTCAAGTATTTGTTTTTTTGGGTGAATAGTGTTTTTTAATTAAAAATAATTAGAAAATTATTTTTATAAAATGGACTTTATTTTTGAACTCAGAGCATCGATATTATGTTATGGTAATTTTTGGGGATTTTTCTGAAAAAAAAAATGAATTTTCGATGAATAGTGTATTTATTTAAAAATAAAATTAAAAATATTTAGAAAATTATTTTTATAAAATGGAGTTCATTTTTTAAATCATAGCATTGATATTTGGTTAATGTGAAATTTTGGGATTTTTCTGAGAAAGTTGAATTTTCAATGAATAGTAAAAATACAGTTTTAGGGTTTCGGTATGTTTAATGACATCATAACTGTGTCATGATGATTTCATGAGATATTTTAATGGATGTTCGACTAAAGAGGATGAATTATTGTGTGGGGGTCCCCATGTGGCCTAACTCCATGGGAAGTACCATGGGAGGGCTCATGCTTTTGAGAAAACCACTTTTGAGGTGTCCCTTGGCCATTAATGCCTTGTCCCTTCACTTTCCCTATAAATACTCACCCTTTCATCCTTTAGTATTCACTCCCAACTCTCCCCCAACGAAGTTCTGGTCTCCTTACCTCCCAAGGAGTCCTCCCAAGGTGACCCCAAGCCCTCAAGGTCCCAACCTTTGAGTTTTAAGAGTTACGTTTTAAGGTAAGGGATCTGATCTCTCTCTTTCTTTTCAAGAAATCTCTTTTATGTAATTTCTTTTATGCTCCATGTTCTTATGTTAAAGGGTTTCTTTTATAACACTATTACTTCCCTTTTCATGTTCACATAATGAGAGATCCCCTCTTACTCTCATTATCTCGTTTTATGAAGTTTTAAGTGGCACCGTTAGGCTGCCGAAATTTTTGTAACGGATTCTTTCTCCCTTCTAATTTTTCAAGATCTATTTTCATGTAAAGTATTTCAAGTTCCTTTTTATTATGTTGGGGTATGATCTCTAAATTTATCATACTGATCTTTTATGATCATATTATGAGAGACCCCATTTTATCTCTTCAATTCAGTATTTTGAAGTTTTAAGTGGCGCTGTTAGGCTGCCGAATTTTTAAGTGGTTCTTCACCCTTCACATTTTGAAGTTCTACTTTCATGTCAATTCTTTCAAGTTCCTTTTTGTTATTTTGGGGTATGATATCTATATCTATCATACTGATCTTTTATGACCATATTATGAGATACCCCATTTGATCTCTTCAATTCAGTATTTTGATGTTTTAAGTGGCGTCGTTAGGCTGCCGAATTTTTAAGTAGTTCTTCACCCTTCTCGTTTTGAAGTTCTACTTTCATGTCAATTCTTTCAAGTTCCTTTTTGTTATTTTAAGGTATGATATCTATATCTATCATACTTATATTTTATGAACATATGGTTATAGAACCCATTTGATCTCTTCAATTCATTATTTTGAAGTTTAAGTGGCATCGTTAGGCTGCTGAATTTTTAAGTGGTCCTTGCACCTTTCTCCCTTTTCAAAGTTCTAATTCCATGTCAAGTCTTGCAAGTTCCTTTTTATTATGTTGGGGTATGGTATCTATATCTATCATACTTATCTTTTATGTTCATATGATAAGAGACCCTATTTGATCTCATCAATTCATTTTTTGTTTAAGTTTATGTAACGCTGTTAGGCAGCTGAATTTTCATAAGAGAAATCTTATTTTTGTCTTCCTTTCATGTTCTTAATTTCATATGGTATATTTTCAAATTTCATTACCATGTTCTTAAATCCCTTAGATTCTGTCCCTCTACGGTTTTATGGGTCATTTACGAATGTTTGACCCAAGTCCCCTCTCTTTTCAATGTTTTCTAAAAACCTTGTAACATAGCCGTTATGCTGCAGAATTTTCGTCTCAAAATGTCTCTCTCTTTTTTTCTAAAGATATTTTATTTTATTAAGTGAATATTAAAATCTCTACCTTCTATATGGGTATTCACATATATATCAAAATGTTCTATTTTAAATTCTGGGATTTACATACATGAGACCCGCTCTCCCCTTCCGTGGGTTTAAAGTGACGTAAATATCATGACTTTAAAGCAGTTTTTAAAACATTATGATTATGAAATGAAACCCATTTATTTTATGGTATATGGGTTATCTATGAAATGTTTGATGATGATATATGTGGCTCACATGATAATAATTTCAAATTTAAGGGTGCGCCCTGATAGCACTCCAATGCATTGGGTAATGATGTAACCACTAGAGATTACAATTTTCACGATATCTTGGTGAATAACCTTGGTAATTTTCAAATAACACCTTGGGGATGGACCTTGGTGATATGTTCATGATTGTCTATGTTAAATGATGTAGCCACATCTTAAAGTTATGAAAAATGTTATTTTTATTATGATATTCCACATGATTTCTTTCTCATGCCTTAAAGTTCTTTTTCATGACATAGTTGATGTATCTCAAGTTCACATGTTAAATGTTTCCCTTGTTTCCCTTACTGGGCCTTATTCTCACCCTTTCATTTGATGTATGTCCCCAGGTTATGAGATGCAGTAATGAAACTAGGATGAACATGAGGAGAAGCCTTTCAAGTGTTTAAGAAGAATATTTTATGTTTTCATGTTTTATGTTCCTGGTTTCCAAGACACTAAACCTTAAAGATCCTCGGTTTTGTAAAATGTAATGAAAGTTTATGTGATAAAAAGGTGGGATGCTATAATATCACTTCAATTCATTAGGTAAAGAATTAATCCCTAGAGATGACAAGTTTTACTATACCTTGGTGAATAACCTTGGTAATTTTTTATGACACCTTGGGGATAGACCTTGGTGATATGTTCATGAATGTCTAAATGAAATTTTGTATCCACATATTAAAGTTATGTTCCAAGTTATTTTCTTTATGATATGCCTATTCTTCCATTGCTCATGTCTTTATGTTTTTATTCAAGTTCTTATTGATATCACAAGTACATTGATTCCCTTGTTTACCCTTACTGGGCCTTCTACTCACCCTTTCCTTTGATGTCTGTCTCTAGGATATGAGATGCAGTAAATGTATATAGGATAAAACTATTATTAATCCTTAGAAGTGGTTTAGAAGAATGTTTTATGTTGTTTTCATGTATTATGTTCCTGATTTCCAAGACACTAGACTTTAAAGATCCTCTGTATGTAAAATGTAATGAAAGGTTATGTATTAAAAAGGCAGGATTTCATACTTTCCCTTATCCATACCTACAGATATATAATCATCTCAGGTACCAAAGGTAGACTGATTAGGGTGTGAGATAATAATCTTTTTTTTCCACCACCAATGGTGTCTACTCATAATCCAAGCAGTGCTCGTAACTAAACAGTGTGCTGGAAAAAGTAATTAATCAACAATATATATACAATAATAATATTTATATAAATATATATATAGTTATATATATTGTATCCAACTATATGAACTAAGTACGTGAGGACTTAAGTGGCCATATACCTGGAATACTAATGTTGGATGGATAAGAGGATAACTCAGACATCCATAACTATTCTAACTAGCCTATAAGATCAAAAAATAGGATACATTCCCTACATCTCATAGTGAGTGGGATACATCATGCCCATCACTCGATATGGTGAGTGTTCCATCATGTCAACACTCTAATAAGGGACATGACGCATAAATCCCAATTTCCAGCTAGTGTTAATGGTGAGAGATGTCTTGTTCAACACCCGATATAAGGGGTCATGATACTTTCATGCTCAACAGACCCCTTACCATCACACCATAGAATCTTCAAAGGAATAATCATAATTATAACATTTGGACATGAGGAATCACCTCTCATGTAACTCAATAGTCAAGTTCAATTACAACTATACTTTATAATTCATATTAACCATTCAATGAAAGATGAAACAATAAGCATGGCCTCACCATCTTTCATAAGTTGTTTCATTAAAATCAAATAATTCATTTAAGGGAAGGCATCCATAATTCATAAGACCTTCCTTATAATCAATACATTTAATTATATAAAACATGGAAATTCAAGTTATAAGGTTCATGGGGGCACTTAGGATGTGCCAATATTGATAGGGAAATTACCTAGATGGCTAATTAACTTTATTAAGAAATAAAACATGCATAAGCTATCCCATATGACCAATTCCATTTGATTCACTGTAATAAGGCAATTTAACTACATGGATCAATGAGTCATATAAAAAGTGACAATATTAGTAAGGCATTAGATTATATGGAAATTTCATTTAAAAACAAAGCCAAATGATAATTAGGCATCCTGGGCATTTGAACCAATTAACCTTGATGGACAATTCTATTTTTCACACCCAAGGGGAGACCATATAAGGTGTGTACAAACTATAAACTACCAAATGAGGATCAAAGTTTAGGTATCAAGGTGTGATGATCAGTTTGGTGTGAATAACTCAATCTAAAGGGGACTCTTGGAAAAATATAGCATGTTGCACAATGGCATAGCTACAAAGCATAAAAACTCATTGGGAAAATGATGTGACCACCTACCTCAAGGATTTAGAAGACTCCTTTCTTGATATCGGCCACATATTTGAATTAGATTATAAGAGATCTGAGAAACATTCCAACGCCCTGAAGATAGGTCAAACGATCTTACACCTAAATAGCGTGATGGATTCAAAGATAAACTTTGATATGAAGGGAGAGGATTCAAGATCTCGCCTTAAGGAATTCAATGCCTTTAAAAGATCATTAAACAAACACCGAATGCAGAAGTTTCATGAATTACTAGGTTGATGGAGGTGGAATCTCAAAAATAGAGAAAACCATTTTTAATTGCTGAAGAAAAGAAGGTAGAAGGATAAATATGGTTATAAGTTTAAATGGGGTCATTTTGGACTTTTACCCAAAATATAAGGGGCATACGGTTTAGGTGCACAATTTTCCAAACTATGCACAAGTCACTACTAAAAGGGGGCACCCCACACAACCATACACATGGGATCGCACAGTTTTAGAAAAACTGTGTGGCCTATAGGTTCCCACTATATTCAGTTTCATGGTTTTAGGGAAACCATGTGTCTTGGGAGGAACGATTTAACCTAACCATACGACCTAGTTAATTAAACCACTTTTCAGAAATTTGGGCTCTGAAAAATCCCTAGACACTCTCAGGACCTTCCTTAGGTTGTAGTACATGTTTACCATGATTTAAAAAAGTATTCAAATTGAAAAACTAACAATCTATACCCTCATGAAATGACGGTTTGTTATATATTATCCAACCATTACCCATACTTATATGGAAATGGGAAAAATAACTATGGATTTTATCATGGGTCTTCCAAATATATAAAAAGGGAATGATGTAATATGGGTTGTGGTGGACCATCTTAAAAATACTACTCACGTAATTTCCATTTGAGAGGACTTCTCACTCGATCAACTGAAAAATATATACATAATAAAAGTAGTAAGGCTTCTTGGAACACCAATATCGATTGTATCATATCGAGATCTAAGGTTCACCTCAATGTTCTAGAAGATCCTTCAACACACACTAAACATAGAACTGAACTTTATTATAGCCTATCACCCTCAGACTAATGGTAAATATGAACAAACTATCCACATACTTGAGAATATGTTGACTACTTTGTTTATAGACTTCAAGAGAGGTTGAGACAAACATATTCCATTGGTCAAGTTTGCATACAAAAATAGTTCCTACTCAATAATTCAAATGGCCCCATACGAATCCCTCTATAAGAAGAGATATATAACACCTATGTATTGGGATGAAGATGGTGAATGAAAGTTATTATGACCTGAGATGGTCAAAGAAATGGAAAAAAAAGGTCAAGACTATTCATCAACACATAAGGATGGATCAAAGTCAAAAGAAGAGTTATGATGATAACCATTGATGAGACTTGGAGTTTAAGGTTGGTGAAAAGGTGTTCCTATGCATATCACTGTAGAAGATTCATGAGGTTTGGGAAGAAGGAGAAACTAAGTTCTTAACACATTGGCCCCTTTGAGATTCTCGATCACATCAGAGTAGTAGAATATCATATATCACTTCCACAAAACCTATCTAAAATACCTAATGTGTTCCATGTATCTTTCTTAAGGAAGTATATACCAGACTTCTCACATGTACTAAATCCAAAGGTGGTACAATTTAAGGATGATCTCCCATATAAGTAGTTTTCAGTGAAGATCTTGGACCACAGAGAGAAAGTTTTGAAAAAAAAATAAAACACACTTAGTCAATGTACTTTGGAGAAATCATAATTATGAAGAGGAGACACAGAAACCTGACGAGCTAATGAAACAAAAGTACCCATATTTGTTTTCACCGAGGTGTATTGAATGAAATTTTAAAGGTGAAATTTCTTAAGGGGGAGAACGTAACAACCCAAAAATTATATATAGAAATTTCCCTTATGGATATATACATGTGTTATAAAAGTTAATATGAATGATAATAACTATTTCCACCTTATCATTAATTCAAAGCATAATATGTTAATAGATATATTTCATTATTTAAATTTAATTTTCAAAAAATTGTTTTTATTGTGTTTTAAGAAATTATATATAAAACTAATTTTTATATAAGTTAAATATAATAAAATTACTTCCATTTTTGGATTCATAATGTGAAAATTATATTAGGATTGATTTTTTATATTTTTCTAAAATAATTTATTTTTAGATGAATAGTTAAAAATAGTTTTTAACAAAAGTGGAGACTTTTATTACTTTATCAGTATATAAGTGAGACTTATAATTTTATAAAACCCTTTAATTAATCAAATATTCATTTAAGTAATAATGTTATTCATTTTAATTATATTTATTTAAATTTATAAAATCTAAGTTTAACCTTATAAAACAAAAGTAATATTTTAATTCTAATAAAAATTTGTTTTTTTATTTAATTAAACATTATTTTGGAAAAAGTAAATTTTGTATTGATTTGAAATCTGTATAAAATTTATTTGTTTTATAATAAATAAATTTATGTCTTTAAAATCAAAAAAACATTGATAATATTATCCCACACCTAAATTTTAATCTTAAAATGAACTTTTTCTAAGAAACAGTTTGTTACGCGTTACATGCACTAATATTAAAATTAATTTATTTAAATCTTAGAAATTTTATTTCATAAAAATATTTACATATTTGAAATTATCATTTTCAAAATTTTAAATAATGAAAATTTTAATTTTGGCCAGTAAAATTAATTACTAAGGGTGAAAGTGGATGTACCATAGTAGGGGTAAATTAGTGTAAAAAAGGTTTAATATAGTGAAAAGGGTTAAAACATTTGGAAAACATATATTATATTGGATGGTGGATCAAGGATCGGCCTTATCTATTTTCCCACACCATTATTGGCCATTTTTTAGAGTATTTAGCCTTGAATAATAGAGTAATGTTATTAAAAAGTAAAGAGATTTTACAAAAATGTCACTCTTTTCACTTATAAAAGGTACTCACCTCCTCCACATTTCTCTACCCATTCCAAGGATTTGGCACAACCAAATGTAACTCCCAAGATTCAATAATAGTAAGTAAGCTTTTCTTCTTAAAGAAATGATATCATAACACACATAGAATTATTAAAGAATGTGATTAAGGCCTAAATTCTCAAATTTTAAAAATTAAATTTGAAGAAATTAATTTAATTTTTAAATTCAGTATATCAAAATTAACTTAATAGTAATTTTTGAGATTTTTTAGAAATAATGGATTTTTAGGTGAATAGTAAAAAATACTAATTTTACAAAACTACCACTTTTATGAAATTATAATGATATAAGAATAACTTTAGGTTTTTTGAAGACTTTTTTACAAACCAAATATATATTTAAGAATTAATATAATGAATATAAAAATATATTGTTGAACTTAGAAATATATGCTGAACATTTCGGAAATCTAAGTAATGTTTTTGTTCAAATAAAAATTTTATTTAGTTCTTCTATTTTAATCAATTATTTAAAATGTTCCTTTCAGTTTTGATTAGGTTTGAAAGATAAATAAGTATCCTTTTATTTATCATAATCCAATTAATTACATTTTTATCAATATTATAATTTACTTCGATATAAAATTATTTTTATTCTGAGAAAGGCATTTCTCTGGAAAACTGCTTTTCATCATGTTTTACAGGTTTGTTTTTAAATTAATTTTTAAAACTTATAGAAATTAAATATGATAAAATAGTCTCCATATTTAGAATAATAATTTACAAAAAAAAATATGAGTCCACTATAATTTGTTTCATTATGAATAGTAACTTTGGTAAAAATTTAGTTACCTCGGTAAGAGTTGAAACAAGTTAAAAGGGGTAAAACTAAAATAATGAGGGTTAAAATGACCTAAAAACTTTTTTAAATTCTTTTTTATAGTCATATTTATAACCTTTATCATATCCTATTTAAAATTGATTAATGTTAGAGCTATATTACTTGAGTGATACATTAATATATTTCAATCTTTTGAAAAATACCAAATCTGTCATCTCCGTCACTTATAAATGGTCACCACATATCCTCTAATATACACACTTCACAAGCCACTTATCTTGGTCAATAAATACCCAAATACTTTTGTATCATCCCTCTCCATGTTCTATAGGTATTTTTTTGATCATAATATCATCCTAAGAAGGATTTAGATAGAAATCTAAGGAGGTTTTATAAAGAAGAGGTATATCTCTTAATTGATTTTTTCATTTTATTTCTTCTTATACCTCCTTAAATTATATTATAAACATGATTATATAATAAAATAATTATTTCACACATAATTATATGTTATTATTTTGATTTAAAAACCTTCATTAACCTCCTTCTCTATCAAATGTGAAGCGCCTAGATCAGTGTAAGATCACTGAGAGGGGAAGGGGTGAATCAGTGCTCCCTTTTGCTTTTTACAAATTTTTTCTTTTCAATTAAACATATGTGTATGGTTAAATCTTATATCCAATATTATTATTTCTATCATACTTACCTTGAATAATTATATAAATATAAATGCACAAAACACAAGGATTTAAAAGGTTCAGTAAAATACCTACTCTTTTTCATTTTGGTTATTCTCCCCAACATAAATTCTCTACTATAATCTTGTAAACAATTAAAATGTTTGATAAAAAGTCACACTATATCTATCTTAAATAAAAAAATTAGGTTATTTATACTGCATCCCACAATGTTACCATAATACACATTGGCCTTCTCCAAAATCCACACTAGCAACTTCTACACCTGAATCACACAAGAGACTTCTCCTACTCCCAGCTCTAACTAAAAGACTTTCTCCTTTCTTCAAGGCTTTATCCACTATAGGTTTATCCATTTATATTACTCCATAATCTTTCTATATCAAACTTTACCATGTACACTTCAATAACCTTTGTATTCTTCTGGTATTTTTTAAAGATATCTGGTCACCTGTATTTGATCGGTTTCCTCAGTGAAACAATGTTCGGGATATGCTTCCTTTTATATGATGAAGTCCCAAACTCAATTAATGTGTGTATGTGGTGCAAAAAATTTCTTCAATATTATTTTATGAAAGACTAAACCTTCACAACTCATAATTATCCATCTGAAAATTCTCAATTTAAATACTTCAACAAATCATGAGTATTTCATGGACTTCTCAACAAGTTCTCCTAATACTTACTTTGCTTATTCAATATGTGTACTTCAAATAGTATGAAAAATTATTCCTATTCTAATAAAATTATCATATAATAGCATATATGATAAGTTTTTCACTATTGTTTAACTTCATCAATGCTTAGCATGCTGATTCTCACATCATATACCACTTCAATTTACTTTTGAAATTTATATTACCCAAAAAGTATGCAAAATTGTTCCTACATCCATAAAATGATCATATCATAGAATAGATTATAAGTTTTATACTTTTTGACCACTTCCTTGATGCTTAGTAAACTAATTATTACATCGTATAACACTTCACTTTTCCATTCAACTGTATATTCTTCAAACAGTTTGATAAATTGTTCCTATACTCATGAAATGGTCATAACATAACATATATGATAAGTTTCATGATGTTGGATCACATCCTTGATACATAGAAAAGTAATGCTTCAAAATTAATTCAATTATTTTTCATGTATTTATCACTTTATTTATGAAATTATATAAAAATTTAATTCGCATAGCACTTCGCCTGCATAGCACTTAGCATAGCACTTCACTTCGCATAGCACTTAGCAAAGCAAGGCATAGCACTTAGCATATCACTTCTCTTTGCATAGAAATTAGAATAGTAAATCAATTAGAATAAAACATAGTATAGTACATATAATAACACTTATAATATAAATTTTCGCATCATAACACTTAGCATAACACTTCATATAGAGTTTTATCCTTCACTAAAAGTACAACTTGCTTTGCGAAACTCAAATAGAGAAAAATGAGTGATTTTGCTCGAGATAAACACTTCTCCCAAATTCTTGATTGTAATTAGAAATTTTAGCCTTGTATTTATAGGTAATAAATAAGAAGTTAATGTATAATAACCCTATAAAATATGGTTAACTGCTCAACTATTTGCGATGTCGAAAAATAATTCACCTTTCTCTAAAACAACTTCTCCTCCACATACTACATCGCATGGAATTCTTAGAAACTCCTATTATCAGTGTGTGGACATTTTCATACTTCTTCCTCAAAATTATACATGAAATTTTTTTCACAGAAGAAAATGGTATGTTCTCTTTATTTCCATAGCATGTGTAGATAGCATTATTATATAGTACGCTTCTCCATTATATATTGCACATATAGTATGCTAAATTTTTCCAATGCACATCACATGAATATAGTATAACATATATGTCAAATAGAATATTTTTCCTTCACTTTATTTATGTTTAGTATATTGTTAATAGTCTTCTCAATTGTGTTCTATGAACTTTCTTTGCTTTTCCATTGAATATACCCCAAATAGTATGTTAAATTGTTTCTATGCACATCACATGAATATAGCATAACATATATGTCAAATATTATATTTTGGATTCACTTTATTAATGTTTAGCATAGTGTGAATGCATGGACTTCTCAATTGTGTTCTATTAACCTTCTTTTCTTTTCCATTGAATGTACCTTATATAGTATGCTAAATTGTTTCTATGCACATCACATGATCATAGCATAGTATATGTTTCTTAAAGAATACTATTGGTGAAAATGTTTGATGATTTTTGAACTTTTACATCTTTATCTACAAATATTAAACCCTCATTTTCATGGTATTCTCATTCATAAACTCAAATTTTAAAACTATTCTTACAGTTTATGGAAATCCATACTTAGCTTATTTCTATAATTCCATCGAGCTTTAGATGATTCTGCATGGAACCTAAATTTTCACACAATAGTTCATCATGAAAAACCATATTTAATACCTCATAAAAAATATAGGGATATTACATGGACTGAAAATAAAATACATATGAAAATGAATATTTTAATGGCCTCCAATAATCTTCCATGTTGAAAACATTGTGTCACTATTGACACGATTCTTTGAGCTTTAAGATCAGTTCAATAGTCATCAAAATTTCTTGGATAATTGTCAAAGACATAGAAATTATATATGAATCACAAATTCATCCACCATTTTTATTGATAAAAATGAAACCTAGTCTTAATAAAATGGAAAATGAAACCATCATGTGTGCATACATGCAGGCTATCACATCACGAAGCGATATATTTCATTTTCATTTCCATCATTCATGGATGGTTATTATGATGGATATAATGTTTATATATGATTTTTATGACATAATTATGGTTCTATAAATTTAATATATCATTTAAATTCTTACCCTTGTACCTGTTAAAAAATGACAACATCACTCGTGCATGCGTATTGACTGCCACCTCCATGAAGAGATGTGATTCAATTTTCATTCCCATAATTCAAGAATGATTCTAAATATGTATATAATTAATATATATGATATTTATATCATGATTAATATTATTAAGATGATTTAATAATGATAAATATTTAGGTATAAAACTACCTAACCGAAACTTACATGAAAAACAAAACAATTAACACTTTAAAATGATGATTTTAATAAGGAATTATTGATAAAAAAGTGTTAAAATGTTATAAGTGGATAATATATGATATTATAAGTAGTTATATGGTTATTTTATATAATTATAATAAATAAAGATTTATTATATGGGAGTTTAAATTCACTTATGAAGTAATTCAAACCAGATGTAAGGGTTTATTTCACAATCTCATCCTTATTCGAGATTGTTTATGTTTAAGTTTATGTTAGAGGAATTATATGATATTTCTATATTAAACCCCATATATTTTATTATACTATGGTTATTTATAGGTCTTTAATGTATTAGTTCCATTTTTACCTTCTTTGATACTCAAAATATGAAAATAATGTTTTAAAGGAAAACTAGATTTGTTTTTTAATTCAGTTGGGAATATTTTTCTCTAATGTTCATATTTTATTTAAAATGTTTTCAATAAAAAATTTAATATTATCCAATTATTTATTAAATAAATTTTTAACATTTTTTTAATTTTTATAAAAAGTTTTAAAGTGAATCTTCTTGTCCTTTTCCGAATGAGGCATTTTTTATTGAAGGTGTGAATAGAATCTTTGTTTTAACATTTATCACATGAATGAATTTTTTTGTCATCATAACTATTCCTTTACTTGAAGTTTAATTAACAAGTTTACATGGATATTTTCAAAGAAATTATTTTCCTAATATTATAGATATTTTTAGATTTTCATATAAGTATTTCGAAATTAAAAGAGTATTTTCCTCAAGAAATATTTTAATTATATTTTTAAAGTATTTCCATCTATGTCAACATCTTTTGATGAATCATATGCTTTATTGGGGATATGATATATTAATATCATAAATTGTATTACTCTATATGGATTATAATCCTATTATTATATTTATTTACTAGGGGAATATTAACATTTTGTATGCTAGTTTTTCAATATGAATGTTTATGTTTATTTTGTATTGAATTATGATTCATTTCTTTCAAATTATGAATGAATTGGACTTAATATGTGACATGTGGGGATAGTTATATCTCCTTGATTCATCAATGTGTCTCATGAGACAAACAATTTTTTGTATTTTGTGTACTCTATGGCATCCCAAATTTTTAATATATAAAACTATCATTACATAGTGAAAATTTTAATAATACAAAGGATCTTTTGAGGTTTAGTTTCTTAGAAATTATGGATGTAATATTTGAAAACATAAAATTTATTCTAATAAACATGAAAGTATTCTTCATGGATTCATCATAGGTTAATTTTAATACATCCCATATCCTGGGGACTTGCATTAAAAGAAAGGGGTGGGCATAAAGCCTAGTAAAGGAATAAAAAAAGAAAATATTTACCATGTGATCATGTGGTATAAAAATAAGGAATGATCTTAAGAACGTGAGGCATATCACAATAGAATGATCATAAAGAATAACATTAAAATGTGGATACAACATAAAAATGATACATTCAAAAGAATGTTACTAAGGTTTATCCCTAAGGTGTCATAAAACATAATTACCAAGGATATTCACCAAGGTATTGTAAAACATGTCATCTCTAGAAAATAATTATTTACCCAATGCATTGGAGAACTATCAGGGAGCACCCTTCATATGTAAAAATTTATGTGTTCCGCATATATCATAATAAATCATTTCATTAATGACCCATGTGAAATAATTAATGTGTTTCATGTAACAGTCATTAAATTCATAAATGATTAAAAGACATGAGCATTACATCATTTTTAAACCATGAGAAAGGAATGTAGATTTTATAGTTGGAATTCCCCAATAAATTAATCATGTTTACATCTAGGTAAATACCCATGAATAGATAAATGTTTTGATTATTCAAAATATAAGAATATTTCATGTAAAAGAGAAAAATTCATAAAACGAATTCAACAACATAACGGGTATACAATGTGGATTAAGTAAAGGGAGTAATGGGAGGAAATGAAGGTCTCTAATTGATAAAAAATTATTTTGGATGAAATGGGATAATAAAAAGTGCATAAAAATAATTTATTTCAACATTTAAAATGAATAATAAAAATAATTAATTGAATGGAAAAGAATCAAAATAATTTCTTAAATATTAGAATTTTAACTTTTAAATTAAAAATCTTTATTTATTGAAAAATAACCATTTTTACGACATAATAAACTTTATGACGCTTATAAAAAATTTACTAGGACATTATAAAATTATATTATCATTTATATTTAAATAAATTGTGCTTTAAAATACTATTTCATGAAAATAAATTTTATTTATAATACTTGAGTTTATTATAAAAGTGTATATATTTTATGAAAATATAATTATGTTTTATTTGTATCCAAAAAACTATTTATCAAATTCATCTTATATTCATATGTATTTTATTAAATAAAATAATATTGAAAATGGGATTGAAAAAATAAGTATTTCATTTATAAAAAGGAAATCACACTTTTATTATACTAAAGTATAGATACATAACCCATTATTACACTAGAATATTCCCTAAGGGTGAGGTGATTGGTGATGGTGGTTTCATGGGGTGGCTCAACTAACATTGACCTATTGTTGATCTCCACTAATTTGAACATCTCTTATAAAATTTCATTAAAATATTGATTTTTAAGGATCTACATGGTCTTGGTCAAGGTAAAATACTAGTGATGTTACCTCCCTCACAACTGATAAATAGTCTTTAAAAGGCAAGACCCTACTGGTTGAGGTCATCATTTTTTTCTTCTACATTCAATTAACTCTTATAATTACCCTTAATATAAACTAATCCTAATGGTAACCTTATAATAGCTACATTACCAAAGTTAATAATTTCTTATGGTTATATTGACCAATGGTCATGTAATAGTAATGTAATATTCATATTCTAATAGTTAAATTTTAGATTAAATCCTATATATAGCACCAAACATCAGTATTTACTACTTCATTCCCAAAGGTTTTTATAAATACTTTGATAATCTCAATTATATTCCTAATGTTTATTATTCTTTTAATAGTTTTCATGGTAGGTTTAATCTTCCTGTAAGAGTTTGATCCTATGGAGTTATCATTACATGGTCATTATTCGTTGCTTTTTAAATCCTTGTACTAGTCCTAGCTATAGTAATTGGTATTATTACTTAACATGTAATATTTTTTTTGTAATAGTATTTTTTTATACTTATATTGTTCATATAATAAAATAGTTATTATGAAAAATAAGAGTTGTTTTATTAATCAAAGAATGAATTTTCAATTTGTTACATTCTACCCCCCCCCCCAAGAAATTTTTTACTTTAAATATGACTCTTTCATCAAAAGAAATGGGGGTATTTTTCAATCATCACTCATCCATATTCCCAATTAGATTCTAAAAACTTTTTATTTCTCCATGGGTCTTTCACAAATTGTGTTGTCTTGTTCATTAACACTTTCTCCCTTCTTCCAAGAATATGGATCAGTTCCTCTTTATAAGATAAGTCAGGTTATAATTCAAAACCATTAATATCAAGTATATGTGTTGGTTAATATATATAATTTCTCAATAGACATGTGGAAGACATCATGGACATTGAAATTTGATAATAAATAACTCCATCATGCTCCAAAATATCAAATGGTCCAATGTACCTTGGACTCAATTTCCCTTTCTTTCTAGATTTCATAACTCTTTCCCATGATGATATCTTGAAAAAAACATGATCTCCAACAAGAAAATATATATCCTTACTTAATTTGTTAGAAAAACTTTTCTCTAAACTTTGATTAAGTTTGATGTGTTTCTTAATCACTTATACCTTTTTTGTAATCACCTTCACAATTTATAGTCTCAATAGTTTCCATTATCCAACTTCATCCAAACATGTTGGAGTTCTATAATTTTTTCTATAGAGAGATTCAAAAGGTTCCATTTGAATACTCGAGTGGAAACTGTTATTAGAGAAGGATTCAATAAGTGGAATATGTTAGTCCCAACTCCCTTGAAAATAAATTGAGATAGACCTTAGCATGTCTTATAATGTTTGAACTTTCCTCTCAGATGGCCCATCAGTTTGAGGATGGTAAATTGTGCTCAGGTTTACTTCTGTATTCATATACTTTTGAACTCTCCTCTATAACTTATAATTAAATCATGGATATTAGTAAAAAACAATCAATGTCATTTTTCCATGGAGTCTTACTACTTATTGAATATAGAGGAGAGATATAAACTCTAGGGATAAATCCTATCTTATGGTAATGAAATGGGAAAACACTGTCAATTTATTGATGATTACCCATATAGCATTATTTCCCTTATATGTCTTAGGAAGACTAGTGATAAATTCCATAGTGATGTTATCCCACTTCTATATAGGTATGGGTAGTGGTTGAAATACCCATTTGGTAATTTGTCTTATGCCTTCACTTTCTAACATGCCAGCACCTTGAAATGTAATAATAAATCTCCCTTTTCATAGAATCCCACCAATAATGGTCATAAAGTTCCCCATACATTTTAGTCCTCCTAAGATATATAGATAACACAGATCTATGAGATTTATCCATCAGCTCCTTCTTTATCTTTGGAATAGATGGAATACATAGCCTTGTACCAAATTTTAGTACACCTACTTGATCAATATTGAATTAAATAAACTTCCCATTTTTATAGCATCTATATTATTTTTCATCAAAGGATCATCCCTTTGATCTTTCTTTCTCTTTTATTTTAATGACAATTGAGAAATAATTTGGGATATGATTGATTATGTCTCTTCAATTACGATTCTCATGTCCAGTGTAGCACCCCCGGTTTGAGGTATGTAGCCTTTTTTATGCCTTTTTATGTGTTCAAAGTGATTGGGATGAGTTGGGAAGAGGGTGGAAGGGTTTGGAAGGGTTTTGGAAAATTTTGGAGGCTTTTCTAAGGGCGCACGGTTGGAGCACGGTAAAAGTAAATCATGTAGGTTCTCTAGTAAAGCGTGTAGGGGGAGATAGTAGGATTTTCACGGCCTGCACATTGTTTTCCAAACCGTGTGAGGAAACCATGTAGTCCCCTTCTTTCAAGACAGTGTCATGTGCACGATTAGTGCACGATTTTCCAAACTGTGCGGCCACTTAAAAAGAGGGTTTTTAACTCCGGGCTCCCTTAGGTCTAACCTATTTCACTCCAAATCTTCTCCTACTCAAGCCTCACTTGGTATTTTCTAATATCAGGGGGTTTAGGGGATTTTCTACTTGTTTTAGAAGCAATTAAAAGAGGTTTCAAGGAATTTTTAAGGTAGTTTCTCCTGGGTAAGTCTTTTCTCTTGGCTTCTCTTTGGTTTCCTCTAGATCTACTCTTCTCCCTTTCTTGGTTTTCTAGATCTACATTTTTTTCATGTATATATAGGGTTTTGGATACCTTGGGTGTTGATTTTAAGGATTTTGGATGTTAGGTAATGGGATTTAGAACGATTTTGGTGGTGTGTTCTCCGGATTTGGGGTGCGGTTGTGTGTGGGTTGATTTCACCAAAACCCTAAAGGTAGGTGGCTTCTATCTCGACTCCACTTTGTTAGAATTAGAAGGATTGTTCCAATTAATTGGTTTTTCTTAAATTAATTGGTGATTTTTATGTGTGAAATTGGTTATAAATCCCTTTGGTAATGTTTTGGTAATTTTTAAGAAAAAGGGGTCTTTGTCATGTAACGTTCTTGATGTTTGATTTTAAAATGGAGATTTTAAAATTTGGTTGTTTGGATTGATTTGTGAAAATGGTTGATGAAAATGGTTTTCAATAAAAGTGTGGTTTATTGAAATGTGGGTTATCATGGAAAATGGTTAAAGAGTTTTTTCAATAAATGAGTGATTTATTAAAGTGAATGGGCATGTGTTGAAATTTTTAATGTGCTTGAGGTATTGTTTGGCTGTAGATGAATTATTTACATGATGTGGTGACCTTGATGTGATATGATTGGTCATGGGTTAAGAATTATGGATTGCATTAATTGGGTGTGATGCGGGAAGGGA
The DNA here is from genome assembly GCA_963277665.1 of Viscum album. Lineage (NCBI taxonomy): Eukaryota > Viridiplantae > Streptophyta > Magnoliopsida > Santalales > Viscaceae > Viscum > Viscum album. The sequence continues at coordinate 633,640,698 of OY728132.1, forward strand.
GTACCATTATAAAAAGAGGATGGATAGTGGATGGAAGGTCCACCATCAAAGGATAAGTGGGAAGGAAGTACCACTAGTTTGGGAAGGAAGTAAACAGGTTTGGACGGGAAGTTCCACCATGGTTGTTTGGTTGTTGTGTTTCTATGAAATATATAATTCGGTTGTGCTAATGTGTGATGGTGATATGGATTATGGATTAGTGTGGCTTTCCCTTGTTTTACATGGATTGGTAAGGGTATGTTTGTCTTATGGAAATGGTTGAACTATTTAATGTTTTATATAAACTTATTTATATAAATGTGCTAATAGTTCATTCCTAGTGGAATGTGTAGGGAAGTAATTTGGGGAAAACCCACTGAGTATTAGTACTCACCCCCTAATTTGGAACTTGGGTGCTTTTTCAGATTTCATATTCCAGGAAACAGATAAGAGTAAAGCTTTTCATTTTTATAGAAGTTCAGCATGAAGCTTGGGTGATGTTGTGGTTCTTAGAGCATGGATCTTGGTGTGGAGCTATAGATAGTGTCCTGGTTCTTTTGGGATCTTGTTGTAGACTTCCTATTGTTACTATGACCTTGTCTTCATTGTATTTGGAAAGTGGGATCGTTATGGATTAGTTGGTTGTCTTTTGGTAATGTATGAATTTGGATGGTTTGTTGACATGAATCATATAGTTTTGGATTGTTTGGTTGGTTGGATTTTTCTTAAGGGAAAATCATTCCCCAATTTATTCTCAAATAACTTGGCATTTATTACCAGCCTTTGGTGCCTTGGGAATGTTGCTTAAGGCCAACTAGCATTCCTCTTCCCTCTCAAGCCAATGAGATGGGGTGGTATGTTACAAGTGGTATCAGTTTGTTCAGTCCTTGGATTTCAATTGAGAACAGTTGTTCAATCCTTTGGAATTGGTTGTTGATTTTGGTGTTGACATTCGTTCTTAGTCTATTCTTTGAGTCAAGATGGTAGAAAGGCATAGGATTGTTTGAAATTGGAATGTATATCATAAAAGGACATAGCTAACCCTTTTATGTTGAACTTCAAGTTACCAGGGAGTTGGGTACATAAGTGTTTTATAGACACTTATAGGCATTGGGAATCTCATTGTCATGCGTATAGCCAATGAGTTCAGCATGGAATGCATGGTAGAAATGACTTCCCACTAGGATACATATTTCATTGGGGTATAATGATTTATAGTGTGATATGAATGTGTGGATTTTAAAAAATCTGAATTGTATTTCAAAATGGAAGGATTTGAAACACGGAAACTAGTGGTATTTTGAAAATGGGTTGATTTTCAAAACATATTGGATTTTTCAAAACAGTGAAATATGGGAAATGTAAACTTGTGGAAAGCTCGGTTGTGATAGTTGTTATGTAATTTAATTTTAAAATTGTACACCCTTTCTTGTTAAGGGAGTGATACTTATGGTTGTTTTTGTTTTGATATAAATGGAATTAGGTAGGCGTCATAGAGACCAACTGGAGGAAGCTACTAAAAATGTGGTTGTACCTGAGCCCCAGGTGAACCAGCAGCTGGTACAGAGTATAGTGCAAGTTTTCCAAGTAGTGGGAAGTAAAAATAAAGTGGATGAACCAAGGAATGTGGATCATGTTGTACAGTTTCAAAGGCAGAATCCACCCATCTTTAGGGGTGATTCAGAGCTAGAGAGGGTTGAAGCATGGCTGAATAGAATGAATCGGATATTTGACTTCTTGGGAACAGCGACCGAGCTGAAATTGAAACTAGCCACATATATGTTGGAAGATATTTCCATTCAGTAGTGGGAGATGGTGGTCTAATTTGGGATGAACCAAAGTGTGACATGAGAGGGGTTTGAGGAATTTTTTAATAAAAAATTATACCTTTATACGTTCAAAATTAAGCATACAACGGATTTCTTCAGTTTGAAGCAAGGGAACATAGTGGTGACAGAATATTCGGCTAATTTTATGAACTTAGTGTGGTTTTCACCTGAGTGTCAGTTAGTACATCGTTAAAGGCACGAATATTTGAATTTGGGTTGAACCAAGAAATTCGTTCCAAGATAGCGGTGTTGTGTATAGATGATTACATAGAAATGGTAAACCGAGATACGGTGGATAAGTAGGATCTTGTGGGGGCTACAGGCAGGGGAACTATGTTGGTAGCCATGGGAAATAGTGGGAACTCGAATGTTGTATTCAAGTGGAAGAGGGACACTTATTTCTAGGGTGGTAGTATGGCTCAGAATCTGATGGAAAGATCGGTGAATCTTCCTCTGAAGCCTCGGAGCAAGACGGGATGTTTTCAATGTGGTTCTACGAGCCACATCAAGTGGGATTGTATGGAACAACCTCGAGAACGTCATAATTCTAAGAATATGGGGCATCTGTAGTGTTATTTTTGGAATGATCCGAGGTGAGGTGTCTATGACACTCCTCAGGGGTTGTAGGGGTCTTATGAATTTATGGGATGAGGGCAGCAGCATGCCCCTCAGTTGCAGAGTAAATTTGGTCATGGTGATTCCAGGAATACTACGACACCTCAACAGGGTAATAAGGAGAAGAGTGTAGAAATTAAGTAGTTGTTTGGAGCTGAGCATGCAGTGATGGATGATCAGTCAAGACCATCCACAGTGTGAGGTTTGGTTCTTTTAAATTCAAAATTTATGCAAGATTTGTTTGATATGGGTGATTCACATTATTTTATTGCTTCTCGCATTTTTGATTTGTTGGTTTTACATGTGGAAATGATTCCTTATATTTTGAAACTAAAAACTCCTCTGTGTTAAAGAGACTACTGAGCCTTCCTATGTAGAGCATGTTTCTTAGTTATGGATGGAATCGAATAGATGTGAGATTTCTTAGTGATTGAGATGGATGCTTATGATATAATCCTAGGAATGGATTAGTTGGATATGTTTAAGGCCCACATCTATTGCTATGTGTGAATGGTTAGTTTTACGATAGAGGATGGCGTTGAAAATCTCTTTAGATAGGAGAAGAATGAAAAGTTTTGTGCAACAGATTTGTTGGCACCAACTATTGGAATGATATCATATCAGTTAAAGGACGTGTCATTGGCATCAGTGGAAGTGGTTGAGTAGAGTGTTCTTCCAGCAGTTTTGGATCAGTTTATGGATGTATTTCTTGAAGAATTCTCAGGGTTTCCACTCGTGAGAGAATTTGAGTTTACGATTGATCTCCTTCTGGGTAAAATTCCTATCTCACTTCCGTCTTATTGAATGGAACTAGCATAATTGTAGGAATTAAAGGTTTAGTTATAAGAGTTAGAAAAAAAAGGTTCATCCAGCCTAGCATATCTCTGTGGGAAGCACCAGGTTTGTTTGTTAAAAATCTGGATACAACCTTGCAGTTCTATATTAATTATCGTAGACTTAATCAGGTTACGATAAAGAACTGATATCCACTTCCACACATTGATTATTTGTTTGACTAGTTTAGGGGAGCTCAGTGGTTCTCCAAGATTGACTTGAGGTCATGGTATCACCAATTGTGGGTGAGGAAGGAGGATATCCTAAAAACAAATTTCAGAAGTAGATATGGCCATTACGAGTATGTGGTTATGCCCTTTGGTCTAATGAATGAACCAGTGGTGTTCATGGAATTGATGAATCAAATATTTCATATATATTTGGGTTCTTTTTCAGTGGTATTTATTGATGATATACTGGTGTATTCGAGGACAAGGGTAGTACATGAGCAGCACTTGGTGATCGTGTTGGGGATCTTGAGGGATCATCGGTTGTATGAAAAAATATCAAAGTGTGACTTTTGGATATAGGAGGTTCATTTCCTTGTCCATGTTATTTATGATAGGGTTGTTTCAGTTTATTTAGAAAAGATAGAGGTTGTTATATCATTGAAACAACCAAATAATGTTTTCAAGATACGGAGCTTTCTCAGTATAGCTGGATATTATTGACGTTTTGTTCGTGATTTATCACAATTGGCTTCACTGATGACAACTTTTACAAAGAAAAATGTACCATTTCAATGGGATGAGCAGTTCCATAAATGTTTTTAAGAGCTAAAGGGTTTCCTTATAGCAGTACCAATCTTTGTTTTTCCCAAACTAGAGAAAGGGTATGTGGTGTATTGTGATGCATTGGGATCAGGGTTGGGGTTTGTTCTCATGAAGGGGGATCATGTGGTTGCATATGGCTCACAACAGTTGAGGTTTCATGATAAGAACTACCCAACACATGATTTGGAGTTGGTGGAAGTGGTTCATGCTTTAAAAATGTGGTGTCATTATCTCTTCGGTGAGAAATTTATAGTGTTTACCGACCATAAGAGCTTAAAGCATGTTTTCTCACAGATATATTTGAACATGAGGAAAAGTAGATGAATGAAATATCTCTAGATGTTTGATTTCGACTTAATTTACACACTAGGTAAAGTAAATTTGGTGGTGAATACATTAAGTATAAAATCATATACTCAAGTGGTGAATCAGGTATTGGATCAGTGGCAGTTGATATTGGTCATAGCCGAAATGCGATTAGAATATGAGTATTGGGGTGAAAAGGTGGTCTTCTTTTTGGTTTCTTTAGTTCCTAACTTGGATGTTTTTCTTAAAGAGTCATAGGAATCTGATTCTAAATGTATGGTGATGAGGTTGAAACTCAATTGTGGGGATACCATAGAGAACTGGGAACTGAATGGGAATTCAATATTGTGTTTTCTGAATCAGATGGTGGTACCAGTGGCTTGTTGAGAGGAACTTCTTAGGTATTATCATCATTCTAGTTGGGTTTTCCATCCAGGAATTCAGAAAATGTATAAGACGTTGAAGGTGCAGTTTTGGTGGGCTGGTATGAAAAAGGGATGCGGTCAGGTTTGTCTCGAGATGCTTGACTTGTTAGCAATTCAAGGAAGAGCATCAGCGGCCAGCACGCATGTTGTAGTCTTTACCTATCCTAGTGTGGAAATGGGAATAGATAGTAATGGATTTTGTAACAGGTCTCCCAAGAACGGTCCAGAAGCACGATGTCGTATGGGTGATTGTGAATTGGATCACAAAGTCGGCCCATTTCATCCCGATTTGTGAATCTCATACGGTGGAGGATCTGTCAAAAATTTATATCTGGGAGGTGGTAAAGAGGCATCGTGTTCTATTTTTGATCATATCATATAGATATCTAAGGTTCACATCTCTTTTCTGGAAATCCTTACAGCAAGCCCTTGGGATGCAGTTGATGATGAGCATGGCGTATCATCCTCAAACGGATGACCAATCCAAGAGGATGATACAAACCTTGGAGGATATGTTAAGGTATTTTGTGATGGATTTTGGTGGTTCATGGGAGGATCACTTACCATTGGTGGGGTTCTTCTATAATAACAGTTATCAAGATTCAATACATATGGCTCTGTTTGAGTCATTATATGGGTGTCCTTTTCGTTCTCCACTATATTGGGTGGAAATGGGAAAGACTTCGATGATCGGACCGAGCCTTATCCAAGAGACTATAGAGAAAATAAATTTGATCAAGAAGAGGATGGAGATAGCTCAATGTCATCATAAATTGTATGTGGACCATCATCTACGATCATTGTCATTCAAGGTGGGTGATCATGTGTTTTTGAGAATCTCTCCTAGGTTGGGACATCGTCAGTTTGGGAAGCAGAGTAAGTTATCTCTGAGGTATATTGGGCCTTTTTAGATACTTGGGAAGATTGGAGAGGTGTATTATTGTTTGTATTTTCTATCATGGTTTAGTGTGGTGCACAATGTGTTTCATGTGTCACAGTTGAAAAATTATCAGTCGGATCATGACCATGTGATCTGTTGGGATCACGTTGAGCTAGAACCAGATGCTTCTTTGGTTCACATGACAATACTGATTATGGATAGGCAAGAGAAATTATTTCATGGTAAAATAATTGGTTTAGTTCATGTTTTTTGGTAGCATGGTCAGATTCAGGAGGAGACTTGGGAAAGGGAGAAAGAGATGGTCGAGCGATGGCCCGAGCTCTTTCGGTAAAGCAATGGTTCCCTACTTTACAAGGATGGAAATTCCAATGTTGGGGAGAATATAACACCCCTAGTTTGAGTTATGTAGCCTTTTTTATGACCTTTTATGTGTTCAAAGTTCTTGGGATGATTTTTTAAGAGGGTGTAAGATTTTTTAAGTGTTTTGGAAAAGTTTGGAGACTTTTCTAAGGGCGCACGGTTGGAGCATGGTTAGGGGAAACCGTGTGAGTTCTCTAGGAAACCATACAGGGGGAGATAGTAGGATTCACATAGCCTGCACAGGATTTTCCAAATCATGTGAGGAAACTGTGCGGACCCATTCTCCCTAGATAGTGGTGTGTGCATGGTTAGCACACAGTTTTCCAAACCGCACGAGCTAACCATGCGACCACTTAAAAAGAGGGTTTTTAAATCTCGGCTCCCTCGGTTTTAACCTATTTCACTCCAAATATTCTACCACTTGATCCTCACTCACGATTTTAAATTCTCAGGGGTTTTAGGGGCTTTTCCACTCATTTTTGAATCAATTCAAGAGGTTTCAAGGTGGTTTGAAGGAGGTTTCTCTCAGGTAAGTCTCTTATCTTGGTTTCCTCTAGATTTACTCTTCTCCCTTTATTGGTTTTCTAGATCTACATCTGTTTCATGTAGATATAGGATTATGGATACCTTGGGTTTTTATTTTAAGTCTTGTGGATATTAGGGAAGGGGATCTAGAATGGTTTTGGTGGTGCGTTCACCGGATTTGGGGTGCGGTTGCATGTGGGTTGATTTCACCAGAACCCTAAAGGTAGGTGGATTCTCTCTCAAATCCACTTTGTTAGAATTAGAATTCATGTTATAATTAATGATTTTTTCTTAAACTAATTGTTAATTTTGATGTGTAAAAATGGTTATAAATCACTTTGGTGAATTTTTTTTGGATTTTTGTGAAAAAGGGATCTTTGTCGTGTAATGTTCTTGATGTTTGATTTTAAAATTGAGATTTTAAAATTGGTTTCTTAGGTTGATTTTTGAAAATGGTTGATGAAAATAGTTTTCAATAAAAGTATCTTTTATTGGAATATGGGTTGGCATGGAAAATGGTTAAATAGTGTTTTCAATAAATGAGTGATTTATTGAATTGAATGGTAATGTGTTGAAATTGTTAATGTGCTTGAGGTAGTTTTTGGTTGTAGATGAATTTTTTACATGAGGTGGTGACCTTGATGTGATATTCTTGGTCGTGGATTAAGCATTATGGCTTGTGTTAATTGGGTTTGAAGTGGGTAGGGAGTACCACTATAAAAAGAGGATGGATAGTGGACGGAAGGACCACCATCAAAAGATAAGTGGGCGGGAAGTACCACTGGTTTGGGAATGAAGTAAATGGGTTTGGACAGGAAGTTACACCGTGGTTTTTTGGTTTTTGTGTTTCTATGAAAGATAGAAATTGGTTATGCTAATGTTTGATGGTGATATGACTTATTTCTTAGTGTGGAATTCCCTTATTTGACATGGCTTGGTAAGGGTATGTTTGGATTATGGTAATAGTTTCACTATTTAATGTTTTATATAGATTGCTTTATATAAATGTGTTAAGGGTTCTTTTCTAGTGTCATGTGTAGGTAAGTCATTTGGGGAAATCCTAATGAGTATTATTACTCACCTCCTACTTTGGAACTTGGTTTCTTTTGTAGATATCGTATTCTGGGGCATAGGTAAGAGTAAAGATTCTCATTTTTCTAGTGGTTCGGCTTAAAAATTGGGTTATGTTGTGGTTCTTGGAGTATGGAGCTTGGTTTGGAGCTATGGATGGTGTCCTAGTTCTTTTGGAGTCTTGTTGTAGTCTCCTTCTTGGTGCTCTAACTTTGGCTTTGTTGTATTTGGCATGTGGGGTCATTATGGATTAGTTGGTTGTCTTTTGGTAACATATTAGTTTGGTTTGTTTGTTTACATGCATCATATAGTTGTAGATTTTTTGGTTGGTTGGATTTTTCTTAAGGGAAAATTTTTCCCCAATTTATTCTCTGAACCCTTGGAATTTATTGCCAACCTTTGGTGCCTTGGGAACATCGCTTAACACCAAGTAGCATTCCTCTTCCCTCTCAATCCAATGAGATGGGGCAGGATGTTACATCCATCCTTACTAGGTCTTTAATCAATGGATCTCCTTTAATCCTCATCATTACAAGAACACTAGTATATTTCCTACTCAATTCATTTTCACCTTTTTTTCTCTCTAGGGGTGATAATTAATTGAATAATCATAGTCTTTAAGAATATTAAATCATTTCCTCTATCTCATGTTCAATTTCTTTTGTGTGAATATATACTTCAAACTTTGGTGATCTGTGAATATATCACATTTTTCCCATAAAGATAGTGTCTTCATATCTTCAGAGAAAAAATGATTTTAGATAACTCCAATTCATGGGTAGTATAATTATACTCATGAGGATTTAACTATAGAGATTCATAGGCATTCACCTTATCATTTTACATGAGAATACATCCAATCACTTTTATAGATGCATCACCATAGATAAAAAAATCCTTCTATAATAGAGGGTAGAGTTACTATAGGTGAACTAACCAACCTATTATCCAGTACTTGGAAACTTTCTTTACACTCATGTGTCCAGATAAACTTAACTCCTTTTCAAATCAACATGGTTAGTTGATTATAATTCTGTGAAAAAAATTCACAAAACTTATATAGTATCCTTCTAGACCAAGGAAACTATGAATATTAGTTACTTTTGGGGGATGTGGACACTCCCCTATGAACTTTCTATTTTCTAGATCCACTAATATTCTATCACTGGTCATGATATTTCCCAAGAATTCAAATTTTTGTAACTATAATTCACATTTACTAAATTTTCCAAATAGTTTCCCCTTGGAGTTTGTAATATGAACTTTAGATGATCCCCATACTCCTTGTGACTTTTTTAATATATTAGAATATCATCAATAAATACCACCACAAATTTATCAATATAGTCCTTAAAGACTCTATTCATCAAATCCATAAATATTATAGGATCATTAGTTAATCCAAAGGACATAACAAAAAACTCATAATGCTCATATATTTTTTAAAATGAAATCTTTGGGATAACTTCTTTCTTCACCCTCAAATAATGATACCCTGATCAGAGTTTAATCTTAGAGAATAATTGATCCCCTCAAAGTTGGTTGAACAAATCATCAATCCTCGAGAGAGGGTATTTGTTATTTACATTTATCTCATTAATAAATTTGTATTCAATTTATAGTTTCATAAATCCATCTATCTTGTTTAAAAAGAGAACAAGTTCTCCCCAAGGATATACACTTGTTCAAATAAACCCCTTCTCAAAAAGGTCTTGAAGTTGCTTCTTTAATTCATCTAAATCTATGTATTCCATTCTATATGGGGTCTTTGATATTGTCTTGGATCCAAGTATGAGTTCAATTAATAACTCTACCTCTATTTCTAGGGGTGGTCTAGATAACTCTTCAAAAAATGCATTAATGTATCCCCAAACAATGGGTACATCTTCAATTTTTATACATTATCTTTCCTCCCCTTCTTCTACAGTCATTACTATAAAAAAGAAAATAGGAATTGGTTCTTGGTGAGACTCGAGATGGGATATCTCTCCTTTAAATATAACTATGGGTTGTCTCTTCAAGATAAAAAAACCTCTTTGCTTCTATAATTGACATTGCATTATACTTTGAAAATCGATCCATCCCAAGTATTATGTCAAATTCCACCATTGTAATTTACACTAGGTTTGTGGAGATATTTCACTCACCAAAGTTAATAGGGGAATCCCTATATATATTTTATGATTGAATATTTCCTCCAGGATTCTTAACTAAAAACTCTACCACTATTAGTTTAGGGTTTAATGTGATGTTCTTTACAAACTTGAATTAAATAAAATAATGCATAGAACCAGAATAAAATAATGTACTTGCTATATTTGAGTGTATGATGAGACTACTTACCTCAACATAATTTGGAGCCTCAACTTCATTTATTGTGATTGAAAAAGTATGACCTTTATCCCATGGACTCTATTGGGGTTGATGAAAGTTTCCCTCCATTATCTTCTAATTTGGACATTGATTAGAAAAATGTTTGTGCTCCCCACACTTTAAGCATTACACGGATGGATATTCTTATACCATGTTCCATTTTTCATTGGTGTTCAAATGATGAGGCTTTAAATTTGTATGATATTTTTTAGATATATGGACTTATCTTAAAAACTTGTATAAATTTCTACTTCCCTGTAGATAATTCCCCAAATTATTATTCACACATTTGTTGCACATGGGATGTTGTACTTTCTTCCCATCTGAATTATTTCTAAAAATTTTCTTTAACTTTATCTTCTTGTCATTATATCCATGAGTTCAGTGTAAATCTATGAAATACATTTCAAATTTTAGATCACATCATATTATCTCTTAATAACTCTTAAAGTATCATATTGTTAATGATTTCCATAGATGGGGACTCAGTCCACAAAAGAATCGGTTGATCTTCCCATTAGAATCAATGAAAAATATTGAAGAATATCATTCAAGCCTTGTAAATTTTATCTCATAATTACCCACCAATTCATTTTCTATTTTTTCAATTCAAGGAATTCCATTTGCATCTATTTTTGGGTGTACAAGTAAAATACTTATTGAAATTTACTTTTTTGAAGTCATCCCATTCCATGGATTCCACCTCATCCCTTGGATTTATGTTCTTGATTAGTGTTCACCACTAATAAGATTCTCTCTATAAGAGATATATTTCCAATATAACTTTATATTTCTTGGAATAATTATGTATAGAAAATATATTTTCTATTGTGTTGATCCATTATTCTACAATCATTGGATCAGAGGTTCCATAAAAAAAAGTTGGTCATTGATGCATGAAGGATTCAACTACTAGTTGTTCCTTCCTTAGTGAAGATGGATGCTAAACATGGTTTAGGTTTTTATTCATGAACTTATTTAACTAATTATTCATCATCATGAAATTTTTAACTTCATCTCTCCCCATATTAGGAAGGTTTCCACTACATTTTATGTTGTATCCATTGTTTACACTAGTCCTTCTATTTCTTGTAATTTTTTTCTAGAAGAAGAAAAACTAAGTAAGAAATTTGATACTATTATAAATATTATAATAATTATAAAGTAAATATTTATCCTAAATTTTTTTAATATCATGATACTAGGATGATATACTTCAAAAAAATTACATTATCCATATATCCTTTATAATGGTTTGTAAAAAGAATGTGATTAACCAGATCATATCCCCTATGAGTGTCAAACCAGGATTCATTAAGGCATGTTTATCATACCCTAGATTATGATCGAGTTAGTACTCAATACACCCCTTTTATGTTATTAACCCTAGGTACAACTATTCCAGAACCACATCCACTTATAGTGTCCCGACAAGGATATCATTTCTTGGAAACCATGCACTTTATACTTCACAAAAAATTTAAGATGTTTTCCTACATTTAGAATTATCCCTATGGTTATTAATAAAAAAATTCTAGTCCTAATTTTCATAAATAAATAATCCTACCTCTGATACCAACTATGGAATTCCACCATTTTAAAACATAAAACTTTCATTACATAGTGCAATATTTAATAATTTATAGGATATTTTGAGGTTTAGTTTATTAGAAATTAGGGAAGTAATGCATGAAAAAAATAAAATTTATTATAATACACTTGAAATGATTCTTCATAGATTCATCCTAGGTTAATTTTACCGCATCTCCTGTCTTGGGGACATACATTAAAAAAAGGGGTGTGCATAAAGTCCGGTAAGGAAATAAAAAATGAAATATTTAGCATATGAGTATAAGGCATAAAAATAGGGAATGATATTAATAAAATAAGGAATGTAATAATATAATATCCATGAATAATAACATATAAATTTGTATATAATATAAAAATGAGACATTGATAATCATATCATCAGGTTTTATTACCAAAGTGTTATAAAACATAATTACTAAGATTATTTACTAAGGTATCATAAAACATGTCATATCTAGAGAATAATTCATTACCTACAAAATTAGAGTGATATCAAGATGAAAACATAATATTTATAAATTCACCTATGCCATATAGATCATAAGAAATCATTTCATTAATAACCTATGGGAAATAATGAATGGGTTTCATGTAACAGTCATTAAATTCATAAATTCTTTAAAGACATGAGTAATACATCATTTTTAACCCATGAGAAAGTAATTCAGGGTTCATATTTGGAATTCCACAATCAATTAATCATGTTTACATCTATTTGAATTCCCATAAATATAGAAATGGTTTGATTATTAATGTCCAAAGAATATTTCATGTAAAGGAGAAAAATTTATGAAATGAATTTGGAAGCATAACGGGTATACAATATGGATTAAGTGTATGGAATAATGGGAGGAAAAAAATATCTCACATTGATAAAACATTATTTTTTAGTAATATAATGATCATAAGTTCATGAAAATAATGTAATTATACACTTATAATACATACCATAAAAGATATACTTGAATGGAAAAGAATAAGAGGAGAGTTCCCTTACCTTGGGAAGTAACATACTAAATCTCAGAGAGGGAAACCTTAGGACCTTGAAGACACCTTGGAGGTACTTTATAGAGGTTAAATGAGAAAAATTTCATGATTAAAGAATTTTTAGTGGAGAGGAATGGAAATAATGGTTTAGTATTTATAGTAAAATAGGAGGAATTGTTTATTAATTTCTAAATATAGGTCTTGGAATTCTAGGTTGTGGAAATGAAAAACTATTAGCTTACCCATGGTTTTTTATCATATTTATCGATATTTGGGTTGTTTTTTATAATATTTTAATCCATTAGAACTAAAATACATTTATTGATATTACTTTGAACATGGAAAATTAAATTTTCCACAAAATATAGTTTTTAAAATCACAAATTCCATTTTAGATTTGGAAAGTCACTTATAGGTTTGGAAATTGATTTAAATCCATTAAAAGACAAAATATAAATAAAATATTATATTTATGGTCATGTATTCAGTGCTATAATTTATTAAATCATTATTAAATATTTTTGAACTCAAAAAACAAACTAAAAACACAAAACTATATTTTTACTATTCATTGAAAAGTAAAGTATTTTATAAAATTCTCAAAATTTTACCCTAGAATAATTTAGATGTGATATTTTAAAATATAATTTTTTTTTATGAAAATAATTTCCTAGATATGATAATTTAAACTTTTATATTAAAAAACTTTATTTTTAAAAAAAATAACATCTTTTATGATATAGTCAACTTTCTAACACTTATAAAAGTTTCCTAGAGAATTATAAAATTATATTATAATTTATATTTAAATAAATTGTGTTTTAAAAGACTATTTAATGAAAATAAATTTTATTTATAACACTTGAGTTTATTATAAAAGTTTATATGTTTTCTGAAAATAAAATTATGTTTTATTTTTATCCAAAAATCTATTTTTCAAATTCATCTTATATTATTATGTATTTTATTAAATAAAATAATACTGAAAATGGGATTGATGGAATAACTATTTAATTTATAAAAAGTAAAATACACTTTTATGATACTAATTTCTAGATACATAACCCCTTATTATACTGATATACTCCCTAAGGGTGAGGTATATGTTGGTGGTAGTTTCATGGGGTGGGTCAGCTAACATTGGCCTAGTGGTGATCTCCACTAATTTAAACATCTCCCATAAAAGATTTCATTCAAACCTCACTTTTTGAAACTCTGCTTGGTATTGGTCAAAGACAAACCTCAGTGATTCTACCTCCCTCCCAAGTTCTGATAAATGGGATTCAAAAGTCATAACCCTACTAGTTAAGGCCATTTTTTCCTTATATATTCAATTAACTCTTATCATTTCCCTTAATATAAACTAATAATCACAGTCACTTTATAACATATATATTAACAACTATTATAATTCCTAATGGTTACATAATTGTAATGTAATGGTCGTATCCTAATGGTCATATTTCTGATTACATCTTATATAACCACCAAACATCAATATTTACTACTTAATTCCCAAAGTTTTTTACAATTCCTTTAATAATATCAATTATATTTATAACATTTATTTTTATTTTAATAGTTTTTATGGTAGGTTTAATATTCCTTGTAGATGTTAATCCTATAGAGTATACCATGGAATAGTTTTTATTCTTTGGTTTTCATATCCATGTACCGGTCCTAGTTTTAGTAATTAGTATTATTACCTGACATGTAATAGTCTTTATATATATTTCCACTATGAAATATAATAAAATATTCATCATGAAAAAATAAGAGTTCTTTTATTAATCAAATAATAAATTTTAAGTTCATTACATACACCTTAATTATTTACAGATGATGTTTTTTCATAAGCTCTTAATGGTAAGATTATGATGTCCAGCATTACGCATTTTTTCCTTATGAAACTAGTTATTGTTATCCATGTGATTATTTATGTTTTTATGCCATCCATGGATTTAGTCCCCTTTATGATAATAATTATGTGACATATTTGATTATTGTTTATCTCTTCCATATTATTCATGCTTTATTTATTTTATGATATATTTTGTTGTACTTTTTTCATTACTGAGCATATGAACTCGCCATTTATTATGTTTACCTTTTTCTAAGATACTAATAAATGATCTATTAATGATTTTAGGGGTTTTATAGAATAAATAATAAATTACTCACTATAATTTTTAAGTTTTATTTCATGTTTTCTGATGTAATGTGAGAATCATTTATGTATCTAGTCTCCCAAGACTACTAAACTATTCAATCATTTGATTTGTGATCCCTTTTATTTTGTGCCAATATAGTAAAATAACCACTAACTCTAGATTTATAGAGTTGGGGTGTTACAATTGGTATCATGGAGAGTTTAGTATAAACCTTGGGAACTAGATTTAGGAAAAAAAATATTAGAGAACATAAACCTATGATAGAATCTAAGGATAAGTCTAAGTATAGGGATGATATAATAAAGTTTTGGTAAAATAGAAATTGTGTGGGTTTCATAGAAAATAAATCCTTGTTTAAATATTGGAAAGTGGATGTAGTTGTGTCACAGATACACCTAGGGGTAACAACTCTAAAAGAGTTGGATTGGGTGTTAACACTATCATCATTGATTCACGATGAGTGGGACTAAGGCTACACACGTGGATAGAAACTTCCAATGGATATGATTTGATTGATTTACAGACTCTTTAAAAACTATTAAGAAAGATTTAAAAATATTTTTTTAAATATATTCCCAAAGATACTATGCTTGTGGTTCTTAGATTAACTATTCATAAATTTTCAATTTATGTTAAGTATTTTACCAGATTTATAATTATATACTATGATTTAAAATTCATAATGTTATGAGGTAATAAATATATGCCATTTTTTTATATAAAATCTAGGGGAAGGAATTAAAACCATTTCAATTCATGTATTCTATATAGGGATTTAAATACTGGGTAAGAAAATGAAGCTAGAGATAGAGCTGGAGCTAGAGCTAGAGCTAGAGCTGGAGATGAATAAATTATAACTATATTAGGGTAGTAGACTCAGGTTGTGAATAATAACCTTTCCTACATGAAGCATCCTGCTGAACCCCAAAATATTTTAACAATGTTAGACCACTTCATGTGATAACAACCTCTATCATTTAATGGTACTATTGATCCATCAGTAGCTGAGTAATGGACCAAGTCCCTGGAGAATATATTTCTCACTTTGGGAAGTAGCAAAAGAGAGAAAGTTATCATGATATTTTATCATCTTAAGGGAGACGTTGATCAATGGTGGTCATTGATCTAAAACACTAAGGAGTCTAACGAAATAAATAATATTGTGTGCAATACTTTCAAGGATATATTATTTAAAAAATATTTTCCTCATAATCAACGAACTAATATGGATATGCAATGCATAAATCTATGGAAAAATAAAATAGAAAGTATTGTTAAATTTGAAGATAAATTTATAAGGTTAAGAACTCATGTTTTAGATTATGTATGTAATCCAAGAAGTAAGATTGAAAATTTATTTTATGGGATAAATCCTAGCCTTAAAAGGGACTTATTCTCTCACAAATATTACATACATGAGGACATAGTATCAAGTGTCATCAATGTAGAGAAATAATTTTCCAAGACTTACATTTTTCTATGTAAAAAAAAGAAGTGGGTGAATGAGAATTATAAAAAATAAAAAATGATAAAGGGGAATAATGTAAGGGTAGAATTTTAAACTTGTAATAAGTTTTAAAAGAAACATCACATAACATGCTTTCTTAGAATGAGAGTTTACTTCAAGTGTGGAGAGAAAGTTAATCGGTATCATGATTACAAGGGTAATAAAGAAGCTATCAATGTTAAATTCTTAAATTATAAGGATATCGGGCACTATGTGAATGAATTCCCCAATCATCAAGGGAAATTTCCTCAAAATAAGCCAAGGGAACAATGTTAAGCATATGTACTCACTATAAATAGGGTTGAAGTTATTAATGATATAGTGTAAGGTATATTGATCATAGACTCAAATTTAGCTAATTATTTATTTTATTCAAGATCTTCTCACTCTTTTATATCTTCAATATTTTATAAGAAAATTATATATTTCCCTAGATCCTTAAAAAGAGAATTTCTAATCTAGAATCCTAGTGAAAATCTTATTGTAATAAGATATGTCAGTCGGTTCCCATTAAGACACATAGACTTGAATTATTTTCAAACATGATCATTATACTTATGTTTGCCTTTGATATAATCCTTGGTATATATTGGATTTAAAATTATAATATTAAATTTTATTTACAAGAGAAGGATTATTACAATTTTTTAGGGAGATATAGAATCTATCATCTTTAGAGGGGATACTACATCATCTGAATCATGTCTAAATCCACCTCTATTAGCTCTCCTTAATGATATTATTAGAGAAGAAGAGTAAAAATAACCTATGAATGTAAAAGGTGTCTTTAGAATAGAGCATGTACCTATTATGAATGAATAAAATAATGTGTTTCCTAAAGAACTACCTTGACACCCACCTGAGCATGAAGTTGAGTTTTTTATTGATATCATCCCTAATACAAAACATATATCTAAGACTTCGCATTGGATGGACACAATGGATCTAGTTGAGTTAAACAAATAGCTATAGGAGTTATGTGATTAGGGATTTATATGCCCTAGTGTTTCACCATGGGGTTCCCCTATTCTTTTTGTTAAGAAGAAATATGGGTTTATGATTTTGTGTATAAATTATAGAGAAATAAATATCATTACTATAAAGAACAAGTATCATCTACCCTGCATTGATGAATTATTTAATTAACTTAAAGGATCTCAATATTTTTCAAAGATTGATCTTTATTAAAGGTATCATCAACTATGAGTAAATAAGGAGAATATTCCAAAGATGAATTTTCATACGAGGTATAGACATTATGAATTTATAGTAATTCCCTTTGGATTGATTAATACACCCTCTGTTTTTATGGATTTGATGAATAGAGTATTCAAGTATTATCTTTATAATTTCATTGTGGTATTTATTAATGGTATCTAGGTATAATCTAAAAGTTACAATGATTATAAGAGTCGTTTGTGAGTCATTCTTAAGAATATTATAGAAAATGAGTTATATGGAAAATTAGAAAATGTGAATTCTGACTTTATGAGATTTCTTTTCTTAACCACATTATCTTTAAGAATGGAATATAAGCTAATCCTTTAAAGAAAAATGCAGTGATGGAATGGCCAAAACTAACTAATATAACTGAGGTATGTAGTTTCCTTGTATTATTATATTACTATTGACAATTTGTTTAAAAATTTTCTGAATTATCTAACCCATTAACCAAGTTTACATATAAATGGGTTAAGTTTATATGGTCAAAAGAATTTAAGTAAAGTTTTTAATAATTAAAGAGGATATTGTTCAATGCATTGATATTAACTTTACTATCAGGAAGGGATGGATTTGTGATATATAGTGATGCATCAATGAAAGGACTTGGATGTTTCCTTATACAGAATGATATAGTTGTTGACTATGCATCAAGGTAGTTAAAGATTCATGAAAAAAATTAGCTAGCCTATGTTCTTGAGTTGGCAGTCATAATATTTTCATTAAAGATATGGATTAATTATATTTATGGTGAAAGATGTGAGATTTATATGGATCATAAGAGTTTTAAATACATATTCTCACAGAAAGAGATCAACATAAGGAAAATGTGATGGTTATAACTACCCAAGAATTATAATTTCCCAATACACTACCACCTTGAGAAGGAAAATAAGGTGGTTAATGTGTTTAGTTTTAAGGACCATGAATTTTTGAAAAAAATGAGGATGGAAAACTATCTTATATTCTAGGATTTAGTATGGTTAGATATAGGAACTGTTTGAGAAGGGGAAACATCACATCTATTCCAAATGATTTCCAAACCATCCTTATTAGAGAAAATAAAAAATTATTGGCTTGATAATGGGAATATTCAAAATAAAATAAAAGTTATGAATGATGGTAAGTTGGTTAAATTCATCTATGAAGATGGTATTTTTACATTTGTAAAGATATTATATGTTTCATCCAATTTTGAGCTAAAAATAGAATTATTAGATGAATCTCATAGCTCAAATTTCTATATACACCCTGATAACACCAAAATATATTGGGATTTAAAGGAAAATTTTTTTGGGATAATATAAAATGTCAAATTGCATAATATGTATCAAGATGTTTGGTTTTTCAATAGGTAAAGGCTAGGAGGAAACATCCTAATTGAGTCATGAAACCTATACCTATTATTGTATGGAAATGAGATGATATTATTATAGATTTTGTCACTGGATTTCCAATGAATCTTATAAATAATGATTTTATATTGATTATTTTTTATCACCTTAACAAGTCTAAGCATTTCCTCACTATAAGGGAGATCTACCTTTTGAACGCTTCACTCGTCTCTATATTAATAAGTTTATGAGACTTTATGGTGCACCTATTTTGATTGTATCTGATTATGATCCACAGATTACATCAAAATTATGGAAGAGTCTTTAGAAGGCTCTCAAAACCAAGAAATATTTGATCACAACCTATCTTCTTCAAACGAATGGGTAGTCTAAAAGGACTATTTATACATTATAATACATGTTGAGGTATTCTCACTTAACTTTAAAGGTATGTGGGATCAGTATTTATATTTAGTGTAATTTTCATATAATAATAGATTCCATTATAGAATTCAAATTAAATCATATGAAGATTCATTCAGTAAGAGGTTTAGTACTCTAAATTGTTGAGATAAGTTGGTTAAAGGAATCTTATAGGACCAGATCTTGTTGAGAAGACAATATTGAAAGTGAAGACTATTCATAATCATATTAAGGATCCCCAAAGTATATAAAAAGTTATGTTGATAATCAGAGGAAGGATTTTGAATTTTAATTGGTATTTTTATGTTTTATTAAAGGTAACTCTATGGAAATTTTTTGTAAGGTTAGAGAAGAAAGGGAAAATATATCTTAGGTACATCGGGTATTTTGAAATTCTGGAAAGCATTAGAGTTATGGCTACTTTTTGGAAATGAAACCTAGCCTCTCTGAAGTTCATGATGTGTTCTATATATATTTATTAAGGAAATACATGCCAGACCCAATGCATGTTATCACCTATGAGGAAATAAAATTGTAACCTGATTTATCTTACTATGAAGATCCTATCCAAATTCTTGATACTATTGAACAAGTATTGCAGAATTAGATGACTTGGCTGGTAAAGGTACTTTGGAAAAATCATATGATAGAAGAGGCGACATGGGAACCAAGAGACATTATGATGAAGAACTATCCACATCTACTCATGAGGTGATATTCTAGAAATTTTTATGATGAAATTTTTTTTAATGAGGTAGTAATGTAACACCCAATATTTAATTATAGTAAGTTTTTCTTCCTAAAAAACTACTGCATAGTGTACATAACTTTATTCAATAATGTGATTAAGACATAAGTTCACAAATTTTATAAATTTAATTTGAATAAATTAATTTTATTTTTTAATTTATAATTTAAAATTATCTTAGGATTATTTTTTTAGATTTTTCAAAATTAGTGGATTTTTTTGTGAATAGTAAAAAATACTGATTTTACAGAACTACCACTTTTATGATATTATAATTATATAAAAATAATTTTAAGGTGTATGAAACCTTTTTTATATAACAAATATATATTTAATAATTAATATAATGATATAAAAATATAATTTTTAACTTAGAAATATATTCTTAACATTTTAGAAATCTAAGTAATGTTTTTGTTCAAATAAAAATTGTTTTTAGTTCTTCTCTTCTAATCAGATATTCATAAGGTTTATTTAAGTTTTTTTTTAGTTTTAAAGAAAAATAATTATAATTATATTTAAAATAATACAATTAATTCCATTAGAATCAACATTATACTTTATTTTTATGTAAAATAAATTTTATACTTAAAAATGTATTTTTACGAAAACCCATTTTTCATCACGTTTTGCGAGTTTGTTTTTAAATTAATTTTAGCCACTTGTATAAATTAAATTTGATAAAATAGTCTCCATATTTTGAATTATAATTTCCAAATTTTTTATTTTGACCACTTTCATTTTTAGTCTTTATTAAAGGTAACTTTGGTAAAATGTTAGTTACCACGGAAAGAGTTAAAACAGGTTAAAATGATTAAAAATAAAATAATAATGATTAAAATGACCTAAAACTTGTATAAATCCTATTTTATTGTAATTTTTGGACTATATATCATCTATTATTTAAATATGAGTCATTTTGAAGCTATATTTATTGAGTAATACATTAATATATTTTAATCTTTTGAAAATTTCCAAGTGTGTCATCTCTCTCACTTATAAAAGGGCACCATATCTCCTCTCTCATTCACACTTCAAGAGATTATTATCTTAGAAAATACCTACCGAAATAATTTAATAAAATCCCTCCCAATTTCCTATAGTTCTTTGTTTTATTATAATACCATCCTGAGAAGGATTTAGGTTTAAACCTAAGGAGGTTGTCTAAAGAAGAGGTATGTCTTTTAACAAGTGTTTTCATTTTATTTCTTCTTATAACTCCTTTAATAATGTGATAAACATTATGATATAAAAACATAATTATATATCATATACTGATATTTCATTATTTTGATGTTACAACCTTTATTCATCTCATTCTTCATCAAATGGGAAATGAAAGCATCATTCGTGCATACGTGCGGACTACCGTCTCACAAAGTGATTTATTTCATTTTTTATCACCACCATTCATGGATGATTATTATGATGGATATAATATTTATATATGATATTCATGAAATAATTTTTATTATTTAAATTCAATATCTCATTTACCTTCTTACCCTTCCACCCATTAAAAAATGATGATGTTGTTCATGCATATGTGTATACTACAACCTCCACAAAGTGATGTGATTCATTTTTTATGTCTACTATTAAAGAATTATTATATATATATAATGAATATATATGATATTTATATCATAATTAAAATTATTTAGATTATGGAACCATGATAAAGATACAAGGACTAAAACTACATAACTGAAACATACATGAAAAATGAAACAGTTAACACTTAGAAACGACAATTTTAATAAGGACTTATTAATAAATGGGTGTTGAGATGTTATAAGTGGATAATATATGATATTATAAGTATTTATATAGTTATTTTATAGAATTATAATAAATTTAAATTTATTATATAGGAGTTTAAAATCACTTATGAAGCAAGTCGAACATGAGGTAAGGGTTTATTTCAAAATCTCATCTTAATTCGAGATTGTTTATGTTTAAGTTTTCATTGAAAGAATTATATGATATTTCTATCTCAAACCCCATATATTTTCATATCATAAATTTATTTCTTGGGTTTTAAATTGTTAGTTCCATTTTTATCATCTTTGACACTCAAAAATACCAAATGAATTTTTTAATGGAAAACCATATATTTTTCAATTTGGTGAGGAATATTTTACTTACATGTTCTTATTTTATTTAAAATGTTTTCAAGAATGTTTTTTATATACTCCAATGATTTATTGAATTCATTTTTACCATATTTTTTCTTTTTATAAAAAAATTAAAAGGAAGCTTGTTGTCTTTTTCTAAATGAGGCACCTTTTACCGAAGGGGTGAAAATAATCATTATTTTAATGCTTACCGCCTGAATGGATTTTCCTACTATCATGACTATTTATTTCCATGAATCTTAATTTAAAATTTTACATGGTTATTTTCAATAAAAATTATTTTCCTAATATTTTGTAATTTTTTATATTTTAGTATAAATGATTTCAAAATGAAAATGGTATTTTCCTTAATAATTTTTTTTTTGATATTTTTAAAGTATTTTCATCTATGTCAACATCCTTTAAAAAATATTATGTTTTTCTGGGGATATAATCTATTTATATAATCTTTTATATTACTCTTTATATATTATGATCATGTTGTTCTATTTATTAACTAGGGAAAATATTACATTTCTTATGTTGGTTTTTCAATATGAATGTTTATATTAATTATGTATTGAATTGTTATTAATTTATTTAATATGATGAATGAATTGGAATTAGTTTTTGATATGTGGGGTCTATTATAGAACCTAGATGAATTAGTAGGTCTCATAAGACAAACTAGTTTGGTTATTTTGTGTACGCCTTACCTATTTACATATGATATCTTAGCATAGGGCCTTGATGGTAATGTTATGATGTCTGACATTATGCATTATATCATTATGAAACTAGTTATTATTATTATCCATGTGGTTATTTAAGTTTTTATATAATCCATGGATTTAGTAAACTTTTATTATTTTAGTTATATTGAATATTTTATTACTATTTATCTACACTATATTATTCAGGCTTTATTTATTCTATGATATCTTATGTTGTACGTTTTCCCTTATTGAGCATCTAATCTCACCCTTTATTATGTTTTCCTTTCCCTGGGGATACTAAGAAGGGATTATGAATGATTTTAGGTATTTTATAGAAGGAATAATAAATTATTAAGTAGAATTGTTAAGTTTTATTTCATTTTTTCATATGTAATGTGAGAATCATGTATGTATCTAGTCTCCCAAGACTACTAAACTATTTGATCCTCTAAGTTGTGATCCTATATATTTTGTGCCAATGTAGTAAAATTTCCATCGGCTCTGAGTTTCTAGATTATAGGTGTTACGCCAAAAAGATACTGTATTCTATAATCAGTACCCTCATCATTCCCTCGAATCCTTTTTATCACCAAAATATCAAGATAAGGAGCCTTAATTAGTTACTCAAGAGAGAACTTTAAAGGGAGAGGTAATATTCTCAACCCAATTTTTCTAGTTTTTTTATTCTTCTACACCCATCAAGTCCCATCTATCCATGAAGGTATAATAACACCAAAATTTTATTATGATTAAGTGTTATTATATTAGTTTAATTTATATTTTATACCTTCCACCAAAATCATTGATAAAAATGAAAACATCCACATGTGTGTGTGTGGACTACTACGTCCATGAACGGTGTGTTAAATTTTTCATAACCACCTTAAATAGAAGGTTTGAAAATGTTATTTAATTAACTAATATGATATTTATAAATTTATAATAATTTTTAAAAGATAATTATTTCATTTTTCACCCCCTCCCATTTCATGAAAAATGAAAGAGTCGTTTGTGCGTACGTACGAACTACCACCTCCACAAAATGACATGTTTTGTTTTCCATGACCACCTAACATGGATGACTTTAAAAATGAATTTACTATAAAAAATGATATTTTTTATTCCATTAATATTTTATAAGAATAATATTGTGAATTATATATGTTTTATTAACAAGAAATGGTTGTAATGACTTTAACCTCCTTAAATAGACTTATCAAGGTACCTTTCTTAATTTGGGTTTATTTTGTGATAACCTTTAAAAAAGTATTGTTAAAATGGAATAATAAAGTATATTAACTACCATAATTATAGATATTGTGATGTTATTTTACAACACCTTTGACCATGATCAACAAATTAGAAGTGTTACAAATAAATTAACCAAACAACCTTGAGTAACCAACGTAAGCGAAAACTATATTAAAAATAAATAATAAATAATAATAAATGGACTTTATAAAATTAAATATTGATGAATAATGTTCTTGGATATGTATTTAATGAACTTAATATAATTATTCAATAATTTAAGCGCAAGTGAGGATCAAATTCGAACATGAGATAATGGATCTTTCTTACCACCCTCGTTACTTATCAGTTACACATTATCTTTATTTTTCTCCCTGTTATGAAATTTTATTCATAAAATTATTCTATTTTCGTATAAATACCCATTAAATATATACCTAGTTAAATATATATTTCATTTCTGTGTTTATACATGTTATTAGTTCCCTTTAAAATTTCCAATTAAGAGTAAACCTCATTTAAGGGAACTTTCCTATTTCTTCTTTCATATCAATAATCACCCACATAAAATATTTTTAAAACATGAATATCCTATGAAAACCCTCATTAATTCATGGAGAACTCTCTTGGTTCAATTATTATAAGGACCCAACCTTAAAATTTTCATAATCTAGTTAATTCAACTAGAATTCACTTTCATACATTCCCAAAGATCTTTTAAGTTTATAGTTTTAAAGAATTAGGTCATAAAAAATACATAAAAAACCAAAATCATAAAAAGTGGATACTAATAAAATAGTATTAATTTCATCCATAATAAAAAAATTAATAAAACATGAAATATTTTCATGAAAAATCTTCAAAACATTCATCATGGATTCTCCTTTTCTCTTACCCATCCTTAAACCCTGTGAAAAACATTTTAAAACATGGGAGGAGTGAAAAATATCAGTAAGGGACATAAAAAAGAAGGATAGAATTTGTTTGTCCATGAATAATTATAAAAATCTGTAATAATTTTTATAAATATGTACTTCCCACCCATTAAATATCATATAGTTACTTTGTGAAAACATGAGATATCCATAAAACATAGAAAACATAAATAAACATTTAGGTGAATTATGGAATTAGTTACTTAATATTGTAACCCTCATAGATACCATATGATTTGTAACCTTCATGGATACCTTATAGTGTAACCCTCATGTATACCTTACAATGTAACCCTCACAGCTACCTTGTGGTGTAACCATCATAGTTACACTTAGAGTAACCATACAGTCGACCTCCAACATAAACATACCCAATGCATTATAGGGAGATATAGGTCCCACCATTTATCATAAAAATGACCAAGAACCATAAAATAATCATAAAATATGAATACTTTCATCATAAAAACATTCCTTTTGAATTTTAAAAAATAGAAATTTAAAAGAGGATTTTTAAAGAAAAGCCACTTACCTCAGGTTCGTCTTACTTAAAACATGTTCAAACCTCCTGTATAATGTTTAAAGAGTGTTATTAGAATATTATAGAACTATATTAATATCTATAATACCTTATATGATCTTTTTATTACATATTTCAACCCATTTATTGATAATATTTTTTTATTTCCATTATTTTGGGTGTGTTCTTTTCATGGTTTCCATGATCAATTTGTAATGGATTTTCTTATCGAATGGAAGAAGAACTCCAGAAGTAGAAATAAATGGTACTAATATGTTCCAAAAAATTTAAATGATACTATATATCATTTTTTTCTATGATATGATTATGATTCATTAGATAAAACTTTATTGAAAATGACTTAATTTATTTTGGCATTTTTTATGATCATTATGAACTCATATCATTTTATTTAATATAATGTTTATATATTGGTTCTAGAACTTTATATAACTTATAATATATATAATAAATTTTTATTTAACTTTAATAATGATTTAATGACTAGCCTTGAAGGAGGTAATGAAAAATAAAAGTGTATCATCCGGGATGGCAGTAAATCGACACATCACGGACAATATTCTCATTTTTAGAATAAAAGGAAGTGAATAAAGAGTTTGATGATGAATTTTTCCATAAACATGATAAAATTAAATTATATATAAGATATTTTAGTTTTAATGAAACTTGGATAAGGTTAGGTGAATATAAAATAATAAAATAAAAGAAATTAAAAGGAAAATAAAAGAAAATGAAAGAGAATTTTACTTCTTGAATTCTTCTCCTTGAGAACATCCTTAAGGCACTTGATTTTGGCCTTTGGGTGAGACTAGTAGGTCTTGAACGTAGGGAAGAGTCTTGGGAAGGGAACTTGGTATAAATTAAACAAGCTACAAGGCTTTTAGGTGTAAGTAGAAGAGGTGGTGAGGGATGATATTTATAGTGGAGGAGAGGAGTGTTTTCTCATTATTTTATTCATTATTTTATTATTTTGGCTCAAGATTATAAATAGTTAGATAATTATCACTATATAAATTAAAATAATTAAGGTAAGTTTTAGATTATGGTTATTACATCATTAATGATTCAATAAATAGTGTATTTAACTTATAATGTATATATACCGTAAATTATTATATTTCACTATTCACCAAAAATTCAACTATTTCAAAAAAATACCAAAAAATTATCCTAATAATTTCTCAACATATAGAATTAAAAAATAAACTCCATTTTATGAAAATAATTTTATAAATATGATAAATTTAATTTTTAATTAAAATCATCATTTATTCAAAAAATACAGATTTTAAAATTATAACTGATTTTATGACACTTTGAAAAATTAATTAAAGTCTCGTAAAATTATATTATAATCATAAGAAAAAAATATATTAATTTTTGAATGTATTTTATGAAAATAAATTTTCTTTTAAATCATTATATTAATTATTAAATTTTAAATAAAAATTTATGTGCCACAAAAATTCCAACACTTAATTTATAATTTTCAAAACATTTATTTACTTATTCCATGATATAAATATATTATATTTTCACTTATAAGATTCATAAATTTTATTTAATATCATAGATAAGGTTACTATTCTATTATTATAAATTCTTTAAATACTATAAATACCACTTATTTCATCATACATTTTAATGAATTTAACTATTTAATTCTAGAATGAAAACAAGTTATTTTTAAGTACCTAGGTTGTTACATTATCCCTACCTTATAGAAATTGAATCCTCACAATTTTTATATACTTATTAAACAAGTGAGGATACTTTTCCCTCATATAATTTTCAAATTCCCATATTTATTCTTCAACCATGTGGTTTCTCCACAAAACCTTAACCTAGTGAATTACCTTATTCCCTAATACTTTCTATCTATAATCAAGAATTTGAATTGGTTTCTCTTCATAAGAAAGTTTCTCTTCCATCTGAACTACTTCTAGGCTCAAAACATGAGATGAATCTGGAACATACTTTTTTATCATTGGAACATGAAAAACATTATGTACCTAAGATAAACTCATAGGCAAAGCTACTCGATAGGAAATTAGTCCAACATTCTCTAGGATTTCATAAGGTCTAATGAACTGTGGGCATATCTTTCCTTTCTTAAAAAATGAACTTTTCCAAGGAGATATTATAATGAAAACATGATCACCTACCTCAAAATAAAATACTTTCCTCATGTTATTTATATAACATTTCTACCTACTCTGAATTTTTCTCATGTGTTGCTGGATCATCTTCACTTTCTCATCCACTTACTCTACTAATTATGGTCCCATTAAAATCATTTCCCCTACTTCATCCCAAAATGATGGAGTTCTACACTGCATTCCATATAATTCCTCAAAATGTGTCATCTATATACTAGAATGAAAACTGTTATTATAATAAAACTTAGCTAAAGAAAGATATTGATCTCAACTTCCCTAGTATTCCATTGAACAAGTATGTAACATGTCTTCCAATTTCTAAATTATTCGCTCGGTCTGTCCATCAGATTGATGATGAAAGGTTGTGCTATAATTTAATTTAGTTCTCAATGACTTCTAAAGAACTTACAAAAAGTTATAAGTGAACCTGGGATCATGGTTAGATGCAATGGATAGAGGAACTTCATGCAAACTGACAATATCTTTGAGGTACAATTAAGAAAGCTAATCTTGAGAAAGAGTGTGTAAGAACTTGGACCTTCTTTTCAGGTATGTTTTTAATTCTGGTTATTTTTGGAGAAAAGAGGAATTTATGGAAATTTTCTAAGTACACGCTATGTACTTTATGAGTACATGTCATGTACTTTCTTACCGCAGAAAACCATGTGCTCGCCATGTAGTAGCCGCATACACGGTCGTGTGGGAGTGACTTGGAGGCTGCTTAAAGAGGAGTACGGAAAATTCGAGTATACACCGTGTACTCCAAAATTACACGTCGTGTACTTTCTTTTTTTCATTAAATTCATCGGGGTCGCGTCTGACGGACAGAAACCACTTCTTTTAGGTTTCATTCATCTGAGAGCACCGAGCATCCACGGATCTTCGACGAGCCCCTGATCCTCTGTCTGCCCTCTTATTCGAGCACCGTTGATAGAATTGGAATCACATCGATGAGTTCTCTCTTCTTCTTGAGCCTTGTTTTCTAGTTCCTCTTCTTTTCCAAGTTATCATGGGTTGAACGTTTTGGACGTTTTCTTAGATCTAAGATTTTCCAAAGAGATTCAAGCTTCATGGTTCAAGTATATTTATCTCCTAACCCCAAGGTAGGTGGTTGGTGCCTTTCTATTTGAAGTCGTTGAGTTTTATGTGTAAATTCCACCAATACCCTCGAACGGGGCATTGTGTGTTTACTGTTTTACCCATATTGTTTGTCTACCATTCTTGTATGCCTGTGTAGAGGATATTTGGATATAAATAGGGTTTATTGTTATGCTTTGGATGTGTCTTTCCCATCCATGTTCTATTTAAGACCATTTGGTCCTATTCAGCTTTGGTTTCTTTGCCTGATTCCATTCCTGTTGCTATAGGATGGAGTATTTGTATTTATGACATGTTTGATATGTTGTAGACTATTTATCCAAGTGGTTATGTAGGTTTAATTTGGCTATATTGCACAGCTATGCTCGTTAACTTACACAGGGCCGTGAGAACCTGGTGTAGTAGACTATAGGGGGAATTGATTGGGTGAGCTTCCTCAGAGAGTCTTTGAGCACTTTTGGTTATAAGGGAGGATTGATCGAGTGAGCATCCTCAGAGAGCCTAGAACCACTTGGGGATATAAGGGGAATTTAACGAGTGAGATTCCTCAGAGAGTCCTTAATTGCTTTAGACTAAAATGGGAGAGACTTCATGAGCTTCCTCAAAGAGTCTGTATTTGAATTGAACGACCTGGGCTATAAAAGTAATTGACTGAGTGATATTTTTCAGAGAGTCCTAGACCTTGGGGATATAATGGGAATTGATATGTGAGCTTCCTCAGAGAGTCCTTGACTACTCAAGACTATGTGGGGAATGGACTCTATGAGCATCCTCATAGAGTCTTTCTTTACTTTGACTATAAGGGGATATACTGTCAATGCTTCCTCATAGAGTCTTTATTAAATTCTTATACAGAACCAGAGGGGTTAGACAGAGTGTGCTACCTAGAGGGTTGTCTATACATCTTAGGTAGGACCAGAGGGGATGGCTATGAGTACTCCCCAGAGGGTTACCTTCTTGTGGTTAGTTGTTTGCTTCATTGTTTCTTGATTGAACTGTGGATTTTTTACTGCTGAGTACTTTCCTGTTTACTGATGACTATTTTCTATTTGTTGTTTACTATACTTTACCTTCCATATACTCATTGACTATTAGGCACAGATCTTCGGGTGGTTGCCTACTGGGATTTAGTCTCACACCCTATTTGGGTCATGCTTTTGGGTCCAAACAGATTATATTGTTGCAGTTATAGATAAGGGAAAGTGCCCTTCTACTTCAGGTACTTGACTTGTTGTGGAGCTGGAGAGCATGGGACCAAGCTATGGCTTGCAATGCTTAGGAGTTTATCTTTTTACCTTTATTTTGTACTTTGGTTTAGCACTATTTGTATTGCCAACATTGTGAATTGTTTGGCTTCTTTCCTAGACATATATATCATGCATCATTTCATATATATGTGTGCTCTAGTTGTTTATTATTTTAGTCTTCCATTGTTTATTGTTGTTGGATATTTAATATTTCTGCTATTGTATGTGTTGTTTACTTCCACTGTGTACTCTACTAATGAGGACATAATTTCCCCACTATCACACCCAAGGCCCTCGCTACTAGTCG
Organism: Viscum album; assembly: GCA_963277665.1. Classification (NCBI taxonomy): domain Eukaryota; kingdom Viridiplantae; phylum Streptophyta; class Magnoliopsida; order Santalales; family Viscaceae; genus Viscum; species Viscum album. Next base: position 633,671,044 of record OY728132.1, read on the forward strand.
GCAGCCTCTGGCATTCGGGGAAATGCGCTTGAGGCCATGTGACCAATTGGGTACGGGGCACCTCTAGGTGGCTTCCAGAACCGGGGTGTTACAAAGTGGTATCAGAGGTTTTATTTTCTAGTGACTTACTATTTGGAGCCTATATCCAGGGATAGGAAAGAATTGGTACTTGGTGTTAAGTTGTGCCCAGGAGTAGCTAATCCGTGTACACGGAAAAGCCAATCTACCTCGTCTAATTTCAATTGTTCTGGTTTTACGATTGTTACAGTTGATTTGATTTCACCTTGAGTGACTCACATGATTTGTGTTGTTACTGTTGATGTTATTGAGGTTCTATTTCTGTTGAAACTCAATGAGATGAGGGTATGTCATCTCATGCATCATATAGGAACCTTCTAGAAATCACATGTCATGCATTTTTTTTTCCATGTCATCTAGGATGCATTAGTGATAGTATGTTTTTGTGATAGATGATGTGTAAATTATGCATGTTGTTGTGATAGTTTCCTTGATAGAAATATCGGTTTTTTTATAGGGAATTGTTTGTGTATAAATTTGTTGGAATGAATGCCAAACTTTGGTTCTTGAGGTGTTATGGTCCCTCATGGACCGGAATTTGGTGGATCATTGCCTTTCTTGCCATGTTATTATATGTATAAGATGCCAAACTTTGATTCGTGGGGAGTATGGTCCCTCACAGATCATAATTTGGCACTTTCAATGCTCATTTCAGTGTTTTATGGGTTCTGGAGTAGTTTATGAGGCTTACTATCTGGAAAAAGCCCAAAATACACACCGTTTAATGTCTATTACATGTTGTGTGTTCTTCTACTCGGGAAGAAACTGTTTTTTTTAAGTACACGCCATGTACCTTATATACATGTTATGTAGTCTCTAAACAGTGTTGTAATCCATGTGGGAAGAGACATGGCATGGGAAAAACCTGGAGTGAACACGCCGTTTATTTTCCATACATGGCATGTAGTGTCGACCCCATTCCCACTCGTATCACTAAAAACACGGGCCAGGTGAAGCTTTTCTAGTACACGCCGTGTAGTAATAGTACACACCATCTAGTCTTGCCTTAGGAGAGAGTTGTGTGGATTAGCCGTGTAGAAGGACTCAGGCAGGGAAAGGGGACTCAATTACAAGTCGTGTGTGGAGACAACACACCGTGTGTATGGGGTGTTACACGACCAGTCTAGAAAGGAGTACACACCCATGTGAATGACTTCAAGGAACACGTCGTGTAGTAAATGTACACGTTGTGTAGTCATGTTTTGTAAAACTTGAGTTCTTTACTTCTCTTGTTCCCTTCTTATACTTCTTGTTTTCAATCCTTGATAATCTTGATCTAAGATGTGTGCTTGAATTTGTTGAGTCATGCCACCGAGACATCCTCCGGTTGTGCACCAGTTTCCAGATGGCGATTAGACACCGGACATGGCTGATCAGGGACCACCTGCAGATCCTCCCATTGTGCCAGCCTTGGCACCAGCCATTGTACCTGAAGTAGGTGTTGATGCATAGTTTAGGGAGGGATTTTTTAGGATGATGCAGACCTTTGAGGGAGCTCTGCCTCCTACCTCGTTGATGGATGATTTGATGTGGGTCTTCCAGCAGCAGCATCCTCCTACTTTCTCAAGGGATGGAGGACCTTTGGCTGCTGAGACTTGGCTAGAGTCCATGCTGACAATTTTTGAGCATCTAGAGATAACTCCAGAGAGGAGGGTGAATCTTTCTACCTATATGCTCCGAGACTCCGCCAAGAGATGGTGGGATGTGGTCTCACGGGTGGGATGCTAGTAGAATATATCTTGGTATGAGTTTCAGCACATCTTCTATGATTACTTCTACCCGGAGACCCTGAGGGCCGATCGAGCCCAAGAGTTCATGAGTCTAGAGCATGGTACTCTTTTTTTTATGGAGTATTCCTCTCGCTTCACAGATTTGTAGCATTTTACACCTATTCCAGGAGGTGATGAGTTGTTCCTTGCATGAAATTTTGAGGATGGTCTAAGGTACAACATCCGGTCGCAGGTGAACATCTTCAGGTTGACTTTGATATCTTCTATCGTCAACTAGGCATTGATCATAGAGCGCAATCTGAAGGATTCTGGATCTGCGAGCCAGGGCGGTTTCGCATCCAGAGTTAGTGCTCTGTCAGTTGATAGTAGGAAGTGCCATAGAGAGGCTGCATGAGGAGATTAGAGCAGGCAGGATGCATCTTTTGGTATCTAGGTGGTGTGCTACCAGTGTGGGAGAAGTGGGCATATGAGGCCACATTGCTCGAGAGACCCAGTGGAGTACCGATCTTGCAGCAATATTGGTCACCTTAAATGCTTTTTTCAGTTCTTCTCTCTATCAGCTGGTGACGATGGTTCTTCTATGACTCCTCGTTCGGGAGAAGCGCCACTAGCTTCTCATCAGTCGGGGGAATGGAGTTCTTCCAGCCATTCGGGCCAAGGTGGAGGTCGTGGTCGTGGAATCCAGTCACCCAGTTTTCAGTAACATCAGGGTGGATCAGCTCAGAGTGGTCATGCAGGGTCACAGGGCCACAGTACAGGCTAGACTTTTGCAGTGGAGCAGACCCAACAGGAGCAGGATCCCGGACCTTCTACCGTTCAAGGTACAATCTTAGTAGCCCCAGTTTTAGCTTCTACTCTTTTTGATATAGGGGATTCCCATAGCTTTATATCTGTTTCTATCGTAGATATCCTTGGGCTCTATAACTTTTCTTCTACTGATATCTTGACACTAGACACACCGTTGGGGACTAGAACGTCTAGTGTACATCAGTGCAAAGAGTGCCCTCTATAGGTTGGTGGATGTCACTTCTTATGAGACCTCTATGCCCTAGATATGATAGGCTATGATTTCATTATTGGGATAGACTGGATAGTTCCATTCCAGGAATTCGTCGACTGTTACCACTACAGGGTGAGTTTCATATCACCAGAGGGTGGATCATTTCTTCATAGGGGAGAATGGGATGTCCAAGAGAGCAGAGTGGGTCCAGAGCATCATGGGTTGGGAGGAGTTACAGCCTAGATTTCTATTCTTTATCTGAATGACCATGGGACTTCATAGTTAGACTTTCCTTCAATGGTGGATAATTTTAGAGATGTCTTTCTAGAGGACTTTTCAGGTTTTCCTCTAGAGCGTGAGGTATACTTCTCAATTGAGCTTGTTCCAAGAGAGGCACTGATGTCCATTCCTCCTTATAGGATGGATACACTTGAGTTGCAGGAGCTCAAGAAGTAGTTGGAGGAGTTGTAGGAAAAGGGTTTCATCTGACCCAGTACTTCTCCTTGGAGTTCTCCTGTCCTATTTGTGAAGAAGGTAGATGGTACCCTCAATCTTTGTGTGGATTATCAAAATCTAAACTAGTTGATGGTAAATAACCGATATCCCCTTCCTAGGATTGATGATCTCTTTGATCAACTTCGAGGATCCTGGGTGTTCTCAAAGATTTACCTGAGATCCGGTTATCATCAGTTGCATGTTAGACCATCATATATATCTTATACAGCCTTCAGAAGTAGGTATGGTCTATAAGAGTACTTGTTTATGCTGTTAGGCCTCACAAACACACCCACATTTTTCATGGAACTGATGAACCGAGTGTTCCATCCATACTTAGAATCCTTCGTGGTGGTCTTCGTGGACGATATCTTGGTGTACTCTCACACTCTACATGACCATGCTACCCATATTGAGATCATTTTTATTACGCTGAGGGAGCATCAGTTATATTCCAAGATCTCAAAGTGCCACTTTTGGATGGATCAGATTCACTTCTTAGGTCATGTCATATCAGAGGTAGGTGTATCAGTAGACCCAGAGAAAGTGAGAGCTGTAGTTTCATGGGAGCAGTCGAAGAACGTCTTTGAGGTGCAGAGTTTTCTAGGGATAGCTGGATACTATAGACGTTTCATACAGGAATTTTCATGCTTAGCAGCACCATTGACAGGTTTGACCAAGAAGGGGGCAAAGTTATTATGGTCAGATTCTTGTGAATCAGCCTTTCAGGAGATTAAAGGGAGGTTGACTTCAGCACCGATACAAGTCTTTCCAAAACTAGGAAATAGTTATACTGTTTACTACGATGCTTTAGGTATTGGGTTGGGAGTTGTTCTTATGCAGGGTGATGGAGTCGTGGTGTACGGGTCTCGGCAGTTAAGGCCACATGAGAGGAATTTCCCGACGCACGATCTGGAGTTGGAAGCTTTTGTTCATGCCCTACACTATTGGAGACATTATCTTCTAGGAGAGAACTTTTTAGTTTTCACCGACCAAAAGAGTATCAATTATATATTCTCTCAGCATGATCTAAATTTGAGACAGCACAGGTGGGTTGAGTACCTACAATCTTTCAACTTTGAGCTTGCCTATATTCCTGGGAAAGACAACGCAGTGGCTAATGCATTGAGAAGGAGGACTCAGATTCAGGCAGTTCAGGAGGCCAGCAGTGAGTGGCAGCTTATGGATCTGTTCTCTTAGATGCATTTGGAGGTGCATGACAGACAGGGGCAGACTTTTCTTTCTTCTGTAGCTGTTACCACTACTTTTCTGGATAGAGTTCGAATGAGACAGCTATCAGATTCTGAAGGCCCAGTCCTATGAGAAATCATGTCAGGAGAGGACCCTATTCCTGTATGGACTGTAGGCAAGGATGAGATCTTGTGTTTCTAGGGACGCATATGGGTGCCAACAGGAATATGCGAGGATTTGATGCGGGATTTTCATGCCTCAGTTTGGGCAGTTCATCCTGGCATCACCAAGATTTATCGTGATCTACACCATCAGTATTGGTGGCCAGGTATGAAGAGTGACATTGCTAGTTTCTTCATGAGGTGTTCTACTTGTCAGCGGGTGAAGGCAGAGCATCAGCAACCATCAAGACTCTTATAGTAGTTACCCATTTCCGAGTGGAAGTGGAATGATGTCGTGATGGACTTCGTGACTAGGTTGCTGAGGTTGCCTCAAGGGAATGACACAGTTTGGGTTGTCGTTGATAGACTCACAAAGGTTGCACACTTCTTTTCAATCAAGGAGGCCTTCAGTGTTGATGAGATGGGAAGGTTGTAAATCCGTGAGATTATACATATTCATGGAGTTCCACACTCCATTTTTTCAGATAGGGATGCACATTTTACTTATCAGTTTTGGAAGGGGATTCATAAGGCTTTGGGTATACAGGTACTTTTCAGTACAGCTTACCATCCCCAAACAGATGGTCAGTCCGAGCATACGATTCAGGTGCTTGAGGATATGCTCTGATCATGCATTCTGAATTTTGGAGGTTCTTGGGAGAAACATATACCTCTTGTGTAGTTTTACTACAATAATAGTTTTCAAGAAACTATTCAAATGGCACCTTATGAGGCTTTATACGGTAGGCCATGCCGATCACCCTTATGTTGGCTTGAGGCAGGAGAGGTAGCCTTGCTGGGACCTCATCTTGTTCAGGAGACCTCAGAGAAGATAGAGTTTATTCGGAAGAGGATAGATACTGTACAGTCTCAGCAGAAGTCTTATGTCGATCAGCGGAGACGACCTATGGAGTTTGAGGTCGGGGATCAGGTTTTCCTGCATGTCACACCGAGGTTGGGAAACAAGAGGATTAAGAGATAGGGTAAGCTTTCACCGAGGTGCGTCGGACCATTTTAGGTGTTGTAGAGAGTTGGGTTGGTTTCCTATCGGTTTCAATTACCTCATAGGTACCAATCTATGCATGATTTCTTCCACTTTTCTCAACTCCGACGTTACTTTTTAGACCCATCTCATGTCTTTCAACCCGAGGAGGTTGAGCTCGAAGTGGATGTGTCGTTTAAGGAGCATCATATCTGGATTGTGGATCACAGTACAAAGGTTCTTTTTGGATGGTATGTTCCTCTGGTACGAGTGCTATGGTAGCACGGGCGAGTATAGGATGAGACTTGGGAGAGAGAGGCCGATGTACGAGCACAGTTGCCGGAACTGTTTGGGGTTTCTTCTTCTACGTCGTGCTAGGAAATTCGGGGAAGAATTTCTTTAAGGGGGGAAGTTTTTAAGAACCCGGGCCTTCTTTTTAGGTATGTTTTTCCTTTCTGATCATTTTTTGAGAAAAGAGGAATTTCTAGAAATTTTCTAAGTACACACCGTGTACTTTATGAGTACACGCCATGTACTTTCTTGCCACAGCAGGCCGTGTGCTGGCCATGTAGTAGCCGCATACACGTCCGTGTGGGAGTTACTTGGAGGTTTCTTAAAGAAGAGTATGGAAAAGGTAAGTACACGTTGTTTACTTCAAAAGTACATGTCATGTACTTTCTTTTTTTTTCATTAAACTCACCGGGGTCGTGTATGACGGACAGAAACCACTTCTTTTAGGTTTCGTTCGTTTGAGAGTGCCAAGAATCCATGGATCTTTGATGAGCCCCCAATCCTCAATTCGTCCTTCTATTAGAGCAATGTTGATTGCGTTGGAATTGCATCGGTGAGTTCTCTCTTCTTCTTGAGCCTTTTTTTCCAGTTCCTCTTCTTTTCTAAGTTATCGTGGGTTGAACGTTTTGGATGTTTTCTTAGATCTACGATGTTCCAAGGAGATTCAAGATTTGTGGTTCAATTATATTGATCTCCTAACCCCAAGTTAGGTGTTTTGTGTCTTTCCGTTTGAAGTCATTGAGTTTTATGTGCAAATTCCACCAATACCCTTGAACGGGGCATTTCATGTTTACTGTTTTACCCCTATTATTTTCCTACCATGCTTGTATGCATGTGTAGAGGGTATTTGGATATGAATAGGGTTGATTGTTATGATTTGGATGTGTCTTTCCCATGCATGTTCTGTTTATGATCGTTTGGTCCTATTCAGCTTTGGTTGCTTTTCCTGATTCCATGCCTGTTTTTGTAGGATGGAGTATTTGTATTTCTGACATACTTGATATGTTGTAGACTGTTTAGCCAAGTAGTTTTGTAGGTTTACTTTGTCTATATTTCACTGCTATGCTCGTTGACTTACACAGGGCTGTGAGAACCTGGTGTAGTAGACTATAGGGGGGATTGACCGGGTGAGCTTGCTTAGAGAGTATTTGATCAATTTTGGCTATAAGGGGGGATTGACTGAGTGATCATCCTCAGAGAGCCTAGAACCACTTGGGGATATAAGGGGAATTGACCGAGTGAGCTTCCTTAGAGATTCCTTGATTGCTTTAGACAAAAAGGGGAGAGACTACGTGAGCTTCCTCGGAGAGTCTGTATTTGAATTGAACGACTTGGGCTATAAGGGGAATTGACTGAGTAAGCTTCATCAGAGAGTCCTAGACCTTGGGGATATAAGGGGAATTGACATGTGATCTTCCTCATAGAGTCCTTGACTACCCGAAACTATGAGGGGAATAGATTGTGTGAGCTTCCTAAGAGAGTCTTTCTTTACTTTGACTATAAGGGGATAGACTGTGAGTACTTCCTCCTCAGAGAGTCTTTATTAAATTCCTATAAAGAACCAGAGGGGTTAGACCGAGTGTGCTGCCCAGAGGGTTATCTATACTTCTTAGGTAGTACTAGAGGGGACGAATATGAGTACTCCCCAGAGGGTTACCTTCTTGTGGTTAGTTGTTTACTTCACTGTTGCTTGATTGAACTATGGATTGTTTACTGCTGAGTACTTTCCTGTTTACTATTGACTATTTTCTGTTTACTGTTTACTATATTTTACCTGCCATATACTCACTGATTGTTAGGCACAGATCTTCGGGTGGTTGCCTACTGGTATTTAGTCTCACACCCTATTTGGGTCATGCTTTTGGGACCAAATAGATTATATTGTTGCAGGTATAGATAAGGGAAAATTCCCTTCTACTTCTGGTACTTGACTTGTTGTGGAGCTGGAGAGCATGGGACCAAGCTATGGCTTGTGATGCTGAGGAGTTTATTTGTTTAACTTTATTTTTTACTTTGGTTTAGCACTATTTGTATTTCCAGCATTGTGACTTGTTTGGATGATTTTCTAGACATATGTATCATGCATCATTTCATATATATGTGTGCTCCAGTTGTTTATTATTTTAGTCTTCTGTTGTTTACTGTTGTTGGATATTTACTATTTCCCTTATTGTATGTGTTGTTTAATTTCATTGTGTACTCTGCTAATTAGGGAATAGTTTCCCCACTATCACACCCAAGGCCCTCGCTGCTAGTCGGCAGCCTCTGGTGTTCGGGAAAATGCGCTTGAGGTCGTGTGACCAACTGGGTATGGGGTGCCTCTGGGTGGCTTCCAGAATCGGGACGTTACAGGGTGTCTCAAATAGAAAGTAAATGTAAATATTTAGTTGGACAATCAAAAATAACCCAAATCATATTGTTACCTTGATAATTATTTGGTAGTCCCACCATGAAGTTCATGGATATATTTTCCCATTTCCACTCTAGCATTGGAAAAGGATGAAGCATCCCCATTGGTAGTTGTCTCGTTAGTTTAACCTATTGACAATTCAAACATTTCATTGTAAAATCAACAATATCTCTTTTCATTCCATCCCATCAATAATACTCCTAAAGATCTCTATACATCTTATTGTTTCCAGGATGAATTGAAAATGGATAACTATGAGCTTCACTTAATAATTCTTTCTTCAGTTGGGAATCACAAGGCACACATAATCTCTTTCCAAATTGCAAGACACAATCTTTATCAATGTCAAATTCTGAAAACTTACCCTTTTAAACCAATTCAACCTTTTTCTGTAACTCATGATCTTCCTTATGCACTTTCTTAATTATATCTGACAGAGATGATTACATTGATACCTGAAACAAAATAGATCAATTTCCTACACCAGCAACTTTCAAATGATGCCTAAAAAATTTTAAATTTAAAACCACATCCGGTAATTCCAAATCATGTGTGGAATAATATAATTCATGAGGTTTCAGTTTTCTTAAAGCATAAGAAATTACCTGATCATTTTGTATCAAAACAAAAGCAAGTCCTTTCAAAGAAGCATCATTGTAGATGAAGAAAACACCATTTTTGGAAGTTAGGGCTAAAATTGTATCTTTCTCCAATCTCCTTTTCAGTTTCTAAAAACAAAAATCACATTCTTTTTTACAAATAAATTTAACCCCTTTTCATGTTAGCTTAGTTAGCAGGCTATATAACCATGCAAAGTTTTTAACAAACCATTAGTAATATCCTTCTAATCCAAGAAAACTACTAATATCAGTAACATTTTTAATTCTTGGAAATTCATCAACCACTTTTTTTTGTGGGATCAACTGTTATGCCATCCGTATTCATAATGTTCCTAAGAAAATAATTTTTTTGCAACCAAAAATCACATTTGATAAATTTCCTATATAACTTATTTTCTTTAAGTGTTTACAGAATAATCCTTAGATGTTTTCATGATCCTTATAACTTTTTTAATAAACCAAAATATCATCAATAAAAAACAACAAAAAACTTATCCAAATATTCATGGAATATTTTATTCATAAGATCCATAAATACAGCAGGAGCATTTTTCAAACTAAAGGGCATAACAAAAAACTCATAATACTTGTATATAGTTTGGAACACTATTTTTTGGATGTCATCCTTCTTCACCTTCAGCTAATAGTACCCATATCTCAAGTCAATCTTGGAAAAATATTGAGATCCTAGAGGTGATCAAACAAGTCATCAATATGAGGAAATGGATACTTATTCTTAATAGTAATATTATTCAAATCATTATAATCAATGAAAAACCTCATGGAACCATCTTTCTTTTTAAAGAAAAAAATATGAACACCCAATGGTGAATTTCTAGGATGAATGAAACCTTTATCAAGAAACTCCGACAACTGCTTTTTCAATTCAAGAAGTTCCACTTGATCCATTCAATAAGGGGGTTTAGAAATTTTCTTAGCATCAGGAACTAAGTCAATAGTAAATTCAACTTCTTGATCAAGTATTACACTAGACCAATAATTAGGAAAACCTACAGGTATTCATTTACCACTATAAAATCATTAATCTAAATAGTTCCCTTGTTTTTAACAATATGTGAAAGATAACTATCATTCCCATATTTTAATAGTTTTTCATCTTCCTAATATTTTATCAATGGTATGGGTTAATTCTTGTATAAAAATAGAAAATATTTATAAAAAAAAACTTATTTGTCTCTATAATCAATCTTTGCATGGTAAACAGATAGTCAATCCATACCCAAAATAACATCAAACTCTACTAGGGTTTAAACAAAAAGGGTTTTAGGTAATGTATTTCCAAAGGAAACAATAGGAAGATTCTTATAATTCCATTTTTCCTTAATATTTTCCCTGGTGTTTTAACCATAAATTTTGATTTCATTTCTTGAGGTGAAATTTCCAATTTACCAGAAAATTCATTATAAATAAAGGAATGTGTAGACCCCATATCAAACAAGACATTAGAAAAATATGAGTAAACAAAAAAGTATATGATACCACTTCATTGGATGGACTGACATCTGCTGAAGTAGTTACAAAGGATTTCACTACACCTTTCTTCTTATAGTCTGGTTTTTTTCTATCATTCATATCCTTCTTTGGGTAGGTATTTTCATAATTCCCCATCTCACCACATTTATAACACTTTATAGTTTGGTTATCCGAATTAAACTTAAGATAATTTTCATTAAAATATCAGTACTTATGTACAAACATACCACATCAAAAAAATTTCCCATATTTGTTAAGGTGTTCCCTAGGGTGATTTTTTCCATGCTTTCCACAAACTGGAAACTGGGATTTATTACCTTTAGATTTATTTGATTGATTTTTACCCATTGCATGCTATATGGACCTTTTATTTTTCTTATTTTCAAAGTACACATGATCATTAGAAAACTCCATTTCTATACTCTCAACACATTGAATGAGTTTCTCATGACTTTTGAATTCACGGGAGGCCAAATCCCTTTGGCATCTTAGCTTAAATCCTGAGTAAAAATGATTTATTTTCCTATCAATATCCTGAATAATATTTGGAGTATACCTTGAAAATCAGGTAAATTTTTCTTCATACAAACCCACAGAATATTATACCTTTTGTTTCAATTCATTGAATTTCTTTTCTATCCTAAGTCAAACCACCTTAGGAAAATATTTTTCAAGGAAAATATTCTGAAATTCATCTCATTCCAAGGCATTGATCTCCTCGCTATCTTTGATATTCTTGACCATTAACCACAACTATTCAACTTCACCTTAAAAATGGTAAATATAAAGATAAAACTTTTGATTATATTAATTCCCCATGACATAAAATATCTTTTCAATGGATTTAATCCACCCTTCAGATGTTGCTGGGTTGGAAGATCAACTGAAAGCGGGTGGGTGTTGCCTCACAAAATGTTCCACTATCGTCATGTTCCTTTATGTTAGCTCTAGTTTTTCTATTTCATGGATTATACTACCATTTATAGCCTATTTAAATTGTTCCATTACATTCACAAAATGATCGGTTCCAATTCCCACCATTCTAGGATGCAGATTTGGAAGGATATCATTTTGTTGGTGTCTTCCTACTTCAACTTCCCTATTTTTTCTGTGGAAAACCATTCTAAACAGACATATCTTAGATGAAGAAACATGGTGATATTTAAATTATATATAATTTCAACATAACCATAAGGTAAAAATCATTTATGGTATTCTATTAACATCATTCTAACCCCTAAAGTTATCTAAACCATGCTCGGGTACCAACTATAAGGACTCGACCTTAAACATTACATAATATAGTTAATTCAACTAGAATTCAATTTTGTACATTCCCAAAGATCTTTTTAGTTTTTAGTTTTAGATAATTAGGTTATAAAACATACATGAAAACCCATAATAATACAAAGTAGATACTACTAAAATAGTATTCATTTCATCCATAATACAATTTTTTTAATAAAACATGAAATCTTTTTATGAAAAATCTTCACAACATTCATCTTGGATTCTCTTTTTCTCTTACCCATCCTTAAAACCTGTGAAAAAAATTTTAAAAATTGGGATGAGCACAAAAAAATTAGTAAGGGAAATAAAAATAAGGAGATAAATCATTAGTTCATGAATACTTATAAATATATGAAATCATTTTCACAAATACATACTTCTCACCAATTAAGTATCATATAGTTACTTTGTGAAAACATGAGATATTCATAAAACATAGAAAACATAAATAAAAATTTATGTAACTTGGGGAATTAATTTCTTAATATTGTAATTCTCATGGATACCATATGATTTGTAACCCTCATGGACAATGTAACTCTTACGTCTACCTTATGGTGTAACCATCACAGTTACACTTGGAGTAACTATACAGTCGACCTACAATATAAAAAAACTCAATGCATTGGAGGGAGATATAGGTCCCAAACTTCAACATAGAAAATACCCAAGAACCATAACATAATCATAAAACATGAATACTTGCATCATAAAAACATTCCTTTTGATTTTAAAAAAAAGGAAATTTAAAAGAGGATTTTTAAAGAAAAGTCCCTTACCTCAGGTTTGTCTTACTTCAAACATGTTAAAACCTACTATATAATGGTTTAAAGAGTGTTATTAACATATTATATAACTATATTCATATATATAATACCTTATATGATTTTTTTATAACATCTTTCCACCTATTTATTGATAATATTTTGTTATTTCCATTGTTTCAGGTGCGTTCTTTTCATGGTTTCTATGATTGGATTGTAATGGATTTTCTTATCGAATGGAAGAAAAACTCCAGAAGTGGAAATAAATAGTATTAATATGTTCCCATAATTTTAAATAATATCATATATCTTTTTTTATGATATAAATATGATTCATTAGATAAAACTTTAATGAAAATGATTTAATTTATTTTGGAGTTTTTTACGACCATCACGAACTTATATAATTTTATTTAATATCATGTTTATATATTGGTTAAATAACATTATTTAACTTATAATATTTGTAATAAAATATTATTTAACCATAATAATGGTTTTATGACCATACTTGATGGCATTAATGAAAAATTAAAGTGTATCATCCATGATGGTTGTAAATCGACACATCACAGATGATGTTTTCATTTTTAGAATAAAAGGGAGAGGAGGAGTTTGATGATTAATTTTTCCATAAACATGATAAAATTAGAGTATATATAAGATACTTGAGTTTTTATTCTACTTGGATAAGGGTAGGTGAAGAGAGAATAAGAAAAGAAAAGAAATTAAAAGGAAAATAAAAGAAAATGAAAGAGGATTTTACCTCTTGAATTATTCTCCTTGAGAACCTCATTAAGGAACTTGGTTTTGGCCTTTTGGTGAGACCAAAAGGACTTGGAAGTAGGTAAGAGGCTTGGGAAGGTAATTAGGAAGAAATTAAACCATCTAAAAGGATTTGAGGTGTGAGGAGAATAGGTGGTGAGGGGTGGTATTTATAGTGGAGGAGATGATTGTTTTCTCATTATTTTATTCATTAGTTTATTATTTTGGATCAAGAATATGAATAGTTAGATAATTATCACTAAATATATTAAAATAATGAAGGTTATTTCTAGATTATGGTGATTGCATCATCAATGAATCAATTAATAGTGTATTTAACTTATAATGTATATATACTGTAAATTACTGTATTTCACTATTCACTAAAAATTCAACTGTTCTAAAAAAATCTCAAAAATTTTCCCTAACCATTTTTGAATGTGTAGAATTAAAAAATGAATTAAATTTTATTAAAATAATTTTCTAAATATGAGAAATTTAATTTTTAATTAAAATCATCATTTATTTTAAAAATACCAATTTTAAAATTATAATTGATTTTATGACACTTTGAAAAGGTAATTAAGGTCTCATAAAATAATATTATAATAATATGAAAAAAATATTAATTTATGAATATATTTTATGATGATAAATTTTCTTTTAAATCATTATATTAATTATAAAATTGTAAATAAAAATTTATGTGTCACAAAAATACATACACTTAATTTATAATTTTCAAAAAATTTATTTACCTATTCCATGATATAAATATATCATATTTTCACTTATAATATACATACATTTTATTTATACTCTCATAGATGTGGTTACTATTCTATTATTATAAATCCCTTAATTTCTATAAATAACACTTATTTCATTATACATTTTAATGAATTTAACTATTTAATTCCATGATGAAAAAAATATATTTTATAAGTTATTAGGTTGTTATAGTTATAGTTTTATAGAAAATAATAAGGCATTTCCTTATTTAAAATATCCTTTAGTTTTTTCATAAATCTCCACCCAAGTGGTTTCTTTTTATTATTTCTTCTCTAGATCCTTTTCATGAATTTTCTACAATGGAACTCCATATTAAATACATATGTCACTTTTTTAATTTATAAAGTCCAAAATAATTGAATTCCTTCTTCTTTTGGGAATCTTTATGATTTAGACTTTATTTATGCCTTGAATCATAATTATGAATCCTACTTCCATCTCATGGGCTTGATCATGCTTATGATTTATGTATGGTTTTTTATTCTCATATGGAATGAATATATATGATTTTAATTATGTGATAGGTGTGATCAGAATTGTATATCACTCCAATGAATTGGGTAACATTTTCATCTTATGAGATACCATGTATGGTGTACGAGCGATTATCCTAAATACATTGTGTTATGTAATGGGTGGGATTAAAATTTCATAGCCCTCCAATGTATAGGGTAAAGATTTATATCTCATGAGATTTTATATATGGGATTAGGGATTGGATCTAATACACTATGGGACTTTTCCCACTATGTTTATGGGAATGGGGAGTGAATGCAATCCATCATGGGACTTTGTCTACTTTATGATGATGGTTTTGAGAGTGACTCTTGACTTATGTTTATGATGTCATGCCTTATTTTTTGCCACATATTCCATGATTTTATGATTTAATTTCCTTATGATGTTTTTATATTCTTATGATCATTCTATTTATGATATCATGCTATGCCTCTTAACTATCATGTTATGCATTATTATCATATTTATTCCCTTATTGGGCATTCTATCTCACCCTTTTCCTTATGTATTTTCCCTAGGGTATCCTATTAAGTTTTAGAATATATATGGGAATTGGTAGTACTATATGGAGTTTTAAATAAATATGATATTTTTAAAATTTTAGATTATGTATTTATGTATCTAATATTCTCAAGACATTGGACCTCTAGATCCTTGGTTTATATTTATTAGAAATGTATGTGAAAAAAATATGTAATAAAGTGTGTTTAAGGATTGGGTCTCTATAAACCTAGATAGTGGTCCTATCCATCAGCCTTCCCCCATCACGGTATGGCCCCTCTGGGTTATGGTGTGATCATTTCAAGTCAGGGTACCTCAACCCCTGACAAATACCATCACGGTGTGACTGAATTTACTCTATGAAAAAGAAAAATTAATGATCATAAGGGTCCTCGACCCACTTTGTAATAATCAATCCCTTAATAGTATCAATACTTCATAAGGGTACTTACCTTTTACAAATTTAAAAAACCCATCATATCTTGAATCCCTTGGTAAAGGAACAATTCACCCCTTGCAATAGTATATTGTGGTGCAACCTGCTGTTAGTGAAGCATTTCGTCAACGCCTCCCAAACTTGATCAGATGCTCATCTGAGCACCCACAACACCTCCCAATCTCTAATTATCATCCAAAAACATATTTATGAGATGTTCCAATGCTTAGATTCTGGATCCGAATCTCAATTATCAAAATGAACCATGATCCAAGATCAAAATTCAAACTTTCTTTAAAAAATAATGACCCTAAAATCTATGAGTTGTTACGAAAGGTAGTTGTTACCTCATCAGGGACATTATTAAAAGATCCAGCCATTTTTTACAAAATTTAAATTGATAGAATTAGAATTATTATAACAACGGCATGAAATATGATGAACTCATCCCAGATAATCGATACCTGACTTGAATCTCCACATACCCAAAGGGCGTTCTCAATCCCCATAGGTTTAGACTATCACACGGAAATCAATAACAAATATAGGGAAAAATGTATCCTAACTTTAAGAACACAACATAACATATATATATATATATATATACACAATGGTAATAAACAGTAGAAGATCAAACTAGAAATATATGTCATGTCAAAAAGGAAATAATAGAATCGATACAACTCAAAAGTAGCTAAAAAATCTCCAAGATACAAGTCCAATAGAAAAGGAAATATAAAACTGAAACAATTACTCCATGTGATATAATGGAAAAACTCCCACCATCTCATTACCAGTGACCTAGACAGTTCTAATAGAAGCCTCTCTTCCTTATTATGACACCTTTCCTTTCCCTACATTGAAATGCATAACAAGCTCTATGCACTACTGAAGGGGTACGTGAGGTGTAAGCTAAAAAAGCTCAGTAGGATCTCACCCAGTTGTTCCATGTCAATTATCTATAAAAAAATCTAAAAAATCTCAACTTTAAAGAAAAAAATTCATGATAATCGATTAAACAGTTTTTATCTCAAAACCATGGAAAAATATTTCCTCCTTTTTCAACATTTCCAAATAATATAGGTAAAAAAATCAAAGAATTTTATATACATCAAAGTAGTCAAATTAAATCATGTATCATGTATTATATAAGAATCCAAATTACTCCAAACCAAAGAATGGGTAACATCACGCCAAGCATTACAATAGGTCGGGCTATCTAGTACACTTTAACTCAGACATAGAAAATCATGTGGATCAAGCCTCTAGACATATGCATCGAATAAAGAGAGTAGAGGAACACCCTAGAAAGTAAACCTCTAAATAGTTTCAAAAAAGTCCCTAGAATAATGGGCCTAGGGAGAAGAGGACACCCCATTATTAAACCCTCTGATGGTATTAATGGATGAGGCCTATTACTACACCTTCCACCTAAGTACCTAAGGCTTCCCATGTGCTGCATTTTCCAAACTATTTCATTAAAAAAATTCTTTGAAAACCATTTCATAAATCCATTTCACAGTGCTTTGAAAATACCCTTTTCTTTTACTAAATCAAGAGGAAAACCATCTTTTCTCAAAAATCCATTTCCAAATACAAAATTCAATTATTCCAAATCATTTATAAAATAATTTATAAACCAATAGAAATACAATTTATCCAATATAGGTTAGAGACGGAACCACCTATATCAAAATCGGGTCATACATACCCACAATGGGATCTACCAACATGGAATAACACAAAGACAACAATAGAGTCCCTAGAATCAATCCTTACATATCATAATCAATTTAATAAGAAAAGTGGTCAGGAGATAAGATAACACAACAGGTACCTCAAGAAACTCATACATTGCACCACAACCAACACAAAGGTTAGCCTACAAAGGAAGATCAGTAAAAAAAAATATAGAAAGGATCAAGATAATCAACACCACAAGACCAACGAATCTGAAAATGTAGCACAATGGAATTGTTATGACCAATAGAAATGAACAAGAAGAAATAACACTTACCTGAAGAGATGCATCATAACCACAACAAAGATCAATTGCTGAACAAAATCATCTAGAAGGAGAATGCATCCTCAAAATTACCTAGGATAGCTCCTAGGTCTACTTGAGAAATATTTTGTAGTTGAATGAAAAACTAATCACCCGTACAGTGCCCTAAAAAGCACTAATCCCAAAACATTCATGATGTGATACCATTTCATGATATGAATTTCTCAATTAACAAAAGACTTTGTAAAATACATCGCCTTGGATTAAAATTCTTGACTTTAACCATTACATGATATGAACCTGATTCATGGAATGTAAACCTTTCACACCTTCAACTTGTGACATTCCAAACCCAGATTCCACTTAGAAGTTCCCCGAGCCCGGTTTGACACATGGCCTCAAGCGCATCTCTCCGAATGCTAGAGGTTATCAACTAGTAGTGAGGTACTAGGGTGTGTCTATGGGGAGACTATTACCTTGTTACCAGAGTGTATCATAGTGGATATCATATAAGAATCTATAAATAAGTATCAGAAGAAATATAAGTAAACAAATGGTACAGTAGAAGCATACTGAAATAAGAAATAATTGAACAACTGATAATCATATACAAAAGATGATGATGATATTTCATGTATCTATAAAGTTGTAAAACATGGATACAAATTTGCAGATGAGCAAGCTATACAAAATTAGAAAAAAGAAACCAAAAACTATCCCCAGCATCCAACCTCTAACTCGGTCATCTGCTACCATTTTTATCCTAAGAAATCAAGAAATTAAGTTTCTAAAGTGATATGCTTTACTTTTTCAACACCTACATACATATAATGTTCCTAAGTACCAATGGTATCTTGGATAGGGTGTGAGATAAATCTCAGTAGGCCACCACCAATGGTTTCTATAAAATCTTGTTTGTGTAATATAAACTGAAACAGTGTGAAAGAATGAATATATAAAAGTAAAGTAGTACAGTAATGTAAATACCCAAGTACCTACTTTATCCATTGGTTGGTGTCTGAACATGTATCCAGTTCATTAATTAATTAAGTTTTAGTTTATATAAATAAGTCACATTAGGAATATCCAACACTAACATCACCTCATGATAGAAATAGTAAAGGTTCCAAATGTAACAAGGTAATTTTTATTGATATTAATAATGAAAGGGATCCAAGGTGATAATCAAGGCATCCAAGACCTCAAGGGTCTCCAACTCAATAGTAACTACAACCTGGCTTAGGGGTAAGAGTGTAATACATGGAGCATCATCCAAGGAATTCCTCAATAGTGATAATCTGAGTTCAAGGAATACATCCAAGGTAAAACAGGATAAGGAATGGTCATGCCCGAGGATTTAACCAAGTAACCTCATGTCCGTAGAAGACACATTGGATATAAGGAGTGTATCCAAAGAATATTGTAACAGTAAATGAGGGATCCTATAGTGTCATATCGGGCATACACTAATATACAAGGACTGGGTTCCAAGGTGGGTCTTAACCAAGGCAACTGGCATCCCTGAATTGGAATGACATCCACAAGTGCTCAAGGAATTTTCTCAGGAATCCAAAAACTAACTCGAGTCTGACCACTCTTTTAATGATGTCAAGGTTCATATACAAGGCACCTTATATTTAATTCATTTATTTATTTAAGTCATGTAATAGTCATATCATTTAATATGTTATTTGGTTCAAGACTTTCCTTTCATTATTTTGATAAGGTCAAGGGGCATGAAACCATTCAAGTCATTTCATATTTAATTACTTTGTTTTCTCCTTTATCTTTCATAACATGACAAGTTTTTCTAAGGATGAGAAACCACATGCATTTTATTTAATATAAACTAGAAAAAGTCATATAGATACAATATACTTTCCAACTTACCATTTATCATTGATTAATCAAGTTTAATCACTTACCTTAAGTGGATAAAGTGATTAGAACACTTGGTAATTTCCATTTATTGATTCATTTATTTAATTAAACACTTACCTTTAACAAGGTCAAATCATAGCTCACCCGAACAGTGGCACTAACAGGCTCAAAAAGCTACTAAAAGCATAATTATGGAAACACCCTACTTGGGGTGGTTGGAATTGTGGATGTAACCACCAATGATGATTTACATATATGGAATAGGCCTTAAAACATGGTTTTAATGAATATAATCAAGTCATATTAATTAGATAAGTAATTCCCAATGAAATCAGTGTGACCACACGACAATTTATATAATGGAGAAACTTGAGGAGTGAGTAATAGACTACCTACCTCATACTCATACGACTATCATCATCCAGTATCAGCCTTTATTTTGGATTGGATTGGAAGAGATATGAAGAAAGGATCAACACCCTAAAAATAGGGAATATGATCCTGCATCTAAATAACATCATCGATAGAAAGGAGAATGATGAAAGATTAAAAATGAATTAAGATCTTACCGGTGTTGGTGTAATGAGATGAATGGTAATCAAATCAGACTTAAAATGGATTATAGGGATCAAATCCTATTTTATATGGATTTAGGATTAAAAAATGGAGGAAGAAGGGGCTACTGTCTACTGGAGAGAAAATGGTAGGAGGGTATATTTAATTAGATTTATGGGTAAAATGGTAATTTAACCCAAAAACCAGCCACACATGATTTGGTCGCATGGTTTTCCAAACTGTGCACCAACCATGCATGGTCATTTGTAGGAAGGGGGAACCCACATGGTTAGGCTACACTGTTAGGGAAACCGTTCGCCAACCATGCGAAACACCTCTGCAATTTTGTATGTAGTTTTTGTATGGCTATGCAGCCCAAATCGCATAGTTAGATCAAACTGTATGCCCTCCTACTGCTCACTATCTATCCCTACACGGTTAAAACTAATTGTGCGGCCTGCCTCACATGGTTTATTCTCACTGTGTGATAGTCCTTTTTCTCCCATTTTCCAGGTTCTAAGCTCTAAACAAACCCCAGACACCCTTGATATCTTCATGAACTCATTAGATATCCATATTAGGTCTATAAAAGAGAATTATACCAAAATTTAAAGGATCCATACCTGAGTCAAAAACTGATTTCATACAGTCTTCCCCCTTAAAGGAAATCATCCCTGAGTTCACCTTCCAAGGGAGAAAAAACACTATCCGATAAAAACTCTGGACACTAGGAATATATGTCAGCCTCCTGCTCCCAAGTCTCATCCTACACATGGTCGTGCTACCATAACACCAATACTAGAGGGATAGACCAGCCTCAAATATTATTCATTCTCCGATCAATGATGTTTATAGGATATGCCTCAAAAAAATCATCAGCATTGAACTCAAATTCCTCAGGATCAAAAGTATGAGATGAGTCTGTGTGATAATGGTGAAGCTGTGAAACATGGAAGAATTCATGCATGGCATGGTACCTCTGAGGTAGTAACAACTGATAGTCTATTGACACGACTCTCTCCAAAATCTCAAATATCCATACATAATGAGGCTATAGCTTCCCTTGCCTATATATCCATCTATTCCCTAGATTCGGTGATACCCATAGGAAAAAATAATCCCCAATATCAAACTCTATAGGTCATCGATGCCAATCAGCATAAGATTTCAGTCTATACTAAGTAGTAGACATGCACTTTATAATCAGTTGAACCTACTCTAAAGTCTCTTGAACGAGATGAGGACCTAATAGGGCTACCTCTTCTACCTCTATCCTAGACATTGGTGAACAAAATGTCCTACCATATAAGGCCTCAAAAGGATCTATCTTAATTATCAACTGAAAACTATTATTATAGGAAAACTTTATGAGAGGCATATGCTTCTCCCAAGAACTTCCAAAGTCAAAGATGTATGATCGGATCATGTCCTCTAGAACTTATACCATCTGTTCTGACTATCCATCGGTATGTGGGTGAAAGATCATGCTCATAATCACCTACATAGCCATAGCATTCTACAACCATTTACAGAACCATGACATGAAACAAGCATCCCCATATGAAATTATAGTATGAGGGACCCTGTGTAGTCATATGATCTCACGAATATACAGTTTTCCCAACTCATCAACTAAGAAAATTTCCCAAATAGGAATGAAGTGAGCTAATTTTATCATTCAGTCAATGACAACCCATACGACATCTCTACCTCTAGGAAACCTAGATAACCTGGCTAGGAAGTCCATAGAAACCTCTTTCCATTTTCATTCCAGGACTGAAAGCAGCTATAACAAACCTGCAGGTCTCTAGTGCTCCGATTTCACCTACTGAAAGATGGAACACCTAGTGATAAAGTCTATTATCTGAAATTTCATCTCATTCCACCAATACTGGCGTCACATATCTCGATACATTTTTGAGATGACTAGATAAACTTCCCACTGAGAAGCATGGGAATCACACATTAAATCATCTCTCATCTTTATAAGAACCTAGAAATGTCCATGAATATATAGGATGTCATCTCTATCCCCAAACCAATCTGGAGGTGATTCATCTCCTGAAATACATTCACAGATAACCAAACCCTCATGATTTGAAAATGGCATGTTCTTCACATTCTTAAGAAGGGAAAATTTAACTATCAAAGCTGCGAGATAAGACTGCTCATGAGTTCCATGAAACTCCAGATGTAGCTCATAAAATAGGGCCATCAATTTCCATTCATTATTGAATTATCATATAGCCTATGCCTGAGTTTTCCATCTCAGTGCATTAGCAACTACATTCCCCTTTCCAGGTGTATAGGAAAGATCAAAATCGAAGGACTAAAGATATTCGACCCATCTTTGTTATTTTAGATTCAATAAATGTTGTGTAAAGATATATTTTAGGCTCTTGTGGTCCATATAAATCATAAAGTGCTCACCCAATAGATAGTGTATCCATCAATGTAAGGCATAGACAACTGTTACGAGCTCAAGGTTGTGCATCGGATAATTTCTCACATGAGGCCTCAACTGCCAAGATCAGTATGCAAAAACTCTTTCCTCTTGCATCATCACTACTCCTAGTGTGATTCCTGATGCATCATGGAGCACTATATAACCTCTACCAGGATCTAGAAGAATTAGAATAGGTGTCAAGAAAAGCCACCCTTTCATCTCTTGAAAGGATTTCTTGCACTCTTATGACCACAAGAACTTGACACCCTTCTTTGTAAGACCAGTAAGAGGTGCATCAAGTCATGAAAATTCCTATGTGAAATACATGTAATATCCATAAAACCCTAATAAACTTTATATATCAAACACATTCTTGGGATCCTCCTTGGAAACTACAGCACTAACCTTTTATGGGTCAACAGAAACTCTTGATTCCAAGATGGTATATCTCAAGAAGTGAAATTTTTCAATCTAGAAGTGGAAATTAGAAATATTTTCATAAATATGAGGATCTCTAAATGTACTCAGAATGATCTCAAGGTTATTAGCATGGTCTCTATGAGTGTAAGAAAATGCCAAGATTTCATCCATAAATACTATGAAAAATGAATCTATATGGGGGTGGAATTCCCTATTCATCAGAGTCGTGAAAATGATAATAATTGTCATAAGATTTAATCGTATAATGGGGTACTCATACAGAACATACCTACTATGGAAAGATTTATGAGGTATGTCTGATGGTCTGAATTTCACCTGATGATATCTTGATCTCTGGTTGATCTTTGAAAACACCCTATCTTATTAGAGTTGGTAAAATAAATCATCTATTAGAGGAATTGGATTTTATTTCTTTACTGTAATCTAGTTCAATCATCTGTAATCCATTCATGGATGAAGGGTCTCATCCACCTTCTTGGTGAAAAGCATGGGCGAACCCTAAGAGGAAGTATTGGGTCGAATAAAACCTTTGTCCACCAAATACTATAATTGTCACTTGAGCTCCTAGAGCTCAGTAGTTTCCATCTTGTATGTATAAATGGACACTGGATATGATCGTGGAATAATCTTGATCATAAAATCTACCTATCTCTTAGGAGGTAAGTCATAAAAGTCATCGGGAAAGACATCCCTAAAATGATCTACTACTAGAGGGAATTAAACCTGATTTAAAACCTAATATAAATAGATTGGAAATATGGGAGGTCACTCCACCTATCCTAAGATTCTCTGATCTAGCTCTACTAGCCTGGATATCCCACTCACCCTTATGTAGATAACTGCTACCCTCTGGTGATGTAAACCATACCCTTCGATGATAGCAGCCTATGAAGGTGTGATACAGAACCAACCAATCCATCCTAAGAATGACATCAAAGTTTTTCATCTTTAGAAAAAAGATGTCTCATAAGAAAGGGCAGTTACCTACCTCAATGTAAAAATACCTACATTAGTGTATGCCCTCTGACCATACTCCCAATGGTGTATCCAGGGTCATTACACTATAGTAATACTATATTTCCATCTCGAGACTCTCCATGATAGATAAAGAGATGGAGTGTGAAACACCTATATCAAATAAAGTAGATACTATAGTGGAGGCTACTAGAATAGTACCTCATACTGTATATGGTCATGTAGCTTGATCCTTGGGTATCAGCTATAATGCATGTAACTGACCTGATCCATGGCCCTATGCAATAGTTGTACTTCCATGATCAAAACTACTCTTCTAACACTGCTGGTGATTAGGAATCTGGATACTACATCCATAACCTCCTCCTCAGTCAGTCCTGCCAGTGCTACTCCAACTCCATGATTGATGTGACGTAAAATAACTTGCCCCTAATAGTGGAGCCGGTGAGGATACTCTTCCACTAGAAGTCGATGGAAAGGTCTAATAGAATCTCTGAAGGTTCCCTATACGGCTGCAAGCCCGACACTCCATAGGGTCTCTATCACATTGAGGCTTCAAGTTCCCTTATTATCCCAAAACCAAGTTCTTTCTTATTAACTCATTTCATTTAGATTCTCATGATAGTTTACATGTGATTGTAATTAATTATCAAAAAACCAAAAAAGATTTTCATCACTTTCATTAAATAAAAAAATATCAAAAATAGATAGATTAGGTGAATTAGATAAAGTAAGTGAACACACTGAAAGGATCCTCAAGAGAGAAGACCCTGGTCAGCTATTGTGCTGCACTAGGAAACATTATATGATTTTTTCCATGCCCTACGATAGACGTGAATCAAAACTAGTATTTTTTCTGAGGATATAATCAATAGTTGATTTAATTTTTTATATTTTTACATCTTAGTCATAGTTCATTTCTTTTCTAAAAAAACTAAAAAAAATATTTCCATGATGAATTCAAATGATTGTTATTCTACATGGACTGAAAATTACTCACAGGTTCAAGAACAAGAAATATACTACACTAAGGAGGACCTCCAATAAAGATATGATGCTATTATGATAATGGTAAAGTATATTTAAAGAGGCATAACAACATGGATCTTACCAGAAGATTTGATAGCCATGGTCAATGAACTCCACGATGACTTAAAAAGATTCAAGGCCAAGAAGGAAGTACCAATGGTCTTCCTGGATTTCATTGAATATATCCATGAAGTTTAATCCAAACTCGAGGTGGATGATCCCAAATACCTACCTATTTATAGTGAATATCGACTCCAATAGGAACTTACCACTGAGGCAAAGATTGAAGCTAAACCGACTTAGGGATTTAAACCATTCTTTGACTCTATCTCTTCTAATTTTATTGAATCTAAATTCTACATCACTCCTTGTGGATTTGATTATATAGAATCATAAAATCTCAGATATTCCTTGGAGGATGAAGAAGAACCTAGACATACACCTGTTTAGGAACACATGGAGATCCCTGATTTCAATGAACATGCATTGGAGGAGCCCCATCAGGAGATATAGGTAGCTGAGCCTAAGGAAATAAGACAGAAGTCTTATCTTCATGCAACCCCCATGAAGCCATACCTAGAAGATAAGAAGGTTGCACAAGTAGAAACCAAGGAAGAGGATGGTCTATACTTCATCCTACCCCCACCATGCAAGCTATACCTCATTGTGAAGGGGGAGGATACGATGTACTCTATCCACGGATCATTACTCACCCAGAAGGATGAGGCACAATATGGGAAAATCCACATGTGGTGGTTCAAATTAAAGAAGCTTCATCCTCCATCAGATTTTGGATAATAGCCGGTACTGCCCTCTAGAGGTAGTAAAAATTTAGGGCCCACTTTATGGATCATACCAAGATTTATATTTAATTTATTTCTAGGAATTTATATGTCAATTTCTTTTCATAGAAGTAGTTCAACATGCAGCCCACTCCCTCTATTTTTTGAGCATAAATGACATGATCCTTATGCTAATTGAGTTTTTTTCTTTTATAGGTTCATGATGGTAGAATATAGCCCAAAACAGTGGAAGGGGAAGGAACAATATTTATGAAAAAAGGGAGTTCAATTTTAGTGTTTTATATTTTAAACTCTCTAATTTTTTTCCACATCATGATTTAAGCTTTAAATATTAAATTACACGCCCACACTTGAATTCATGTTTTACTCCACTTATCTAGGAGACATGAGTTTCTTAGGAACCTAGTGATTCCATGTATTATATTTCAATGTTGATATGATTAAATGATTGAAATGGAGAATTGAATTTTTAAATATGAAACATGGATATTGAAATAATGACTCAAGATTTCAAGAAATTAATTGATTCATGAAAATGAAATTTCCCTACCATCTTTCATGTTTTAAATTTATGAAGTTCATGTGAATTGATTTGTTATTATTAATCATGCCTTGAGTGATTGTCCAATATCATATGTCTCATTCCCAAGAGGTATTCTAGAACAAGTACTTCCTTTTTATTCTCGAGAATATTTCTTGAGTGATCTTGGGACATGTAACTGACTAGAACTTGTATTGAAACTTGTCAAAGCCATGACTGTGCAAAAACACATTAAAAATAATTGAGACATCCTTTGAAAATCTACTTATCCTTAAAAGATAACCTTTACATCAATTCTTATTTTATCCCATAGAGACCATGAATGACCTTGTTAGGAATGATCCACATTTCAAGCCATTTTTTATTCATTCTTACCCCCTCTTAGTATTTTCGTGATATTTTAATATTGAAGTGTGGGGGTAAAGGGAATCATGGTAGAGAGGATGATATACATTGTAAGGAATAAGTGTAGGGGTGATATTTTGGTAATTGTAAAAGGTTGTGGAATCATTCATTGCACTCTATTGTTTTGACCCTCTTGAATAAAAAAATGAAAATGACAAAAAAAATGGGTTGTGATTTGGGAGAACCAAAAATCACCATTTTTCAGACCGACGATATTCTGATCGTATGTGGTTAGGTGATGGATGTGAGGTTTGATCTGATAATAACTTTATAAAAAGTAAAAAACTATATATAAAAAAGTAAAAAAATATTCAAGAGGGTGCACAAATCATTCATTATACATAATTTGATCATGACCTTACTTTGAGTTTTGGGGAAGTAGGTGTTGCTACTTTAAAGGGGAGAATTTTGATACTTTTTTTGATATCATGAATTTTACTTAAGAGGTAAACCTCATCCTTGAACCTTAATTTTTATAGCATAAAATCCTACCAAACTTAAGCCTCAGATTCATTTGAACCTTTATTACAAGTCCTCATGATTTTATGTGTCTTTTGTCTTTACAAAGTGGAGAAAGTAGTTCATTTACAAGCTTATGGATAAGGAGCATGTTCTCATTATATGAGCATAAATCTACTTGAATTTTATCATGAGTTGTGAGAGAAAAGAATCAAAACTGTGGTAAATCATGACTTGGAATGTTTTATAATAATTAATCAAGGATATTGAATTAATGAAAGGAGAAGTTCTATCAATTTTTAAAGGGTAAAATTAAAATATGTGAATTATTTATTTCTTTGAAAAATGGGAAATTAAATTGATATTTTATACAGATTTTTGAAATTTTGATTTCACATTGATTTTTTTTTTGATTTTATTGCATTGAAATTTTAATATTGGTAATATTGGTGTCCTCTAATTTCCATGTTGAGATTTTATGCTTGAGGACAAGCATGGTTTAAGTGTGGGGGTATTTAACAAAGCAAATTTATGTGCATATTTTTATCAAATAATGATGATTTTTTAATTTTTTTCAATGATAAAACCCATGAATTTAAATGTTTTATTAAAATAATGGGTATTTTGAATTATAGAATGAAAATGGTCTAAATTGTGAAAAGTGCATAATTCTAGATTTTTGACAGATTTTTACATTAAGGTTATTTTGGTCATTTATTTAAAAATATAATTCCAAATATAGTGATTATTTTTTTTTGAATCCTTATTTTATTTCCATAAACTTTGTATTCTGGACCAAGGGATGATTCGGGCATCTAAAGGGATGAAAAAATCAATGAAGTTGAAGATTTTTTCGAGCAGACAACGTGGACCCTACCATCGTAATAGAACCACATCTCAACCTACACACCTTCAATGAAGGTTATTCTACCTTTAATGGAACAAGGATACATATGTTCATTTCTTAACTAAATTCCATAGAGTTTTGAATCAATTAAGGTGGCCATTGGATGTTATATTATTGAATGAAGCTTCCTGGAACCTGCATCCAGAAAAAGAAACCACCAGTGAAAAATTCACAACTCATACATTCGGTGTCCGATTGAGCTGAAATATGGAGGGTGAACGGAAACACATTTATGAAGAACTTTAATAAAGGGTTCCATGCATGAATCTTCTAATTAATGGGTCAAAAACGAGACAACTTCTGGAGGACGAATTATGTCTATAAAAGGAGGCTCTCGCCTCCTTCACAAATCATCAGCTCGACACCCACAATCAAGGAGGGATCCCACTGGGGCATGGGCTGCTTATTATCCTCTCTCCCCCCTCATTTATTATTTTTATTTTATTTTAATTTTAGTTTTGTCTTAATTTAATTTCAATTGTAATTCAAATTTTAGTTTTATTAATCCATGCATTTGTGTTTCTCCATCCACTTTTCTTCATTTCCTTCCCATCTCTCTTTATCACTCTATCTCTTCTTCCAACTACTCCACAAAGTAATATCATACTCTCGTAAATGAGAGGTTAATCACGAGACTTTTCTTAGGGTGAGATCAAGGTGTTCATGAATTTTCTTTAAAGTTTAATTAAGTTTGTGGTAGATTTGAGTAGCATGATTGGGTGAGGCGAATGTCCCCAATGTGGTGACAGCCCCCCAATGACATGAAACTCAAACTAATTATATTCTAGAAAATAATAGTGATTCAAACATGAGATTTCATGTTTTAATTATTAAACTAAATTAAAAACATATAGGAAATTATGATTTAATCCAACAATGAACCCCCAAATCGAGTTCTTTCTCATTAACTCACTTTGTTTAGATTCTCATGATAGTTTACATGTGATTGTAATTAATTATCAAAAACCCAAAAATATTTTCATATCTTTAATTAAATAACAAAATATCAAAAATATATATATTAGGTGAATCAGATAAAGTAAATGAACACACTAAAAGTCTCCTCAAGAGAGACGAGCCTAGTCAGCCACTATGTTGCACTAGGAAACATTATAATCGCTTTTTTCCATGTCCCGCGACAGGAATGCGTCAGATGTATAGAATAAACTCTTCATTTTTTTCATTCTTGAAATAATGATGTCATATGCTTCAATTGATCATGCCCCACTTGATCTATGTATCAAGGTTAAAAACACTTAACTTGAAATATCCATATATGCTAACAAAATTGTTAACCTTGGCATAATTAATTAAACCATCAAGCATGAATTGAGTTGGAAACCAGTGGATTTCCCTGTGTTTGTGGTTGGAGGTAAAAAAGAATTGAGATACATCATAAACCCAAATACTTTATTCAAGTATGTGATAGATATAAGTCGACCACTAAAGGAGTCTATTAAGGGCACTTTTATCACCTGTGTATGTTCAAAGAGGTAATATTCTTGATTTTTATACTGATTCCCTTTGTGAAAACATCAATTATTTAGTGATTCTTTCTTTAGATGAGGTATATTATTTCTCTTATGAATTGGGATATTTTCATTTCATTCTACCAAACCATTTTTCTGACAAGTTTCCATTGATATATTGTGCAACTTTCAGGATAAATTCATTTTCAAAAAATATATTCCACACTCTCATCGATAATGAAGCAGATGCATGGTATACATTTCAATTCAATTATGGTGGAGTTTCAATAATTTCCGGCTGAATATGAAGTAAACTTAGCACTGTATGGGAGGAAACCCATTTTTTTTTCCTTTCACTGCATTTAATTTAATTTCATTTTTTTAAAATAAAATGGAATGCATTTACCACAATATATTTTCTCCTAGAATTGTAGTGGAGTTGAGTTCATCATATATATTTTTATCATCCACATGATTTTGATTTTGGTGTGACTTCTTTGATATGATACATGTATGTTCTATTAATGTGTAGATTTTATAGTCATATCATTTCTGGAGCTTCATCAGAAACAAGAATCCCTTCTGTGTCTATCTGCACTTAATCAAGGAAGTTTTTTATTTTCAATTATATTTCATACTTCTAAAAACACCATGTAAAATAACTAAAAAAATTAAAAAAACTATCATTATTGAACCCACATTAAAATGACTGAATTTTTATCATAACATACTTAGGGGCATACCACTTGTGTCCTTGGGCAGTTTGAGCACATTATTATTGTTTGTAATGATTTTATCCTTGATCTCATGACTTAGATGATTGCTGATATTATTCCATGCTTCAAAAATGTTTTTCCAAAAACTTTTTATTTTTGAGACACTTATTTTCACTCATGCTAATTTTTGTTTTCCAACATTTTATTTCAATACCTATGAGTATTCTAGACCATTTTCCAAACATCTCCTATTTCACTTTTTTAGGGGGTCTCAATCATTTTTTTTCATCTAGAACTTTCCATGTTTTTCCATAAAAATGAGAGGAATTTTGAAATTTTCACTAAAATGACCGAGACATCTATTTGATTCTTTAGACCCTTTGACCCACTAAGACACCATTATATTTTCTCCATCATGTAGCCCTTATAATCCATGAATAATCCTTTTATGATGATCCAATAACCAATATCCTTCCCTACCCATTTCTTGACTATTTGCATAATGATTTTCAATATAACTATGGGGGAGAGATCTATTCATGGAGAGGGTTATTTGAGGGATAGTGAGGCATTTGATGCACATGTAATTGAATTATCTCATCATGATCATACATGTTATATTTCACTATAGCCACATTCATTATAAGTATCTTGATATAGTAATGCAGATTCTTTTTAGTTCAAAAAAAGAGTATTTTTGTGGTCATTATACGGTAACCCTCACCTTTTGGGATACCTATAAAAGCGTTGATCCATTACCCCAGGGTCTAGAGAGTTTTTTATATGACCTAATTTCATTGAGATTTTACAACATACGCACTCCTTGGGTACTTCCTTTTGAATATTTTTTTGATATTTTTTCATGGGGTTTTGGAATTGATACACACTGGTTTTTCCTGTCCATCTTATTTGAGTGAGTTGTGTCTAAAAAAGAGAGGAAAAATCAAATAAAAAAAGAATAAAAACATTGGATTTTCATATGCTTGGGGACACACAATTTTTTGAAGTGTGGGGGAGTGAGATTTTTAGGGAGACATTTGGATTGACTTTTATCATGAATTTATTTCAAGATTTAACCCTCCTTTTTTCCAAAAAACCATCACAATTTTTTTATAAAACACAATCTCGTAGTATCAGAGACATTTTAACCTAATGTGAAGTCCTCAAGATTGGTGTTTCCTCTTGATTTCAACCATTGGAGATGTAAAATTCTTGGAAATACTATGGTAAGATTTCAGGACGACTTTGGTCAAATTGCTTGAGCGATGAGAGTGATGGTGAGGTAGGTCACATGAAGTATGAGTGTAGGTACTTGTTTTGGAAAGAATGTGAGTGGAAGAGAAAATATTTTTAAAAGAAAATAAATTTTAAATAAAGCATGATATTTTATGGGTAAAAGAGAATTAAAATTTTGAACTTTTAATTTTGATGTTTTGATTTGTCTACAGGTCTACTTGTATTTTCTTTCTGATTGTTTTTCCTAGGAGTGAAAAAGTTTAAGTGTAAGAGATTTTATGTATATGTATTTCACTAGTATTTTTATAATTTTATAATTTATTTTTAATTAATTAGTTTAACCATTTTTTATATTTTTTGTTTATTTTTGTAGTTTTATAGTATTTTAGATTTTTTGATAATTTTTAGTTAATATATACACTTATATTAGTAATTTAGTATTTTTATTAGTTATATTAATTATATATATTATATTTAACACTATATTATCATTATTAGTTTCATTAAACTTATTTTTATTTTTTATTTTATTAATTTTTAATAGTATGTATATATTTTAATTCTATATCATTATTTTATTTCATTTTATTATTTTTTTAGTATTAATTAAAGTATTATTTTTATCATTCATTTATTATTTTTATTATATTTAATAGTAGTAATTTTATTATTATACTTTTATATTATCTATATTTTATAGTGTTTAATTACATGTGCATAATTATATATATATATAACTATATTTTATTTTATTTTAATTATTTTTGTTTATATTTAATTAGTATAATATTTAATCTTTTTATTAGTCTAATTATATTATTATTATTATTGTTTTTGTTGTTTAGATAGTAGGATTTAAATTTAATTTAAATTTTTGAATTTTATTTTTTTCACTCTTTTTGTTTTTAGGAGCCACTACAATCCTCATGCGGGAGACCTGACTCACCCCACTTTACCTACTTCCCCCTAGACCTACTCACCTCACCCCAACCATACCCCCTTATCTCCCCTCCCCTTTTCCATCTCCCTCTACCCGTCCCACTTGACCTGCTCCCACCCCTCCCCTCTCCCCTACCACCTCCACTCACCCCCACCCCCTTCTCCCCATTCCCCACACCACCCATTTCCCCCTCTCCCATCTCACCAGCCCTCCCCTCAATCCCCACTCCCCATGTA
Source organism: Viscum album (assembly GCA_963277665.1). Classification (NCBI taxonomy): domain Eukaryota; kingdom Viridiplantae; phylum Streptophyta; class Magnoliopsida; order Santalales; family Viscaceae; genus Viscum; species Viscum album. Next base: position 633,703,607 of record OY728132.1, read on the forward strand.
AGGTCCCGGTTCTGGGAGATGCCCAGAGGTGCCCCGTACCCAGTTGCTCACATGGCCCCAAGTTCATTTCCCCAAACTCCAGAGGCTGCTAACTAGCAGTGAGGGCCATGGGGGTGATAGTGGGGAAACTATGCCCTCATTGGTAGAGTAACGCAATGGATATAAATAGATAACAATAGAAAAAGCAGTAATAACATGCAATAAGTAAACAAAGTAAGTAATGAACAACTGGAGAACACATATATAAATGATGCATGATACATATGTCTAGGAAAGCATCCAAATAAGTCACAATGCTAGAATACAATACTAAACCAAAGTACAAGGAAAACAAATAAACTCCAGCAACATCACAAGCCTCATCTTGGTCCCATGCTTTCCATCTCAACAATAATCAAGTATCTAAAGTAGAAGGGGGCTTTCCCTTATCTAGACCTACAATAATATAATTTTTTTGGGCCCAAAATCATGACCCAAACAGGGTGTGAGATGAATCCCAGTAGGTAACCACCCAAAGATCTATGCCTAATAGTCAATGAATATATATATGGTAGACAATAAGTAAAATAAACTTTCAATTACATCATTTACATTTAACAAATTAACCAACCAATTACAAATACAAGCAACCCTCTGAGAAAGTTCTCACAGCCTATCCCCCTTTGGTTCAGTTTTCAATAAGGATATAATGAAGACTCTTTGAGGAAGAACTCACCATCAATTCCCCCTTTGGTCTCGTATAAATCAAAAACTCTCTGACGAATAACTCACCATCAATTCCTCTTATAGCCTTTTAACGGTAAACTACAGACACTCTGAGGAAGTACTCAATGTTAATTCCTCCTATGGTCTCATATTGTATCTATAGACACTCTGAGGGAGAACTCAACGTCAACCCCCCATATAGTCTCGTAGTGTGATAATTTATAACAGACACTCTAGGAAAGCCCTCAATGTCAATTTCCCCTATGGTCTAACTACACCAGGTTCCCGCAGCCCCATGTAAAGTAATCATACATAGACAATAATCAGCAGCCAAAGTAAACCTCAAAGTACTACTTGGCGAATTAGCTACAAGTCATAGTACAACATATCAAATAAAATAATCACTCCATCCTAACAACACTAGGAATGGAAACAAATATCCTAACAAGAAAAACTAGACCAAACAGTCAATATCAAAAAATCATGGGAAAACACATCCATAACATTGCAATTGACTCTATTCACAATCAACAAACTCTATTCAAACATACAAGGCATAACAGACATTAATAGGGTTAAAATCTCTAAATACTGAATACCCTGAACGAGGGTATTGGGAACTTATGCACATATAACTCAAAGACCAACTACAAAAAGTCACAAACCATCTACCTCGACATTGCATGATCTATATACGTGAACCTCAGGCCTTGAATCTCCCTAGAACATCGTAGATCTACAAAAACGTCTAAATTGTTCAACCAAGTATATCTCACGAGAGAAGAGAAAAAAGAAAATGAGGCTCTAGAAGATGTAAGAGATTACTGTGGTGATTCCAACACAATCAACCACGATCGAATCAGATAATAGATGGTGAGTCTGGGGCTCGGAGAAGAATCTCCAGCTACGGATGCTCCTGGACAAGGCAGACCTAGACGAAGATCTTTTTGTGAAAGAGATGTGACCCCAATCCATTTAATGAAATAAAAATAAAGTACATGGTGTGTTATTCTAGGGTACATGGGGTGTACTTGCTTTAATCAGCCTCCACTTTAGGTGGTCTCCATGTCACCCCACACGACCATGTGCTCGGCCGTTACACAGTCAGCACACGACTACCCGTAACAACTGGGTACACAACATATACTTATAAGTACACGACATGTACTCCTAAAATTTCCATAAACTTTTTTTTCTCAAAAACAACCAGAAAAGAAAGACATACCTGAAAAGAAGATAGGAGTTCTTACAAACTTCTCCTCTTAAAGAAATTCGTCCCCAAATTTACCTAGCAAGGCAGAATAGAAGAAGAATCCTCGAACAACTATGGCCACTATGATCATAAATCGACCTCCCTCTCCCAAGTCTCATCTTGTACTCGCCCGTGCTTCCATAGAAATCATACCAAAGGAACATACCGACCACGAAGAACCTTTTCACTACGATCAAGAATCCGTATGGGATGCTCCTCGAATGATGCATCCACCTCCAACTCAACCTCCTCAGGTTGAAATACATGAGATGATTCTGAGAAGTAAAGCTGCAACTGAGAAACATGGAAAATGTCTTGCATATCCTAGTACCTCTAAGGAAAATATAGCTAATAAGAAACTAACTCAACTCTCTCCAAAACCTCAAATGACCCAACGTATCTCGTCGAAAGCTTACCATGTCTCCTAATCCTCCTATGTCCCAACCTCAGTGTGACACATAGAAAAAACCTAATCTCTGACCTCAAACTCCAGAGGTCATCTCCATCGATCAGCATAAGACTTCTACCATGATTGTGCAGTAGCCATCCTCTTTCAAATCAACTCTATCTGCTCTGTGGTTTTGTGAACAAGATGAGGTCCCAGCATAGATGCCTCTCCTGCCTTCAGCCAACATAAGGGCGATCGACATGGCCTACCGTACAAATCCTTATAAGGTGCCATCTGAATAGTTTCTTGAAAACTATTATTGTAGTTAAACTCCACAAGAGGTATGTGCTTCTCCCAATAACCTCTAAAATCCAAGATACATGCTCGAAGAATGTCCTCCAGAACCTGAATCATACGCTCGGACTGGCCATCTGTCTGGGGATGGTAAGTTGTACTCAGAAGCACCTATGTACCCAAAACCCTCTATAATCTCTACCAGACCCTAGAAGTAAAATGGGCATCTCTGTCTAAAATAATGGAGTGTGAAACCCCATGTAGACATACAATCTCTCGAATTTACAACCTTCCTAGATCGTCAAAAATGAAGGTATCCTTGATCGGTAAGAAGTGAGCAACCTTTGTGAGTCTATTAATGATGACCCAAACTACATCTTTTCCTTGAGGCGGCCTTAATAAACCTATCACGAAGTCCATCGCGACATCATTCCACTTCCACTCAGGAATGGGTAACTACTGCAAAATCCCTACTGGTCGATGATGCTCCACCTTCACCTATTGATAGGTGTAACACCTTATTACAAAACCAAAAACATCTCTCTTCATACTTGACCACCCATACTGGTGGTGTAGATCATGATACATCATGGTGACACCAAGGTGAACTATCCAAACTGAGAAATGAAAGTCCCACATTAGCTCCTTGTATATTTCTACAGACACCCATACGTTCCCATGAAAATGAAAGATCTTATCCTCGCCCACAGTCTATCTAGGAATAGGGTCCTCTCCTGACACACTCTCCTATAGGATTAGGCATTCAGAATCTGATAGCTGCCTTATTCACACTCGATCAAGAAGAGTAGAGGTAACCACTATAGAAAAAATAAATGTCTTCCCTGTCTGTTGTGCATCTCTAAATTCATCTCAGAGAACAAATCCATAAGCTGCCACTCACTGTTGGCCTCTTGAACTGCCTGTATCTGATTCCTCCTACTCAGTGCATCAGCCACAACGTTGCCTTTCCCAGGTGTGTAGGCAATCTCAAAGTCAAAGGACTGAAGGTACTCGACCCACCTTCGCTGTCTCAGATTCAGACCGTACTGAGTAAATATATACTTAAGACTTTTGTGGTCGGTGAAAACCACAAAATGATCTCCCAATAGGTAATGTATCCAACATCATAAATCATGAACAACTACATCCAACTCGAGATCGTGCATCGGGTAATTCCTCTCATGTGGCCTCAACTGCCGAGACCCGTATGCAATGAATCCTTTCCCATGCATAATCATTGCTCCCATCCCAATACCTGATGCATCATAGTACACAATATACCTCTTTCCCAGCTCTGGAAATACTAGTATCGGTGCTGAATTCAACCTCCCTTTCATCTTTTGAAAGGTTGAATCGCAAGAATCTAACCACAAGTACTTCACACCCTTTCTAGTCAGGCCCGTCAGTGGCGATACTAAGTGTGAGAAGTCCTGTATGAAACGTCTATAGTATCCATCCAGCCCTAGAAAACTTCATACCTCAAATACATTCTTTGGATTCTCCCAGGAAACTACTACCCTGACTTTCTTTGGGCCTACTAACAATCTTGTTTCTGAGATAACATGACCCAAGAAGTGAATCTGGTCCATCCAAAAGTGGAATTTTGAGAGCTTAACATATAAATGATGCTCTCTCAGTGTACTCAAAATGATCTCAAGATGTGTAGCATGATCATGTCGAGTGTGAGAGTACACCAAAATATCATCCATAAAGACTACTATGAACGAATCCAAATATAGATGGAACACTTGGTTCATTAGTTTCATGAAAACAGGGGGGTGTGTTCATGAGACTGAACAACAAAACCACATACTCATATAGACCACACCTGCTCTGAAAGGCTATAAGAGGTATATCATATGTTATAATGTGCAACTGATGGTAACTGAATCTTAATTCAATCTTTGAGAACACCTGGGATTCTTGAAGATGATCAAAGATATCATCAATCTTCGACAAGGGATATCGGTTCTTGACCGTCAACTGGTTCAACTTCCGATAATCCACACAAAGTCATAGGGTACCATCTGACTTCTTCGTAAACAAGACAGGAAAACACCAAGGAGAAGTATTGGTTCAGATGAAACCCTTTGCATACAACTCCTCCAACTGCTTCTTGAGCTCCTATAACTCTGGTGTAGCCATCCTATAAGGAGAAATGGACACCGGTGCCGCTCCTGGAACAAACTCAATAGAAAAGTATACCTATCACTCCATAGGAAATCATGAAAAGTATTCTGGAAAGACATCCCTGAAATGACCCACCACTGGAGGAAAGTCCAACAGTGAATTCCCCTAGTCATCCAGATATAGACTAGAAATCTAGGTTGTAACTCTTCCTAACCCATGATGCTCGGGTCCTGTTCTAATTTCCTGGACATCCCATTCACCCTTATGAAGAAACAAATCTCCCTCTGGTGATGTGAAACTCACCCTACGGTGATAACAGCTGACAAAATCCTGAATGGGAACTAACTAATCCATTCATAGAATGACATCATAGCCTATAATCTCTAAGACATAAATGTCCCATAAGAAGTGACACACACCAACCTCAAGAGGGAACTCCTTCAACTGAAACACACTAGCCATTCTAGTCCCCATCGAAGTTTCCAGCATCAAGACATCGGTAGAAGAAAAGATACAGAGCCCAAGGATCTCCACAACAGCAACATATATAAAGCTATGGGAATCCCATATATTGAAAAGTGAAAAGGATAAAACTGAGGCAACTAAGATCGTACCTCAAACTATAGAGGGTCTGGGATCCTACTCCTACTGGGTTTACTTCACTACAAAAGTCTGCCCTATACCGTGACCCTGTGACCCTGCCTGACCACCTTGAGCTGATCCACCCTATTGTCGTTAAAATCCTGCTGACTGGATACCACGTCCATGACCTCCACCTCGGCTAGAATGGTTGGAAGGACTCCAGTTCCCAGACTGATGAGAAATAGTGGTGCTACTTCTGAACATAGAGTCATATAGGAACTCTAATCAATAGCTACTGGTGAGAAAAAATGATAGAAGCACTGAAGATGGACCATATTTCCGCAAGATCAGCACTCCACTGGGTCTCTCGAGCAATGTGGTCTCATATGCCTGACCTTCCCACACTGCTAACATACCACCTGGCTACCTAAAGGTGTATCTCGCCTACTTTTATCTCTATGTGTAGACTCCCTGTGGTGATTCATACTATCAACCGAAGAATAACCAACTCTGAATGCTGAACTGCCCTAGCTCACAGCTCTAAAATCCCTCAGGTTTCACTTTGTGATCAGTGCCTGGTTGGCTATAGAAGATATGTAAGTCAATATGAAGATGTTCACCTGAGCCCGAATGTCTTTCCTGAGACCATCCTCAAAATTCCTCACTAGTAATAAGTCATCTCCCCTTAAAAAGGGTGTAAAGTGCTACAACTCTGTGAATTGAGAAGAATACTCTATGACTGAAAGAGTACCCTACTCCAAACTCATGAACTCTCGGGCTCGATCAGCCCTCAAAGTCTCCAGGTATAATTAATCATAGAAGGTATGATAAAACTCCTCCCAAGCCATACCCTGATGGCGTCCTGCCTATGATATCACATCCCACCATCTCTTGGAGGAATCCTGAAGCATATACGTAGCGAGATTGACCCTCCTCTCTGGTGGCATCTCCAGATCCTTGAAGATCGTCAGCATGGGTTCTATCCATGAATAAAAAGCCTAGGGTCCTCCATCCCCTAAGAAAGTAGGAGGATGCTGCTGCTGAAAGACTCACATCAACTCTATCATAGATGGGGCAAGAGGAAGTGCTCCCTGGAAGGTCTGCATCATCCTCATAAATCCCTATCGGAACTATGCATCAGCACCTGTATCCAGAATAACGGTTGGTTCCAAGATGATCACTACAGGAGGATCTCCTGGTAGTTCCTGATCTTCCATGTCTAGTGTATGGTCACTTCTCTATAACTGGCATACAACCATAGGATGTCTCAGTGTCATGACTCTGCAAGGTTAAATACACACCTTAGATCAATATTATCAAGGATTGAAACTTAGAAGTGTAAGAAGGAAATAAGAGAAGAAAAACATTCAAGTTTTTCAAAACATGGATACATGGTGTGTATAACCCTACACAATGTGTTCCCTTAAGCCTTCACATGGGTGTGTAATCCTGCCAACTCTGGTCATGTAACACCCCAAGCACACAATGTGTTCTCCCAAGACACGACATGTACTTGAATCGTTTTCCCCTACCTGATTTCTTCTACACGACTAACCCACATGGCTCTCCTAGAATGAGACTACATGGTGTGTTCGTGATAGACATGGCATATACTAGAAGGATTTCACCAACCCATGTTGTTAGTCACACAACCGGTTACATGGATGACTCTACACGGCGTGTTCCATATAGACAAGGTGTGAACTTCCTGATTTTCATTCACCTGTGTCATTGGTCACACGGCTAGAAACACGGTCTATACACACATGACGTGTACATCCAGTACATAGCGTGTTCCACCAAGGATTTCCCAACCCCATTTCTCTGCCCACACAGCCATGTGACACAGTTAGAGACTACACGACATGTACATACAATACACGGTGTGTACTTAAGAAAAATAGTTCCTTTCTGAACAGAAGGACACATGGCATGTATTCAACAATACATGCCGTGTATTTTGGTTTTTTCCAAACAGTAAGCCTCATAAACTACTCTTGAAAACAAAAAACACTGAAACAAACATTAAAGTGCTAAATTCTTATCCATGAGGACCCATAACACCTCAAGAACCAAAGTTTGGTGTTCTTCCAAACAAAACCTTATACAAATAATACCCTATCAAACAACAAGTATTCTATCAAGGCATCTATCACAACAACATGCATATCTAGTAAAACATCTATCACAACAACATGCAATCAATAATGCACCATAAATGGCATGGAAAGAATACATGACATGTGATCTCTAGCAAGTGACTATATAATGCATGAGATGGAATACCCTCATCTCATCAGGTTGAAACAGAAATAGAACCTCAATAATATCAAAAATAACAACACAAAACATGTGAATCATACAACGGTGAAATTAAATCAACCGTAATAATTGAAAAACTAGAAAAAATTGCAATAAATGAGGTAAATTGGATTTTCCCTATACACAGGTTAGCTACTCCCAGGTAAAACTTATTACCAAGTACATATTCCTTCCTATCCATGGATATAGGATCCAAACAGTAAGTCAAGAAGAAAATAATTCCTCTAATACCACTTTGTAATGTCCTGGTTCTAGGAGCCACCTAGAGGTGCCCCATACCCGGTTGGTCACATGACCTCAAGCGCATTTCCCCAAACACCAGAGGCTTCCAACTAGTAGCGAGGTCCTTAGGTGTGATATTGGGGAAACTATGACCTCATTGGTAGAGTAATTCATTAGATATAAACAGATAACAATAACATAAGTAATAATAACATGAAATAAGTAAACAATGGAATTAATTAACAATTGGAGCACACATATATAAATGATGCATGATAAATATGTCTAGAAAATCATCCAAACAAGTCACAATGTTGGAATACAGTACTAAACCAAAGTACAAGGAAAACAAATAAACTCCAACAGCATCGTAAGCCTCAGCTTGGTCCCATGCTCTCCATCTCCACAGCAATCAAGTAACTAAAGTAGAAGGGTACTTTCCCTTATCTAGACCTGTAACAATATAATTTGTTTGGGCCTAAAAGCATGACCCAAACAAGGTGTGAGATGAATCCCAGTAGGCAACCACCCAAAGATCTATGCCTAACAGCTAGTGAATATATATATGTGGTAGACAATAAGTAAAATGAAGAAATAAACAAGGAATTACTAAAAGTAAACAGTCCAATAGTTTCAATTACATCATTTACATTTAACAAATTAACCAACCAATTAAAAATACATGTAACCCTCCTGGAAATTTCTCAAAGCCTATCCCCCTCTAGTTCAGTTTTCAATAAGTATACAACGAAGACTCTCTAGGGAAGAACTCACCATCAATTCCCCCAATATCCTTTTAATGGTAAACTACAGGCACTCTGAGGAAGCACTCAACGCCAATTCCTCTTGTGGTATCATATCGTATCTATAGACACTCTGAGGGAGAACTCAATTTCAGTCCACCTATGGTCTTGCATCGTGATAATTTATAACAAACACTATGGGAAAGCCCTCAACGTCAATTTCCCCTATGGTCTCACAACACCAGGTTCCCGCAACCCCATGTAAAGAAATCATACACAAATGATAATCATCAGCCAGAGTAAACCTCAAAGTACTACTTGGATAATTAGCTACAAGGCATAGCACAACATATTAGATAAAATAATCACTCCATCCTAACAACACTAGGAATGGAAACAAATAGCCTAACCGGAAAAACTAGGCCAAACGGGTAAAATCAAACAAGCATAGACAAACACATCCATAGCATTGAAATTAACTCTATTCAAAATCAACAACCTCTATTAAAACATACAAGGCATAACAGACATTAACAGGGTTAAAATCCCTAAATATGCAATACCCCGAATGAGGGTATTGGGAACTTATGCACATATAACTCAAATACTAACTAAGAAAAGGCACAAACCACCTACCTCGGCATTGTACGATCGATATACGTGAACCTCAGGCATTGAATCGCCCTATAATTCCATTGATCTACAAAAATGTCTAAAACATTCAACCAAGAATATCTCACAGAAGAAGAGAAAATAGGAAACGAGGCTCTAGAAGAAGGAATAGATTATCGTGGAGATTCCAATGCAATCAACGATGGTCGAATCAGAGAACAGATGGTGAGTTGGGGGCTTAGATAATAATCGCCAGCTACGGATGCTCTTGGATGAGGTAGACCCAGAAGAAGATATTTTTGTGAACGAGACGTAACCCCGGTCCATTTAATGAAATAAAAAGAAAGTACATTGTGTGTTATTCAAGGGTACACGGTGTGTACTTGCTTTAACTGACCTCCACTTTAGGTGGTATCCAGGTCACCCCACACGACCATGAGCTCGGCTGTTACACGGCTACCCGCGGTAACTGGGTACACAACGTGTACTTATAAATACACAGCGTGTACTCCTGAAATTTCCAAAAACTCCTCTTTTTCTCAAAAACAACTAGAAAAAAAAGACATACCTAAAAAGAAGATCTGGGTTCTTACAACCCATCCCCTCACCCTCGCTCACCCCACCCCTACTCCCCTAGTCACCCCTCCCCACCTCCCATTTCCCTGATACCCCCACCCCCTATCCCCCCTCTCCCCTCTCACTTCCACATCCCCATCCCCTCCCCCCTTCTCATTATATCCAACAAACCCATAGCCGTATACCAGTCCAGTGAAAAACAACCAACGACGACCTCTCCTCAGTCCGAACCAACATCAAACCACCCTAGGATTCAACATACGGCCAAACCTACCTTCTATGCTAACTAGAATAATAGATGGTGACCACACCTCCTCTATTTTGTGAGTGAAACGGTTATTTAGGCATGTCATCGACATCCACAGAGGTTCACTTGGGCTTTTGGAGATTGATGATGCACATCAAGAGCGAGTGCAGATCTGATCATTTTTTCAGCAGTGTGACGGTTTGGTTCGATGTTGTGGTGATCAACGGAGTAAAGGTTTTTATTCTATGATCATCTATAGTGGCTTATGGTGTTCCTCACATTGACACAAACAAGGTGACTTCATTTATTTATTTTTCTTATCGTGTTGGCGTGATGGTTGGCTAAATTTATTGGTGTTGCAGTTTTGATGAAAGTGATGGTAATTGCATGTCATTATTTTTGAACCATGTTTGATTGCCTTTTGAATTAATTTTAATTAGATGTTTATGTAATTAATTATCATTTGGGATCTACATGCATTATTTGGTTCAAATTTGTGTGATTCTTGATAAATAATCATGGATGAGAGTTCACTAAAGAATTTATTTATCCAGAATTTGATCGCACACGTGAGAGAATTTTGAATAAATAAATATATTAATCTAAAACATTAATATTTTTTGTGCTATCTACTTCAAACTTTTCTGAGTGATACCTAATAATTTATCTCATGTGAGCAAACCCTACATAGGTAGATACTTTGACTTTGTGATAAATGGGTCATTGTATTTCACCAAGTGATTCAGTGCTACAATGACGTGCAAATTATTCGTCAGGATAGAGAATGAAATGATGGATAATTTGTGTAAAAAATAGAATACTATATAACATTAGAGAATGAGACCTGATAGTATTTTGATTAAATTTGAAATCAGTGATAATTAAATAAATAAATATTTATTTGTAGAAATTAAGTAATTGGCATTGCATGTACCTGAACAGATGTCACAACTCTAACATTTCCATATTCATCCATTTCTTCCATGGATTAATTTAGTTCACTTAGATAGTTTTAATTAATTTAAATATTTTTTTTAAATATTATTTAGTTTTTATAATTTTTAATTACTAATTACATTAAAGAACTTGTCTGCTTGAAAATTATTTCAAAAAGATATTCTTAGTGTCTACTCACATTCTCTCTGTCGTTCGACCTTACTCACTACTTCTACAATAGTTGGGAGGTTAATAAATACTTTAAATTTCATGAATTTTAATGTGTGTGCCAAATTTATGGCACCTTTTCTAGGGATAATAGTAGCATTAGGAGTTCCTTTAAAAAAATTATTTAGGTCAAAATAATAAAAAATAGAAAAAAAAAACAAAAAATAAAAAATAGTTTACTACTCTAGAAAATTTTCATTGTAGGGATTAACCAAAAAACTACTATAGAAGTGGCAACCAAGGTTGAACCATAGAGAGAATGTGATTAGACACAAATAATATCTTTTTGAAAGAATGTTCAGGCAGACAGGTTCTTTAATGTGATTAATAATTAAAAATTATAAAAACTAAACAATATTTAAAAACAACTATTTAAATTTACTAAAACTAAATGAAGTGAAATAAATTAAGGTATGTAAGAAACAAATATAGATGTAAATTTCAAAGTTGTGACATCCGTTTAGGTGCATGAAATGCCAATTACTTAATTTCCACATCTAAATATTTATTTATTTAATTATCACCAATTCCAAATTTAATCACAATACTATTAGGTCATGTTCTTTGATGTTAGATAGTATTATAATTTTCACTCAAATTATCTATCATTTCATTCTCTATTCTAATGAATAATTTTCACGTCATTGTATTACTGAATCACTTGGTGAAATACAACGACCTGTTTCTCACAAAGTCAAAGTATCTACCCGTTTCAGGTTCACTCGCATGAAATCAATTATTAGGTATCACCCAGGAAAGTTTGAAGTATATCACACAAAAAATATTAATTTTTTAGATTAATATATATTTTTTATTAAAAATTATCTTATGCGTGTGATTGAATTCTGGATAAATAAATTCTCTAGCGAACTCTCATCCGTGATTACTTATTAAGTATCGCATAAACGAGCACCAAAGCATGCATGTAGAGCCCAAATGAAAATTAATTAAAACACAAATATAATTAATTAATTAAACATCCAATTAAAATTAATTCAAAAAGCAATCAAACATGGTTAAAAAATATTGACATGTAATTACCATTACTTTCATCAAAACTCCAACACTAATAAATTTAGCCAACCATTTCGCAAAAATGACATGAAAAATAAATAAATGAATTCACCATGTTTGTGTCAATTCAAGGACCATTATAAGCCACTGTAGATGATTGCAGGATAAAAACCCTAACTCTGTCGATCTCCACAACATCGAACCAAACCATCGCATGGTTGAAAAAAGGATCGTATATGAACTTTCTCTCGATATGCAGCATCAATCTACAGAAGCCCAAGAGAACCTATACGGATGTTGATGACACACATGAACCACCACTACACTCACAGAATAGAGGAGGCATGGTCATTGGCTATTGTTCTCATTATCAGATGAGGTTGTTTTGGCTGTATGTTGAATCCTAGGGTGGTTTGATGATGGTTTAGACTAAGAAGAGGTCACCACTGGTTAATGCGTGTTGGAGTGGTGTGTGACTGTGGGTTTGTTGGATAGAAGGATAAAGGGTGAGGGGATGGGGATGGGGAGGTGAGAGGGGTGAGGGGGGATAGGGGGAAGGGGTAGTAGGGAAAGGGGAGGTGGGGATGGGTAGTGAGGGGGAGCTGGGGTGGGGCGAGCGAGGGTAAGGGGATGGAGAGTGGGGATTGAGGGGAGGGCTAGTGAGAGGGGAGAGGGGGGAATAGGTGGTGTGGGGGCATGGTGAGAAGGGGTGGGGATGAGTGGAGGCGGCAAAGGAGGGGGTAGGTGGTAGGAGAGGGTCAAGTGGGACGATTAGAGGGAGAGGTAAAAGGGGAGGAGAGATAGGGGGATGGTTGGGGTGAGGTGAGTGTGTCTAGGGGGAAGCAGGTAAAGGGGGATGAGCCAGGTCTCCCACATGAGGCTTGCAGTGAATCCTGAAAACAAAAAGAGTGAAAAAAATCAAATTCAAAATATCAAATTAAATTTAAATCCCATTATCTAAACAAAAATTACAATAATAATAATAATATAATTATAATAATAAAAATATTAAATATTATACTCATTAAATATAAATAAAAAAAATTAAAAGAAAATGTTATATAGTTATATATATATATAATTATGCACATTTAATTGAACAATATAAAATATAGATAATATAAAAGTATAATAATAAAATTACTACTAATAAATATAATAAACATAATAAATAAATGATAAAAATATTACTTTAATTAATACTAAAAAAATAATGAAATAAAATAAAATACAAAAAGATAATTAAAATATATACATACTAATAAAAATTAATAAAATAAAAAAAATAAGATTATAGAAACTAATAATAATAATATAGTGTTAAATATAATATATAAAATTAATATAACTAAGGACAACCATTTTTTCTCTTAATATTGAAAGCATAGCTGGTCCTGATGTATTTACCAATAAAATTTTCATGTTATATTGGGATATTCTACAAGATGATGTGACCAATGTGGTTAGGGAATTCTTTTCTCATGCCTCCCTACCTTATGGGATCAACTCAAATTTTATTACCTTGATCCCAAATAAAGAGAACACAATTGATATCAAGGACTTGAGACCAGTTTCTCTTGGGAAAACTATTCCCAAAATCATCAGAAAGATTATTATGTCCCGATTGGGCGAGATTATTAAGTAGCACATCACTTCAAATCAGTTTGGATTTGTTCCTAATAGGAGTATCCAAAACTATTTATTTTATATTTCAAAATGTATCAACCTTATGAGGAGTAAATCCAAACATGGGAGCTTTTATCTGAAAATTGACATCTCCAAGGCCTTTGACACTATAAAATAGAGCTTCCTCTTTGTTGTCCTAAAAAAGTACGGATTCTCATTAGCCTTTATTAGGCTTATCGGTACCATACTTAGCTCTGTGAGGATTTCTATTCTCATAAATGAAGTTCCCATAGGATACTTCAATTGTACTAGGGGTGTCAGGCAAGGGGACCCCCTTTCAGGACTCCTGTTTTCAATTGCTGAGGACTATATGAGTATATGTATTATTGAACTCTCTCAGATGGGCCTGTATAAACAAATTAAAGTTTGAAAGGATTTTTTCACCCCATCAAATATTCTTTATGTAGATGATATTCTTCCCTTTGGACAAGCCTAAAAATGACTATTCATATTATCAAGGTTATATTCTCACACTATGAAGAAGTGGATGGTCAAGCCATTAGTTGAGAGAAATCATTCATTATCTTTGGTGAATGAATCCTCATTTGGAAGCAAAACAGGATCACTCGAACTCTTGGAGTTAAAAGGGAGTCTCTACCCCTTAAATACCTTGGTGTTCCTTTATTCTGTGGAAAATTCAAGAGAATTTATCTTGGGGAAATATCCTATGGAATCACTAATCAATTGGCTAGATGGAAGGGGAAGGCCATGTCACAATCTAGAAGGGTGTGTCTTATTAACTCAATTATCACCTCCAAGTTTGTGTATTCATTCTCTATCTATGGATGGATGAGCAATCTCATCAATGAGCTTCAATAAATGATAATAAACTTTGTATGGACAATATTGGTGCATGAAAAGAAGCCAATAACCATCACCTAGAAAGACTGAATTAATCCTATTGAATAAGCAGTCTTATAAATCAAGGACCTCAGGATATTTAATGATGCTCTCATCAACAAATTCACTTGGAACCTTTTGGTTTGTGTTGAACCTTATTTTTATTTCTTCTTACAAAGGTTCAAGACAAGGCTTCTGAATGGGCATCACTCATATCTGGATTCATCTATATGGAAATCCATCAAAAAACCATTCAATGATATTATAAAAAATTCTAGATGGATGGTGAGAAAACAATCAACTCTAAATTACTGGAGAAATTTATGACTAGACACCTCTATTAGTACACTGTCAATACCACCACACATGGAGAAAATGTATATTGCTGACCTCCTATCCAGCAGTAGTGCTGCTGAGTTTTTACTAACATAAGATGGGCTAGAGATTCAGACTTATCAATTCATGGATGTCGACAACCTAATTTGGAAGCCCAAAATGAATGGATACTTTAATGTTAAGTAGTACTATGTAATGAGGTGTGGTGACCCCAATCCACCACTAGAATGGATCCTCTACTTTAAGGTACCTTTCATACAGCCCTCAAGTTTCATTATTTTATGGAAAATATGGAAAAAACGAATGCCTACCCATGATCAACTTAAGAGAGCGGGGAAACACATTGTTTCAACATGTCAACTCTTTTTAAAATCAGAAGAGAACATGGAAAATCTCTTTTTGGAGTGTTTCTATGCTCATGAGCTATGAGGATATACTTGTGGCCTATTTGGCATTGAGTTTAACCCACGCTGGAAACTCCATGAGCTCCTTCTATACATTTTCAGAACTGATTTTAGTGAGAATCTCCATAACCTTCTCCTTTTTATTTCTGCCTCGATCTGCATTTCTATATGGCTATTATGGAATTCTTCTCTATTTGATAGTGTGATTCCCAGCACAAGGATCCTGTCCATGCATCGATCTATCCAAGCTACTGCAAAATTGCAGAAAGGGGTTATGTAGAACAATTGTTCAGCTCTGAATATTTTGATATTTCTTGGAGTTACATGAAGGCCTTAGAAGCCATTGATTATGAGATACATTCGATGGATCCCTCCTTCACCCTTGTTGATGAAAGTGAATGTTGATGGGGCCACTTATGGAATGCCGAAACCCTCGGGATGTGGCAGTGTCTTTCACACATGTCATGGATTTGTTAAAGGTTGTATTTATCATTTTATTGTAATTGGAAAATTATGTGAGGCTAAACTATGGGCTATCATTTATGCCATCAATCATGTTGTCCATCGAAACTAGAATCAACTATGGATTGAGTCAGATTCAGAACTTGCTGTTCAGGCCCTTAAAGCAAGGACTAGAGAGATTTCCTATAGATTAATGCTATATTGGATTGCATTCCTCAAATAAGAAAATTAGATACATATCATGATATCACAGGTTTATAGAGAAGAAAATCAATTTGCAGATGTGCTATCAAAAAATGGAAATCCTGGAGATGAGCACCATGTAGTTATAGATCTCCCCTTAGGATTGTGTACCTATGGTTGAGTCAGATATGTAGGGAGTTACTTACTCCCATTTATGTAAACCCCCTTGTAATCCCACCTCCTTCTTGTAATTTACTTTTCTTGAATAAATTTTAGGACCAACTTTGTTTGGTCCTGGACTTTCCCCTATATAGATTAACTAAAAATTATCCAAATAACTAAAATACTATAAAACTACAAAAAATGAACTAAAAATGTAAAAAATATTTAAACTAATTAATTAAAACTAAGTTATAAAATTATAAAAATACTAGTGAAATCCATGTACATCAGGTACCATCTTTAGTAGTATTTGATTTATTTGATACAAGTGTTTCTAAATCATTTATATCTGGATGTTTTTTGAATATTCTTAAAATTCCAATAGAACTCGTGTCCTTTGTTATGAAGTTAGAAAAACCTCTTGGAAAGAGGAAAGATTTGGGGTTTTGATGTACTTATTTTTTTTTTGATAGCTGATATAGAGTTAGTTTGGGATTTCTTCATTCTCGATCTATATATTTTTTACGTCATCATTGAGATGTATTATATTATTTCTCACTGTGCTGAGATTTATTGTTATCATCATCGTGTTTTGTTCTTTTCTATCGATGGGAGCTCTGAGGTGTTTTAGGGAGAGTTTGATCCGAGGTCTAGTCATTCATGACCTTCCTACCCAAATCACAGGAGTTTGTTTTCTATTGTATTAGTTGACCCCGATAACATTTTTTTCCATTTTTTATATTCCCACAATTATTTGAGATATTTTTAACATTTTCCCACATGATTTTTCTGGTATTACTCTAGAGAGGGAGGTAGAGTTTGTGATTGATCTGGTTCTAGGTACGCATCCAATTTTGATACCCTCTTATCACATAGAACTAGAAGAGATGAAAGAGCTCAATATTCATTTGGATGATCTAATTGAAAAAGGTTTTGTTCACCATAGTTTTTTACATTGGGCCGCCCCAGTGCTCTTTTCCAAGAAGGCAGATGGTTCACTCCACTTATGTGTGGACTATAAGAAGTTATACAAGGTAATGGTTAATAATAAGTATCATTTTCCCCATGTGGATTATTGGTTTGAATAGTTAAAGTATAAAATAGGTTTTCAAATATTGATCTTCAGTCAGGTTATCATCAACTCTGATTTTTGGAGTCTAATATACAAAAGATGACTTTTAGTAGAAAGTATGACCATTGCAAATATCTTGTGATGTCATTTGGCCTGATGAATTCTCCCAAAAAAATTTATGGTTTTGATGAAACAAATATTCCATGAGTATATCAACACTTTTTTGGTAGTGTTTGTCGATGATAGTTTGGTTTATTCGAGATTTGAGTGCGAGCATGAGCACCATTTTAGTTTGGTTCTAGAAATATTGGGGAGTAACTATTTGTATAGAATGATTTTAAAATGAAATTTCTATATCCAAGAAGTGAAGTTATTGGGGAACATGGTTTATGAGTATGAATTATCAATTGATCATGTGAATATTAAGGATGTATTTTCATGGGAAGAAACACAAAATGTATTTGAGATTTAGGGCTTCTTTGGTCTTGCTGAATATTATTGATGGTTCCTCAAGGATTTATCAAATTTGGTTTCATCTTTGAATATTCATACTGATAAAGGGGTTAAATTAAAATGGGATGTAAAGTGTTAGTCTTTTTTCAATGAGTTGAAATGGATTTTGACATCATCTCCAATTCTGATCTTACCTAAGCCCAGTAAGGGGTATGTGGTTTTCTATAATGCTTCTATTACTGGTCTAGGTTACGTGCTTATGCAGGATGATCATGTGGTGGATTACAGATCTCTGTATCATCGATCGTATGATAATAATTACCCCACTCATGATTTATATATTTCTATGGTCATACATGCATTTAAATTTTGGCGACATTATCTTTTTGGGGGAGAGGTTCACTGTCTTTTCTGAATATAAGATTATGAGTTATATATTTTATCAGAAAGACTTGAATCTTAAATAGAGGCGGTGGGTGGAATACCTTCATACATTTGAATTCAACATCACCGAAACCCCGAAAAAGGGGAATTTCATTGCAGATTCTCTTAATGGGAAAGTAACATCACAGACTATTTTGGAATCAAATGAGGAGTGGAACCTTATGAGACTCTTCGACCAGTTGCACCTAGATTTTTAGGAGGATGTTTCAGGTATGATTCTGACTAGTGTTTAGTTATAATAATATCTCCTTGAGTCTATTCTATAGGATTACTATCATGATGATGAGTTTAGGGAAATTCAGGAAACCCTATATACTGGGGATATCGTTTCTAGTTGGTCTCTCTCTTCATATGGTATTCTAAATTTTATGGATTAGTTTACCATCCCAACATCTATAAGGAGATAAGTTTTGTTTGATTATCATAGTTATTCATGGTCCATTCATCAGGGGCACTAAAAAGATGTATTATCGAATAATATAGTGATTCTAGTGGCTAGATATGAAGCGTGGAATTGTAGATTATGTATCTCACTGCTACACCTACCAACAGATAAAGGCAGAGCATATGAAAGCTTCTGGGTTGCTCTAGCCTCTTTCGGTGCTAGTTTGGAAATGGGACTAGGTGTCTATGGACTTTTTTGTTGGATTATTGTAGAATCCCCAAGGGAGTAATGCTATCTAGGTGGTGATGGATTGGTTGAAAAAGTCATCTCACTTCATTCTGACGAGGGACGCCACTAAAGATAAAGACCTGGGTAAGTTGTATATACATGAGATTTCGAGGTTGCAAAAAGTTCTCCATGCCACTGTTTTAGATAGGGATCCTATCTTTACCTCATAGTTCTTGAAGAGTCTCTAAGAGGTGAAGGGGGACCGTGTCAGGTTGAGTACAACTTATCATCCATATAAAAGTTCCCATACAAAGCATGCTATTCAGATTTTGGAGGATATACTCCATGCCTGTGTCTTGGATTTTGGTGGATCATTGGATAACCATTTGGGACTAGTTAAATTTTCTTATAATAATAGTTATCATTTTTCAATCAAATGGATCATTTCAAGGATTTTTATGGTCGCTTGTGCATGTCACCTCATTGTTAGGTAGAGGTGGGAGAGTCCTCTTTGTTAGGGATGAGTCTCATTCTGGATACACTGTCAAGGATGCAAGATATACTTCGATATCTAGTTGTAGTGCAGAGTTGGCATAAACCATATGAATATTGTCAGAATCATCTTTTGGAGTTTTCTATTGGTAACTGGGTTTTCTTGAATGTTTCTCCTTAGTTGGGTCACTGTCATCTTGGAAAATAAGGGAAGTTAGCTCCTAGATATGTTATATTATTTGAGGTCACTGAGTGTCTTGGGAATATTTCTTCTGGGTTGGAATTTCTAGTTCATTTGATAGGTATTCATGATGTTTTCCACATATCAAATATTAGGAGGTACTATCCTGATCCCTCTCATGTTCTGAGTTGGGAAGAGATCAATTTGGATCTAGATGTTTTTGCTGTAGAGAAACCAGTGGAGATCATTGAATCATAGGTAAATGTCTTTAATGGGAAGTTGATTCTGTTGGTCATAGGTTATGGAGACACAAATCATATTCTCATGAGACATAGGATCACAATTCATTTATGAGGAAATAGTGGCCTCAACTCTTTCTAGACATCATTCTTCCACATGAATTCTTAGGGATGGAAAATATTATGGTAGGGAGTTTGTAACATCCCATTACCTTCTTTTAGGTATTTCTCATCTCTATTTTCATTTCCACCCCTTGTTTAGGTGTATTTTGGGGCTTCTGATGATGGAGAGCCTTTACTAGGGAAAATGACCTAAAGTTCGGGGATGTATGTTTGTTAGAATTAATGGAGTCCAGGTATAAATGTGTTAAAGAATTTTCAAGGTTCTATCTGAGTTAGAAGAACACTAGATTTGGTTTGGGTTATTTCTTTAGAGTTCAGTTTTTTCACTGCTTGTAGTGAATTTTCATGTTGTGAAAGGTTACACATCATGTATTGGTTTCCAGACAGATATCGTGAATTGGTTCTGTAAGAACCCAGTTTTTTACTCTCGTATGGATCCTTTAAATTTTGTTCTAATTCTCTTTTATGGATCTAATATGGATTCCTAATGAGTTTTTTAAGGTCTTGGGGGTGTCCAAGGCTTGTTCGGAGCTCAGAACCCAACTGGTGGGAGAAAAAGTCCCATCACATGGTTATAATAAACTATGAGAGGCAGGCCTCACAATTAGTTTTAACTGTGCGAGGTTGGACAATGAGTAATAGAAGGGCACACGATTTGATCTAACCATGAAATTTAGGCTACACAACCGTATGAAAATTGCATACAAAATTGCAGAGGTGTTTCAAATAGTTGGTCCATAGTTTACTTAACCATGTAGCCCAACCATGCAGGTTCCCCCTTTCTAAAGCTGACCATACATGGTTGGTGTACAATTTGGAAAATAGTGTGGCCAAACCGTGCGAGGCTAGTTTTTGGCTGAAATTACTATTTTCCCTTAAAAATATAATTAATTATAACCCTCCTCCCATTTCCTCTTCAGTAGACATCGACCCCTTCTTCCTCCCTTTTTGAAGCCTAAAGCCATCTAAAAAAGGATTTTATCCCTAACATCCTTCCAAAGTCAGATTTAATCTTTATTCATCTCGTTGGATCCATGCAGGTGAGAGATTAATTCCTTTTTAATATTTTGTCATTCTTCTTTATATTGATGATGCGATTTAGATACAGGATCATATGCCATATTTTTAGAGAATTGATCCGTTCTTTAGATATCTTTCAATACAAAACAAACCAGAGGCTGATATTGGATGAAGAGAGTCATATGAGTATGAGTATGAGGTAGGTGGTCTAAAACTCACACCTCAAGTTTCTTCGTTATATGAATTGTCATGTGGTCACACTGATTTCATCAGCCATTACCTTTCTAATTAATATTCTTGATTGTAGTCATTATAATCATGTTCTAAGACCCATGCCATATATCTAAAGCCACTGTAGTAATTTTATTATTATACTTTTATATTATCTATATTTTATATTGTTCAATTAAATGTGCATAATTATATATATATATATATATATAACTATATAACATTTTCTTTTAATTTTTTTTGTTTATATTTAATGAGTATAATATTTAATATTTTTATTATTATAATTATATTATTATCTATATTTTATATTGTTCACATGGAAATTTATATAACAAAGAAACTTGAGGTGTGAGTTTTAGACCACCTACCTCATACTCATATGACTCTCCTCGTCCAATATCAGCCTCTGGTTTGTTTTTTATTGAAAGATATCTAAATAACGGATCAATTCTATAAAAATATGGCATATGATCCTGTATCTAAATCGCATCATCAATATAAAGAAGAATGAAAAAATATTAAAAAGGAATTAAGATCTCACCTGCATGGATCCAACGAGATGAATAAAGATTAAATCTGACTTTGGAAGGATGTTAGGGATAAAATCCTTTTTTAGATGGCTTTAGGCTTCAAAAAGGGAGGAAGAAGGGGTCGATGTCTACTGAAGAGTAAATGGGAGGAGGGTTAGAATTAATTATATTTTTAAGGGAAAATAGTAATTTCAGCCAAAAACTAGCCTCGCACGGTTTGGCCACACTATTTTCCAAATTTTACACCAACCATGTATGGTCAGCTTTAGAAAGGGGGAACCTGCATGGTTAGGCTACATGGTTAAGTAAACTATGGACCAACTATTTGAAACACCTCTGCAATTTTGTATGCAATTTTCACACGGTTGTGTAGCCTAAATTGCATGGTTAGATCAAATCGTGTGCCCTTCTATTACTCATTGTCCAACCTCGCACAGTTAAAACTAATTGTGAGGCCTGCCTCTCATAGTTTATTATAACCATGTGATGGGCCTTTTTCTCCCACCAGTTGGGTTCTGAGCTCCGAACAAGCCTTGGACACCCCCAAGACCTTAAAAAACTCATTAGGAATCCATATTAGATCCATAAAAGAGAATTAGAACAAAATTTAAAGGATCCGTACGAGAGTAAAAAACTAGGTTCTTATAGAACCAATTCACGATATCTGTCTGGAAACCAATACATGATGTGTAACCTTTCACGACATGAAAATTCACTACAAGCAGTGAAAAAACTGAACTCTAAAGAAATAACCCAAACAAAATCTAGTGTTCTTCTAACTCAGATAGAACCTTGAAAAGTCTTTAACACATTTATACCTGGACTCCATTAATTCCAACAAACATACATCCCCGAACTTTAGGTCATTTTCCCTAGTAAAGGCTCTCCATCATCAGAAGCCCCAAAACACACCCAAACAAGGGGTGAAAATGAAAATAGAGATGAGAAATACCTAAAATAAGGTAATGGGATGTTACAAACTCCCTACCATAATATTTTACATCCCTAAGAATTCATGTGGAAGAATTATGTATAGAAAGAGTTGAGGCCACTATTTCCTCATAAATGAATTGTGCTCCTAAGTCTCATGAGAATATGATTTGTGTCTCCATAACCTATGACCAACAGAATCAACTTCCCATTAAAGACATTTACCTATGATTCAATGATCTCCACTGGTTTATCTACAGCAAAAACATCTAGATCCAAATTGATCTCTTCCCAACTCAGAACATGAGAGGGATCAGGATAGTACCTCCTAATCTTTGATATGTGGAAAACATCATGAATACCTATCAAATGAACTAGAAATTCCAACCCAGAAGAAAGATTCCCAAGACACTCAGTGACCTCAAACATTATAACATATCTAGGAGATAACTTCCCTTATTTTCCAAGATGACAGTAACCCAACTAAGGAGAAACATTCAAGAAAACCCAGTTACCAATAGAAAACTCCAAAAGATGATTCTGACAATATTCATATGGTTTATGCCAACTCTGCACTACAACTAGATATTGAAGTATATCCTACATCCTTGAAAGTGTATCCAGAATGAGACTCATCCCTAACAAAGAGGACTCTCCCACCTCTACCTAACAATGAGGTGACATGCACAAGAGACCATATAAATCCTTGAAAGGATCCATTTGATTGAAAAATGATAACTATTATTATAAGAAAATTTAACCATTCCCAAATGGTTATCCCATGATCCATCAAAATCCAAGACACAGGCATGGAGTATATCCTCCAAAATATGAATAGCATGCTTTGTATGGGAACTTTTCTATGGATGATAAGTTGTACTCAACCTGACATGGTCCCCCTTCACCTCCTAGAGACTCTTCAAGAACTATGAGGTAAAGATAAGATCCCTATCTGAAACAGTGGCATGGAGAACTTTGTGCAACCTCGAAATCTCATGTATATACAACTTACCCAGGTCTTTATCTTTAGTGGTGTCCCTAGTCAGAATGAAGTGAGATGACTTTTTCAACCAATCCATCACCACCTAGATAGCATTCCTCCCTTGGGGATTCTATGATAATCCAAAAAAAAGTCCATAGACACCTAGTCCCATTTCCAAACTAGCACCGAAAGAGGCTAGAGAAACCTAGAAGCTTTCATATGCTCTGCCTTTATCTGTTGGTAGGTGTAGCAGTGGGATACATAATCTACAATTCAACGCTTCATATATATTATTCCATAATACATCTTTTTAGTGCCCATGATGAATGGATCACGAATAACTATGATAATCAAACAAAACTTATCTTCTTATAGATGTTGGGATGGTAAACTAATCCATAAAATTTAGAACACCATCTGAAGAGAGACACCAACTAGAAACGATATCCCCAGTATATAGGGTTTCCTGAATTTCCCTAAACTCATCATCATGCTACTAATCATATAGAATAGACTCAAGGAGATATGATTATAACTAAACACTAGTCAGAATCATACCTGAAACATCCTCCTAAAAATCTAGGTGCAACTGGTCGAAGAGTCTCATAAGGTTCCACTCCTCATTTGATTCCAAAATAGTCTGTGATGTTACTTTCCCATTAAGAGAATCTGCAATGAAATTCCCCTTTTAGGGGTTTAGGTGATGTCTAATTAAAATGTATGAAGGTATTCCACCCACTGCCTCTATCTAAGATTCAAGTATTTCTGATAAAATATATAACTCATAATCTTATATTCAGAAAAGACCGTGAACCTCTCCCCCAAAAAGATAATGTCGCCAAAATTTAAATGCATGTATGACCATAGAAATATCTAAATCATGAGTGGGGTAATTATTATCATATGATCGATGATAAAAAGATCTGTAATCCACCACATGATCATCCTGCATAAGCACGTAACCTAGACCAGCAATAGAAGCATTATAGAAAACCACATACCCCTTACTGGGCTCAGGTAAGATCAGAATAGGAGATTATGTCAAAATCCATTTCAACTCATTGAAAAAAGACTAACACTTTACATACCATTTGAATTTAACCCCTTTATCAGTACGAATATTCAAATATGACACCAACTTTGATAAATCCTTGAGGAACCATCAGTAATATTCAATAAGACCAAAGAATCCCTAAATCTCACATACATTTTGTGTTTCTTCCCATGAAAATACATCCTTCATATTCACATGATCAATTGATAATTCATACTCATAAACCATGTTCCCCAAGAACTTCACTTCTTGGATATAGAAATTTCATTTTAAAATCATTCTATACAAATAGTTACTCCCCAAAATTTCTAGAACCAAACTAAAATGGTTCTCATGCTCGCACTCGGATCTCGAATAAACCAAACTATCATCGAAAAACACTACCAAAAAAGTGTCGATATACTCATGGAATATTTGTTTAATCAAAACCATAAAAAATTTTGGGAGAATTCATCAGGCCAAATGACATCACAAGATATTTGCAATGGTCATACTTTCTCCTAAAAGTCATCTTTTGTATATTAGACTCCAAAAATCAGAGTTGATGATAACCTGACTGAAGATCAATATTTGAAAACCTATTTTATAATTTAACTATTCAAACCAATCATCCACATGGGGAAAAGGATACTTATTATTAACCATTACCCCGCATAACTTCTCATAGTCCACACATAAGTGGAGTGAACCATCTTCCTTCTTGGAAAAGAGTACTGAGGATGCCCAATGTAAAAAAATATGGTGAACAAAACCTTTTTCAATTAGATCATCCAAATGAATATTGATATCTTTCATCTATTCTAGTTCTATGTGATAAGAGGGTATCAAAATTGGATGCATACCTAGAACGAGATCAATCACAAACTCTACCTCCCTCTCTAGAGTAATACCAGAAAAATCATGTTGGAAAATGTTACAAAATCTCAAATAATTGTGGGAATATCAACAATGGAAAAAATGCTATCGGGGTCAACTAATACAATAGAAAACAAACTCCTGTGATCTGGGTAGGAAGGTCCTGAATGACTGGACCTCGGATCACACTCTCCCTAAAACACCTCAGAGCTCTCATCGATATAAAATAACAAAACACGCTGATGATAACAATAAATATCAGCACAGTGAGAAATAATATAATACATCTCAATGATGACATAAAAAATATCTAGATCTAGAATGAGGAAATCCCAAACTCACTCTATATCAGCTATCAACAACAAATAAGTACATCAAAACCGCAACTCTTTCCTCTTTTCAAGAGGTTTTTCTAACTTCATAACAAAGGAAATGATTTCTATTGGAATTTAAAGAATATTCAAAAAACATCTAGATATAAATGATTTAGAAACACTTGTATCAAATAAATCAATTACTACTAAAGATGGTACCTGACGTACATGGATTTCACTAGTATTTTTATAATTTTATAACTTAGTTTTAATTAATTAGTTTAAATATTTTTTACATTTTTATTTCATTTTTTGTAGTTTTATAGTATTTTAGTTATTTGGATAATTTTTAGTTAATCTATATAGGGGAAAGTCCAGGACCAAACAAATTTGGTCCTAAAATTTATTCAAGAAAAGTAAATTACAAGAAGGAGGTGGGATTACAAGGGGGTTTACTTAAATGGGAGTAAGTAACTCCCTACATATCTGACTCAACCATAGGTACACAATCCTAAGGGGAACTCTATAACTACATGGTGCTCATCTCCATGATTTCTATTTTTTGATAGCACATCTGCAAATTGATTTTCTTCTCTATAAACATGTGATATCATGATATGTATCTAATTTTCTTATTTGAGGAATGCAATCCAATATAGCATTAATCTATAGGGAACCTCTCTAGTCCTTTCTTTAAGGGCCTGAACAGCAAGTTCTGAATCTGACTCAATCCATAGTGGATTCCAGTTTCGATGGACAGCATACTTGATGGAATAAATAATAGCCCATAGTTTAGCCTCGCATAATTTTCCAAGTACAATAAAATGATAAATACAACCTTTAACAAATCCATGACATGTGTGAAAGACACTACCACATCCCGAGGGTTTCGGCATTCCATAAGTGGCCCCATCAACATTCACTTTCATCAACAAGGGTGAAGGAGGGATCCATCGAATGTATCTCATAATCAATGGCTTCTGAGGCCTTCATGTAACTCCAAGAAATCTCAAAATATTCAGATCTGAACAATTTTTCTACATAACCCCTTTCTAAAATTTTGCAGTAGCTTGGATAGATTGATGCATGGATAGGATCCTTGTGCTGGGAATCACACTATCAAATAGAGAAGAATTCCATAATAGCCATATAGAAATGCAGATCGAGGCAGCAACAAAAAGGAGAAGGTTATGGAGATTCTCACTAAAATAAGCTATGAAAATGTATAGAAGGAGATCATGGAGTTTCCAGCATGGGTTAAACTCAATGCCAAATAGGCCACAAGTATATCCTCATAGCTCATGAGCATAGAAACACTCCAAAAAGATATTTTCCATGTTCTCTTCTGATTTTAAACAGAGTTGACATGTTGAAACAATGTGTTTCCCCGCTCTCTTAAGTTGATCATGGGTAGGCATTCGTTTTTTCCATATTTTCCATAAAATAATGAAACTTGAGGGCTGTATGAAAGGTAACTTAAAGTATAGGATCCATTGTGGTGGTGGATTGGGGTCACCACACCTCATTACATAGTACTACTTAACATTAAAGTATCCATTCATTTTCGTATTCCAAATTAGGTTGTCGACATCCATGAATTGATAAGTCTGAATCTCTAGACCATCTTATGTTAGTAAAAACTCAGCAGCACTACTGCTGGATAGGAGGTTAGAAATAGACATTTTCTCCATGTGTGGGGGTATTGACAGTGTACTAATAGAGGTGTCCAGTCATAAATTTCTTCAGTAATTTAGAGTTTATTGTTTTCTCACCATCCATCTAGAATTTTTCATAATATCATTGAATGGTTTTTTGATGGATTTCCATATAGATGAATCCAGATATGAGTGATTCCCATTCAAAAGCCTTGTCTTGAACCTGTGTAAGAAGAAATAAAAATAAGGTTCAACACAAACCAAAAGGTTCCAAGTGAATTTGTTGATGAGAGCATCATTAAATATCCTAAGGTCCTTGATTTATAAGACTACTTATTCAATAGGATTAATTCAGTCTTTCTAGGTGATGGTTATTGGCTTCTTTTCATGCACCAATATTGTCCATACAAAGTTTATTTTCATTTATTGAAGCTCGTTGATGATATTTCTCATCCATCCATAGATATAGAATGAATACACAAACTTGGAGGTGATAATTGAGTTAATAAGACACACCCTTCTAGATTGTGACATGGCCTTCCCCTTCCATCTAGCCAATTGATTAGTGATTCCATAGGATATTTCCGCAAGATAAATTCTCTTGACTTTTCCACAGAATAAAGGAACACCAAGGTATTTAAAGGGTAGAGACTCCCTTTTAACTCCAAGAGTTCGAGTAATCCTGTTTTTCTTCCCAATGAGGATTCCTTCACCAAAGACAATGAAAGATTCCTCTCAACTAATGGCTTGACCATACACTTCTTCATAGTGTGAGAATATAACCTTGATAATATGAATAGTCATTTTTAGGCTTGTCCAAAGGGAAGAATATCATCTACATAAAGAATATTTGATGGGGTGAAAAAATCCTTTCCAACTTTAATTTGTTTATACAGGCCCATCTGAGAGAGTTCAATAATACATATACTCATATAGTCCTCAGCAATTGAAAACAGGAGTCCTGAAAGGGGGTCCCCTTGCCTGACACCCCTAGTACAATTGAAGTAGACTATGGGAACTCCATTGATGAGAATAGAAATCCTCACAGAGCTAAGTATGGTACCGATAAGCCTAATAAAGGCTAATGAGAATCCATACTTTTTTAGGACAACAAAGAGGGATCTCTATTTTATAGTGTCAAAGGCCTTGGAGATGTGAATTTTTAGAAAAAAGTTCCCATGTTTAGATTTCCTCCTCATAATTTTGATACATTTTGAAGTATAAAATAAATAGTTTTGGATACTCCTGTTAGGAACAAATCCAAACTGATTTGAAGTGATGTTCTTCTTAATAATCTCGCCCAATTGGGACATAATAATCTTGCTGGTGATTTTGGGAATAGTTTTCCCAAGAGAAACTGGTCTCAATTCCTTGATATCAATTGTGTTCTCTTTATTTGGGATCAAGGTAATAAAATTTGAGTTGATCCCATAAGGTAGGGAGGCATGAGAAAAGAATTCCCTAACCACGTTGGTCACATCATCTTGTAGAATATCCCAATATAACATGAAAATTTTATTGGTAAATACATCAGGACCAGCTATGCTTTCAATATTAAGAGAAAAAATGGTTGACCTTAGTTATACTAATTTTATATATTATATTTAACACTATATTATTATTATTAGTTTCTATAATCTTATTTTTCTTTTTTATTTTATTAATTTTTATTAGTATGTATATATTTTAATTATCTTTTAGTATTTTATTTTATTTCATTATTTTTTTAGTATTAATTAAAGTAATATTTTTATCATTTATTTATTATGTCTATTATATTTATTAGTATTAATTTTATTATTATACTTTTATATTATCTATATTTTATATTGTTCAATTAAATGTGCATAATTATATATATATATATAACATTTTCTTTTAGTTTTTTTTGTTTATATTTAATGAGTATAATATTTAATATTTTTATTATTATAATTATATTATTATTATTATTGTAATTTTTGTTTAGATAATGGGATTTAAATTTAATTTTATTTTTTGAATTTGATTTTTTTCACTCTTTTTGTTTTCAGGATTCACTCCAAGCCTCATGTGGGAGACCTGGCTCATCCCCCTTTACCTGCTTCCCCCTGAACACACTCACCTCACCCCAACCATCCCCCTATCTCTCCTCCCCCTTTCCCTCTCCCTCTAATCGTCCCACTTGACCCGCTCCTACCACCTACCCCATCCTTTGCCGCCTCCACTCATCCCCACCCCTTCTCACCATGCCCCCACACCACCTATTCCCCCCTCTCCCCTCTCACTAGCCCTCCCCTTAATCACCACTCTCCATCCCCTTACCCTCGCTCGCCCCACCCCTGCTCCCCCTAACTACCCATCCCCACCTCCCCTTTCCCTGCTACCCCTGCCCCCTATCCCCCCTCTCCCCTCTCACCTCCCCATCCCCATCCCCTCACCCCTTATCCTTCTATCCAACAAACCCACAGTCACACACTACTCCAACACCCATTAACCAGTGGTGACCTCTCATTAGTCTGAACTAGCATCAAACCACCCTAGGATTCAACATACGGCCAAACCAACCTCATCTGATAATGAGAACAATAGCCAACGACCATGCCTCCTCTATTCTGTGAGTGTAGTTGTGGTTCACGTGTGTCATCAACATCCGTAGAGGTTCTCTTGGGCTTCCATAGATTGATGCTGCATATCGAGAGAAAGTGCATATATGATCATTTTTTCAACAGTGCGATGGTTTGGTTCGATGTTGTGGAGATCGAAGGAGTTAGGGTTTTTATCCTGTAATCATCTACAGTGGCTTACTATGGTCCTTTAATTGACACAAACATGGTGAATTCATTTATTTATTTTTCATGTCATTTTTGCGAAATGGTTGGATAAATTTCTTAGTGTTGGAGTTTTGATGAAAGTAATGGTAATTACATGTCATTATTTTTTAACCATGTTTGATTGACTTTTTAATTAATTTTAATTATATGTTTATTTAATTAATTATATTTGTGTTTTAATTAATTTTCATTTGGGCTCTACATGCATTCTTTGGTGCTCGTTTATGCGATACTTAATAAGTAATCACGGATGGGAGTTCGCTAGAGAATTTATTTATCCAGAATTCAATCACACGCATAAGATAATTTTTAATAAAAAATATATATTAATCTAAAAAATTAATATTTTTTGTGTGATATCCTTCAAACTTTCCTGGGTGATACCTAATAATTGATTTCATGTGAGTGAACCTGAAACGGGTAGATACTTTGACTTTGTGAGAAACAGGTCGTTGTATTTCACCAAGTGATTCAGTGATACAATGACGTGAAAATTATTCATTAGGATAGAGAATGAAATGATGGATAATTTGAGTGAAAATTAGAATACTATCTAACATCAAAGAACAAGACCTAATAGTATTGTGATTAAATTTGGAATTGGTGATAATTAAATAAATAAATATTTAGATATGGAAATTAAGTAATTGGAATTTCATGCACCTAAACGGATGTCACAACTTTGAAATTTCCATCTATATTTGTTTCTTACATACCATAATTTATTTCACTTCATTTAGTTTTAGTAAATTTAAATATTTGTTTTTAAATATTGTTTAGTTTTTATAATTTTTAATTATTAATCACATTAAAGAACCTGTCTGCCTGAACATTCTTTCAAAAAGATATTCTTTGTGTCTACTCAAATTCTCTCTATGGTTCGACCTTGGTTGCCACTTATATAGTAGTTTGTAGGTTAATCCCTGCAATGAAAATTTTCTAGAGTAGTAAACTATTTTTTGTTTTTTGTTTTTTTTCTATTTTTTATTATTTTGACCTAAATAATTTTTTTAAAGGAACTCCTAATGCTACTATTCTCCCTAGAAAAGGTTCCATAAATTTGGAACACACATTAAAATGCATGAAATTTAAAGTATTTATTAACCTCCCAACTATTGTAGAAGTAGTGAGTAAGGTCGAACCACAGAGAGAATGTGAGTAGACACTAAGAATATATTTTTGAAATAATTTTCAAGCATACAAGTTCTTTAATGTGATTAGTAATTAAAAATTATAAAAACTAAATAATATTTAAAAACAAATATTTAAATTAATTAAAACTATATAAGTGAACTAAATTAATCCATGGAATAAATGGATGAATATGGAAATGTTAGAGTTGTGACATCTGTTCAGGTACATGCAATGCCAATTACTTAATTTCCACAACTAAATATTTATTTATTTATTTATCACTGATTTCAAATTTAATCAAAATACTATCAGGTCTCATTCTCTAATGTTATATAGTATTCTAATTTTTACACAAATTATCCATCATTTCATTCTCTATCCTGATGAATAATTTGCACGTCATTGTAGCACTGAATCACTTGGTGAAATACAATGACCCATTTCTCACAAAGTCAAAGTATCTACCTATGTCGGGTTTGCTCACATGAGATCAATTATTAGGTATCACTCTGGAAAGTTTGAAGTAGATAGCACAAAAAATATTAATTTTTTAGATTAATATATTTATTTATTCAAAATTCTCTCACGTGTGCGATCAAATTCTGGATAAATAAATTCTTTAGTGAACTCTCATCCATGATTATTTATCAAGAATCACACAAATTTGAACCAGAGAATGCATGTAGATCCCAAATGATAATTAATTAAATAAACATCCAATTAAAATTAATTCAAAATGAAATCAAACATGGTTCAAAAATAATGACATGCAATAACCATCACTTTCCTCAAAACCGCAACACCAATAAATTTAGCCAACCATCACACCAACACGATAAGAAAAATAAATAAATGAAGTCACCGTGTTTGTGTCAATTTGAGGAACACCATAAGCCACTATAGATGATCATAGAATAAAAACCTTCACTCTTTTTATCACCACAACATCGAACCAAACCGTCACACTGCCAAAAAAATGATCAGATCTGCACTCACTCTTGATGTGCAGCATCAATCTCCAAAAGCCCAAGTGAACCTCTGTGGATGTCGATGACATGCCTGAATAACCGTTTCACTCCCAAAATAGAGGATGTGTGGTCACCATCTATTATTCTAGTTAGCATAGAAGGTAGGTTTGGTCGTATATTGAATCCTAGGGTGGTTTGATGTTGGTTCGAACTGAGGAGAGGTCGTCGCTGGTTGTTTTTCACTGGACTGGTATACGACTATGGGTTTATTGGATATAAGGAGAAAGGGGGAGGGGATGGGGATGGGGAAGCGAGAGGGGAGAGGGGGGATAGGGGGTGGGGGTATTAGGGAAATGGGAGGTGGGGAGGGGTGACTGGGGGTGTAGGGGTGGGGTGAGTGAGGGTGAGGGGATGGGTTGTAAGAACCGAGATCTTATTTTCAGGTATGTCTTTTTTTTCTAGTTGTTTTTGAGAAAAAGAGGAGTTTTTGGAAATTTCACGAGTACACGCCGTGTATTTATAAGTACACGCTGTGTACCCAGTTACCGCGGGTAGCCATGTGCTGGTCGTGTAACAACCGAGCTCATGGTTGTGTGGGGTGACCCGGAGACCACCTAAAGTGGAGGTCAGTTAAAGAAAGTACACACCATGTACCCTTGAATAACACACCGTGTACTTTCTTTTTATTTCATTAAATGGATCAGGGTTACGTCTCGTTCACAAAAAGATCTTCTTCTAGGTCTGTCACATCGAAGAGCATCTGTAGCTGGCGATTATTATCCAAGCCCCCAACTCACCATCTGTTCTTTGATTCGACCATCGTTGATTTCATTGGAATCTCCACGGTAATCTATTCCTTCTTCTAGAGCCTCATTTCCTATTTTCTCTTCTTCTGTGAGATATTCTTGGTTGAATTTTTTAGACATTTTTGTAGATCGATGGCATTATAGGGCGATTCAATGCTTGAGGTTCACGTATATCGATCGTACAATGCCGAGGTAGGTGGTTTGTGCCTTTTCTTAGTTAGTATTTGAGTTATATGTGCATAAGTTTCCAATACCCTCATTCGGGGTATTGCATATTTAGGGATTTTAACCCTGTTAATGTCTGTTATGCCTTGTATGTTTGAATAGAGTTTTTTGATTGTGAATACAGTTAATTTCAATGTTATGGATGTGTTTGTCTATGCTTGTTTGATTTTAACCGTTTGTCCTAGTTTTTCCTATTAGGCTATTTGTTTCTATTCCTAGTGTTGTTAGGATGGAGTGATTATTTTATCTAATATGTTGTGATATTCCTTGTATCTAATTATCCAAGTAGTACTTTGAGGTTTACTCTCGCTACTGATTATCGTTTGTGTATGATTGCTTTACATGGGGTTGCGGGAACCTGGTGTTGTGAGACCATAGGGGAAATTGACATTGAGGGCTTTCCGAGAGTGTTTGTTATAAATTATCACGATGCAAGACCATAGGTGGACTGACATTGAGTTCTCCCTCAGAGTGTCTATAGATAAGATATGAGACCACAAGAGGAATTGGCGTTGAGTGCTTCCTCAGAGTGCCTGTAGTTTACCGTTAAAAGGATATTGGGGGAATTGACGGTGAGTTCTTCCTTAGAGAGTCTTCATTGTATACTTATTGAAAACTGAACTAGAGGGGGATAGGATGTGAGAACTTTCTAGGAGGGTTGCTTGTATTTTTAATTGGTTGGTTAATTTGTTAAATGTAAATGATGTAATTGAAACTATTGGACTCTTTACTTTTAGTAATTCCTTGTTTATTGCTTCATTTTACTTATTGTCTACCATATATATATTCACTAGCTGTTAGGCATAGATCTTTGGGTGGTTGCCTACTGGGATTCATTTCACACCCTGTTTGGGTCATGCTTTTAGGCCCAAACAAATTATATTGTTGTAGGTCTAGATAAGGGAAAGTACCCTTCTGCTTTAGTTACCTGATTGCTGTGGAGCTGGAGAGCATGGGACCAAGGTGAGGCTTACGATGCTGCTGGAGTTTATTTTTTTTCCTTGTACTTTGGTTTAGTACTGTATTTCAGCATTGTGACTTGTTTGGGTGATTTTCTAGACATATTTATCATGCATCATTTATATATGTGTGCTCTAATTGTTAATTACTTCCATTGTTTACTTATTTCATGATATTATTACTTCTGTTATTGTTATATGTATACTCTACCAATGAGGTCATAGTTTCCCCACTATCACACCTAAGGACCTCGCTACTAGTTGGAAGCCTCTGGTGTTTGGGGAAATGCGATTGAGGCCATGTGACCAACCGGGTATGGGGAAACTCTGGGCGGATCCCAAAACCAGGACATTACAAAGTGGTATTAGAGGAATTATTTTCTTCTTGACTTACTGTTTGGATCCTATAGCCATGTATAGGAAGGAATATGTACTTGGTAATAAGTTTTACCTGGGAGTATCTAACCTGTGTATAGGGAAAATCCAATTTACCTCGTTTATTGCAATT
This sequence comes from Viscum album, assembly GCA_963277665.1. Classification (NCBI taxonomy): domain Eukaryota; kingdom Viridiplantae; phylum Streptophyta; class Magnoliopsida; order Santalales; family Viscaceae; genus Viscum; species Viscum album. The sequence goes on from OY728132.1 coordinate 633,738,535, forward strand.
TTTTCTAGTTTTGCAATTATTACAGTTGATTTAATTTCACCGTTGTGTGATTCACATGTTTTTTGTTGTTATTGTTGATATTATTGAGGTTTTATTTCTGTTGCAACCTAATGAGATGAGGGTATTCCATCTCATGCATTATATAGGCACTTGCTAGAGATCACATGTCATGTATTCTTTCCATGCCATTTAGGGTACATTATTGATTGCATGTTTTTTTGATAGATGTTGTACTAGATATTCATGTTGTTGTGATAGATGCCTTGATAGAATACATGTTGTTTGATAGGGTATTATTTGTATAAGTTTTTGTTTGGAAGAACACCAAACTTTGGTTCTTGAGGTGTTATGGGTCCTCATGGATCGGAATTTAGTACTTTAATGTTTTTTTCAGTGTTTTTTTGGTTTCCATAGTATTTTATGAGGCTTACTGTTTGGAAAAACCCAAAATACACGGCATGTATTGTTGAATATATGCCATGTGTCCTTCTATTCAGAAAGGAACTATTTTTCTTAAGTACACACTGTGTACTGTATGTACAGGTCATGTAGTCTCTAACTGTGTCACATGGCTGTATGGGCAGAGAAATGGGGTTGGGAAATCCTTGGTGGAACACGCTGTGTACTGGATGTACACGTCGTGTTTGTATAGACCGTGTTTCTAGCCATGTGACCAATGACACGGGTGGATGAAAATCAGGAAGTACACACCGTGTCTATATGGAACACTCCGTGTAGAGTCATCCATGTAATTGGTCGTGTGACTAACAACATGGGTTGGTGGAATCCTTCTAGTATATTCCATGTCTATCAAGAACACACCATGTAGTCTCATTCTAGGAGAACCATGTGGGTTAGTCGTGTAGAAGAACTCAGGTAGGGGAAAACGATTCAAGTACATGTCGTGTCTTGGGAGAACACATTGTGTGCTTGGGCTGTTACATGACCAGAGTTGGCAGGATTACACACCCATGTGAAGGCTTAAGGGAACACATTGCATAGGGTTATACACACCACGTATCCATGTTTTGAAAAACTTGAATGTTTTTCTTCTCTTATTTCCTTCTTACACTTCTAAGTTTCAATACTTGATAATATTGATCTAAGGTGTGTATTTGACCTTGCAGAGTTATGCCACCGAGACATCCTCTGGTTGTATGCTAGTTATAGGGAAGTGACCAAACACTAGACATGGCAGATCAGGAACTACCAGCAGATCCTCCTGTAGTGATCATCTTGGAACCAACCGTTATTCTGGATACAGGTGCTGATGCATAGTTTCGATAGGGATTTATGAGGATGATGAAGACCTTCCAGAGAGTACTTCCTCTTTCCCCATCTATGATAGAGTTGATGTGGGTCTTTCAGCAGCAGCATCCTCCTAATTTCTTAGGGGATGGAGGACCCAAGGCTGTAGATTCATGGATAGAACCCATACGGACGATCTTCAAGCATCTGGAGATGCCACCGGAGAGGAGGGTCAAGCTCGCTACGTATATGCTTCAGGATTCCTCCAAGAGATGGTGGGATGTGATATCATAGGCGGGACACCATCAGGGTATGGCTTGGTAGGAGTTTTATCATACCTTCTATGATTACTTATACTTGGAGACTTTGAGGGCTGATCGAGCCTGAGAGTTCATGAGTTTGGAGTAGGGTACTCTTTCAGTCCTGGAGTATTCTTCTCACTTCACAGAGTTGCATCACTTTACATCCTTTCTAGGGGGAGATGACTTATTCCTAGTGAGGAAGTTTGAGGATGGTCTCAGGAAATACATTTGGGATCAGGTGAACATCTTCGTATTGACTTACATATCTTCTATAGACAACCAGGCATTGATCACAAAGTGAAACCTGAGGGATTTTGGAGTAGTGAGCCAGGGCAGTTCAGCATTCAGAGTTGGTGCTTCTTCGGTTGATAGTAGGAATCACCACAGGGAGATCCTTGGGCTTTGTTGCTGTTGTGGAGATCCTTGGGCTCTGTATCTTTTCTTCTGTCGATGTCTTGATGCTAGACACTCTGATGGGGACTAGAATGGCTAGTGTGCGTCAGTGCAAGGAGTTCCCTCTTGAGGTTGGTGGGTGTCACTTATTATGGGACATTTATGTCTTAGAGATTACAGGCTATGATGTCATTCTATGAATGGACTAGTTAGTTCACTTTTAGGATTTTGTCGACTGTTATCACCGTAGGGTGAGTTCCACATCACCAGAGGGGGATTTGTTTCTTCATAAGGGTGAATGGGATGTCCAAGCAAGTAGAACAGGACCCGAGCATCATGGGTTAGGAAGTGTTACAGCCCAGATTTCTAGTCTATATCTGGATGACTAGGGGACTTCACTGTTGTAATTTCCTCCAGTGGTGGATCGTTTCAGGGATGTCTTTCTAGAATACTTTTCATGTTTTCCTCTGGAGTGATAGGTATACTTTTCTATTGAGTTTGTTCCAGGAGCGGCACCAGTGTCCATTCCTCCTTATAGGATGGATAAACCAGAGTTATAGGAGCTCAAGAAGCAGTTGGAGGAGTTGTATGCAAAGGGTTTCATCTGACCCAATACTTCTCCTTAGTGTTTTCCTTTCTTGTTTACGAAGAAGGTAGATGGTACCCTATGACTTTGTGTGGATTATCGGAAGTTGAACCAGTTGACGGTCAAGAACCGATATCCCTTGTTGAGTATTGATGATATCTTTGATCATCTTCAAGGATCCCGAGTGTTCTCAAAGATTGACTTAAGATTCAGTTACCATCAGTTTCAAATTAGACCATATGATATACCTCTTATAGCCTTTCAGAGCAGGTATGGTCTATATGAGTATTTGGTTATGTTGTTCGGTCTCACGAACACACCTGTTGTTTTCATGAAACTGATGAACCAAGTGTTCCATCTATATTTGGATTCTTTCATAGTAGTCTTTATGGATGATATTTTGGTGTACTCTCACACTCGACACTACCATGCTACACATCTTGAGATCATTTTGAGTACAATGAGAGATCATCAGTTATATGTTAAGCTCTCAAAATGCCACTTTTGGATGGACTAAATTCACTTCTTGGGTCATGTTATCTCAGAAACAAGATTGTTAGTAGACCCAGAGAAAGTCAGGGTAGTAGTTTCTTGGGTGAATCCAAAGAACGTCTTTGAGGTACGAAGTTTTCTAGGGCTGGATGGATACTATAGACGTTTCATATAGGACTTCTCACACTTAGTAGCGCCACTGACGGGCCTGACTAGGAAGGGTGTGAAGTACTTGTGGTTAGATTCTTGCGATTCAACCTTTCAAAAGATGAAAGGGAGGTTGAATTCATCACCGATACTAGTATTTCCAGAGCTGGGAAAGAGGTATATTGTGTACTATGATGCATCAGGTATTGGGCTGGGAGCAGTGCTTATGCAGGGGAAATGATTCATTGCATACGGGTCTCGGCAGTTGAGGCCACATGAGAGGAATTACCCGATGCATGATCTCGAGTTGGATGCAGTTGTTCATGATTTATGATGTTGGAGACATTACCTGTTGGGAGATCATTTTGTGGTTTTCACCGACCACAAAAGTCTTAAGTATATCTTTACTCAGTGTGGTCTGAATCTGAGACAGAGAAGGTGGGTCGAGTACCTTCAGTCCTTTGACTTTGAGCTTGTCTACACACCTGGGAAAGGCAAAATTGTGGCTGATGCACAGAGTAGGAGGACTCAGATACAGGCAGTTCAAGAGGCCAGCAGTGAGTGGCAGCTTATGGATTTGTTCTCTGAGATGCATTTAGATATGTGCAACAGACAGGGGAAGACATTTCTTTTTTCTATAGTGGTTACCTTTACTCTTCTTGATCGAGTGTGAATGAGGCAGCTATCAGATTCTGAATACCTAATACTATAGGAGAGTGTGTCAGGAGAGGACCCTATTCCTGGATAGACTATGGGCGAGGATAATATCTTTCATTTTCATGGGCACGTATGGGTGTATGTAGAAATACACAAGGAGCTAATATGGGACTTTGATTTCTCAGTTTGGATAGTTCACCTTGGTGTCACCATGATGTATCATGATCTACACCACCAGTATGGGTGGTCAAGTATGAAGAGAGATGTTGTTGGTTTTGTAATGAGGTGTTCCACCTGTCAATAGGTGAAGGTGGAGCATCAGCGACCATTAGGGATTTTGAAGCAGTTACCCATTCCTGAGTGGAAGTGGAATGATGTCACGATGGACTTCGTGATAGGTTTATTGAGGGCGCCTCAAGGAAAAGATGTAGTTTGGGTCATCATTAACAGACTCACAAAGGTTTCTCACTTCTTACCGATCAAGGAGACCTTCATTTTTGACGAGATAGGAAGGTTGTACATTCGAGAGATTGTATGTCTACATGGGGTTTCACACTCCATTATTTTAGACAGAGATACCCATTTTACTTCTAGGGTCTGGTAGAGATTATAGAGGGTTTTGGGTACACAGGTGCTTCTGAGTACAGCTTACCATCCCCAGACAAATGGCCAGTCCGAGCGTATGATTCAAGTGATGGAGGACATTCTTCGAGCATGTATCCTGGATTTTAGAGGTTATTGGGAGAATCACATACCTCTTGTGGAGTTTAACTACAATAATAGTTTTCAAGAAACTATTCAGATGGAACCTTATGAGGATTTGTACGGTAGGCCATGTCGATCGCCATTATGTTGGCTGAAGGCAGGAGAGGCATCTATGCTGGAACCTCATCTTGTTCACAAAACCACAGAGCAGATAGAGTTGATTTGAAAGAGGATGGCTACTGCACAGTCATGGAAGAAGTCTTATGCTGATCGATGGAGATGACCTCTGGAGTTTGAGGTCAGAGATTAGTTTTTTTCTATGTGTCACACTGAGGTTGGGACACAGGAGGATTAGGAGACAGGGTAAGCTTTCGCTGAGATACGTTGGGTCATTTGAGGTTTTGGAGAGAGTTGGGTTAGTTGCTTATTAGCTATAGTTGCCTCAGAGGTACTGGGATATGCACGACATTTTCCACATTTATCAATTACAACGTTACTTCTTAGACTTGTCTCATGTATTTCAACCTGAGGAGGTTGAGTTGTAGGTGGATGCATCATTCGAGGAGCATCCCATCTGGATTCTTGATCGCAGTGAAAAGGTTCTTTGTGGTCGGTATGTTCCTTTGGTATGAGTTCTATGGAATCACGGGTGAGTACAAGATGAGACTTGGGAGAGGGAGGTTGATGTATGATCATAGTGGCCATAGTTGTTCAAGGATTCTTCTTCTATGCTGCCTTGCTAGGGAAATTTGGGGACGAATTTCGTTAAGAGGAGAAGTTTGTAAGAACTCCGATCTTCTTTTCAGGTATGTATTTCTTTTCTGGTTGTTTTTGAGAAAAACAAAACTTTCTGGAAATTTTAGGAGTACATGTCGTGTACTTATAAGTACATGTTGTGTACCCAGTTGTCACGGGTAGTCGTGTGCTGACTGTGTAACGGCCGAGTACATGGTCGTGTGGGGTGACATGGAGACCGCCTAAAGTGGAGGCTGATTAAAGCAAGTACACCCCATGTACCCTAGAATAACACGCTGTGTACTTTATTTTTATTTCATTAAATGGATCGGGGTCACATCTCTTTCACAAAAAGATCTTCTTCTAGGTATGCCTTGTCCAGGAGCATCCGTAGCTGGCTATTCTTCTCCGATCCCCAGACTCACCATCCATTATCTGATTTGATCGTCGTTTATTGCGTTGGAATCACCACAGTAAGCTCTTCCATCTTCTAGAGCCTCATTTTACTTTTTCTATTCTTTCGTGAGATATACTTGGTTGAACATTTTAGACGTTTTTATAGATCTACGACGTTCTAGGGAGATTCAAGGCCTGAGGTTCACGTATATCGATCGTGCAACACCGAGGTAGATGGTTTGTGTCTTTTTGTTGTTAGTCTTTGAGTTATATGTGCATAAGTTCCCAATACCCTCGTTCAGGGTATTCGTTATTTAGAGATTTTAACCCTATTAATGTCTGTTATGCCTTGTATTTTTGAATAGAGTTTGTTGATTGTGAATAGAGTCAATTTCAATGTTATGGATGTGTTTTCCCATGCTTGTTTGATTTTGACCGTTTGGTCTAGTTTTTCTTGTTAGGATATTTATTTCCATTCCTAGTGTTGTTAGGATGTAGTGATTATTTTATTTGATATGTTGTGATATGACTTGTAGCTAATTAGCCAAGTAGTACTTTTAGGTTTACTTTGGCTGCTGATTATTGTCTATGTATGATTACTTTACATGGGGCTGCGGGAACCTGGTGTAGTGAGACCATAGGAGAAATTGACATTGAGGGCTTTCCCAGAGTGTCTATTATAAATTATCACGCTACAAGACTATATGGGGGGTTGACATTGAGTTCTCCCTCAGAGTGTCTATAGATACAATATGAGACCATAGGAGGAATTAACGTTGAGTGCTTCCTCAGAGTGTCTGTAGTTTACCGTTAAAAGGATATAGGAGGAATTGATGGTGAGTTATTCCTCAGAGAGTTTTTGATTTATACGAGACCACAGAGGGAATTGACGGTGAGTGATTCCTCAAAGAGTATTCATTATATCCTTATTGAAAATTGAACCAGAGGGGGATAGGCTGTGAGAACTTTCTCAGAGGGTTTCTTGTATTTTTAATTGGTTGGTTAATTTGTTAAATGTAAATGATGTAATTGAAACTGTAGAACTATTTACTTTTATTAATTCCTTGTTTATTAGTTTATTTTACTTATTGTCTACCATATATATATTCATTGACTATTAGGCATAGATCTTTGGGTGGTTACCTAATGGGATTCGTCTCACACCCTGTTTGGGTCATGATTTTGGGCCCAAACAAATTATATTATTGCAGGTCTAGATAAGGGAAAGTTCCCTTCTACTTTAGATATTTGATTGTTGTTGATCTGGAAAGCATGGGACCAAGCTGAGGCTTGTGATGTTGCTGGAGTTTATTTGTTTTCCTTGTACTTTGGTTTAGTACTGTATTCCAGCATTGTGACTTGTTTGGATTCTTTCCTAGACATATGTATCATGCATCATTTATATATGTGTTCTCCAGTTGTTCATTACTTACTTTGTTTACTTATTGTATGTTATTACTGCTTTTTCTATTGTTATTTATTTATATCCATTGCGTTACTCTACCAATGAGGGCATAGTTTCCCCACTATCACACCCATGGCCCTCGCTGCTAGTCAGCAGCCTCTAGCGTTTGGGGAAATGCACTTGGGGCCATGTGATCAACTGGGTACGGGGCACCTCTGGGCATCTCCCAGAACCGGGACGTTACATGGGGAGTGGGGATTGAGGGGAGGGCTGGTGAGATGGGAGAGGGGGAAATGGGTGGTGTGGGGCATGGGGAGAAGGGGGTGGGGGTGAGTGGAGGCGGTAGGGGAGAGGGGAGGGGTGGGAGCGGGTCAAGTGGGACGGGTAGAGGGAGATGGAAAAGGGGAGGGGAGATAAGGGGGTATGGTTGGGGTGAGGTGAGTAGGTCCAGGGGGAAGTAGGTAAAGTGGGGTGAGTCAGGTCTTCCGCATGAGGATTGTAGTGGCTCCTAAAAACAAAAAGAGTGAAAAAAATCAAATTCAAAAATTTGAATTAAATTTAAATCCTACTATCTAAACAAAAACAACAATAATAATAATAATAGAATTGGACTAATAAAAAGATTAAATATTATACTAATTAAATATAAACAAAAATAATTAAAATAAAATGCAATATAGTTATATATATATATATATAATTATGCACATGTAATTAAACACTATAAAATATAGATAATTTAAAAGTATAATAATAAAATTACTACTATTAAATATAATAAAAATAATAAATGAATGATAAAAATAATACTTTAATTAATACTGAAAAAATAATAAAATGAAATAAAATACTAATATAGAATTAAAATATTTACAGACTATTAAAAATTAATAAAATAAAAAATAAAAATAAGTTTAATGAAACTAATAATGATAATATAGTGTTAAATATAATATATATAGTTAATATAACTAATAAAAATACTAAATTACTAATATAAGTGTATATATTAACTAAAAATTATCAAAAAATCTAAAATACTATAAAACTACAAAAATAAACAAAAAATATAAAAAATGGTTAAACTAATTAATTAAAAATAAATTATAAAATTATAAAAATACTAGTGAAATCCATATACATCAAATCTCTTACACTTAAACTTTTTCACTCCTAGGAAAAACAATCAGAAAGAAAATATAAGTAGACATGTAGACAAATCAAAACATCAAAATTACAAGTTCAAATTTTTAATTATCTTTTACCCATAAAATATCATGCTTTATTTAAAATTTCATTTCTTTTAAAAATATTTTCTCTTCCACTCACATTCTTTCCAAAACAAGTACCTACACTCATACTTCATGTGACCTACCTCACCATCACTCTCATCGCTCAACCAATTTGACCAAAGTCGTGCTGAAATCTTACCATAGGATTTCCAAAAAATTTACATCTCCAATGGTGGAAATCAAGAGGAAACACCAATCTTGAGGACTTCACATTAGGTTCAAATGTCTCTGAGACTACGGGATTGTGGTTTATAAAAAAATTGTGATGGTTTTTTGGAAAAAAGGAGGGTTAAATCTTGAAATAAATTCATGATAAATGTCAATCCAAATGTCTCCCTTAAACTCTCACTCCCCAACACTTAAAAAAATTGTGTGTCCCCAAGCATATGAAAATCCAATGTTTTTATCTTTTTTTCTTTGATTTTTCCTCTCTTTTTTAGACACAACTCACTCAAATAAGATGGGCAGGAAAAACCGGTGAGTATCAATTACAAAACCCCATGAAAAAATCTCAAAAAAATATTCCAAAGGCAGTACCCAAGGAGTGCGTATGTTGTAAAATCTAAATGAAATTAGGTCATATAAAAAACTCTCTAGCCCCTGGAGTAATGGATCAACGCTTTTATAGGTATCCCAAAAGGTGAGGGTTACCGCATAATGACCACAAAAATACTCTTTTTTTGAACTAAAAAGAATCTGCATTACTATATCAAGATACTTGTAATGAATGTGGCTACAGTGAAATATAACATGTATGATCATGATGAGATAATTCAATTCCATGTGCATCAAATGCCTCACTATCCCTTAAATAACCTTCTCCATGAATAGATCTCTCCCCCATAGTTATATTGAAAATCATTATGCAAATAGTCAAGAAATGGGTAGAGAAGGATATTGGTTATTGGCTCATCCTAAAAGGATTATTCATGGATTCTAAGGGCTACATGATGGAGAAAATATAATGGTATCTTAGTGGGTCAAAGGGGATAAAGAATCAAATATATGTCTCGGTCATTTTAGTGAAAATTTCAAAATTCCTCTCATTTTTATGGAAAAACATGGAAAGTTCTAGATGAAAAAACATGATTGAGACCCCCTAAAAAAGTGAAATAGGAGATGTTTGGAAAATGTTCTAGAATCCTCATAGGTATGGAAATAAAATGTTGGACAACAAAAATGAGAATGAGTGAAAATAAGTGTCTCAAAAATTAAAAGTTTTTGGAAAAACATTTTTGAAGCATGGAATAATATCAGCAATCATCTAAGTCATGAGATCAAGGATAAAAGCATTACAAACAAGAATAATGTGCTCAAACTGCCCAAGGACACAAGTGGTATGCCCCTAAGTATGTTATGATAAAAACTTCAGTAATTTTAATGTGGGTTCAATAATGATAAATTTTTTAATTTTTTTAGTTATTTTACATGGTGTTTTTAGAAGTATGAAATATAATTGAAAATAAAAAACTTCCTTGATTAAGTGGAGATAGACATAAAAGGGATTCTTGTATCTGATGAAGCTCCAGAAATGATATGACTATAACATCTACACATCAATAGAACATACATGTATCATATCAAAGAAGTCACACCAAAATCAAAATCATGTGGATGATAAAAATATATATGATGAACTCAACTCCACTACAATTCTAGGAGAAAATATATTGTGGTAAATGCATGCCATTTTATTTTAAAAAAAATGAAATTAAATTAAATGCAGTGAAAGGAAAACAAAAAAAATATGGGTTTCCTCCCATTGAGTGCTAAGTTTACTTCATATTCAGCCGTAAATTATTGAAACTCCACCAGAATTGAATAGAAATGTATACCATGCATCTGCTTCTTTATCAATGAGAGTGTAGAATATATTTTTTGAAAATGAATTTATCCTGCAAGTTGCACAATATCTCAATGGAAACTTGTCAGAAAAATGGTTAGGTAGAATGAAATAAAAATATCCCAATTCATAAGAGAAATAATATACCTCATCTAAAGAAATACTCACTAAATAATTGATGTTTTCAAAAAGGGAATCAGTATAAAAATCAAGAAGATTACCTCTTTGAACATACACAGGTGAAAAAAGTGCCCTTAACAGACTCCTTTAGTGGTCGACTTATATCTATCACATACTTGAATACAGTATTTGGGTTTAATATGTATCTCAATTCATTTTTACCTCCAACCACAAACACAGGGAAATCCACTGGTTTCCAAATCAATTCATGCTCGATGGTTTAATTAATTATGCCAAGGTTAACAATTTTGTTAGCATATATGGATATTTCAAGTGAAGTGTTTTTAACCATGATACATAGATCAAGTGGGGAATGATCAATTTAAGCATATGACATAATTATGTCAAGAATGAAAAAAAATCAGGAGTTTATTCTATACATCTGACGCACGCCTATCGCGGGGCATGGACAAAAGCGATTATAATGTTTCCTAGTGCAGCATAGTGGCTGACTAGGGTCGTCTCTCTTGAGGACACTTTTAGTGTGTTCATTTACTTTATCTAATTCACCTAATCTATATATTTTTGATATTTTGTTATTTAATGAAAGATATGACAATATTTTTGGGTTTTTGATAATTAATTACAATCACATGTAAACTATCATGAGAATCTAAACAAAGTGAGTTAATAAGAAAGAACTCGATTTGGGGGTTCATTGTTGGATTAAATCATCATTTCCTACATGTGTTTAATTTAGTTTAATAATTTAGACATGAAATCTCATGTTTTCATCACTATTATTTTCTATAATATAATTAGTTTGAGTTTCATGTCATTGGGGGGCTGTCACCACATCGGGGACATTCGCCTCACCCAATCATGCTACTCAAATATACCACAAACTTAATTAAACTTTAAAGAAAATTCATGAACACCTTGATCTCACCCTAACAAAAGTCTCGTGATTAACCTCTCATTTACGAGAGTATGATATTACTTTGTGGATTAGTTGGAAGAAGAGATAGAGTGAGAGAGAGATATGGGAAGGAAATGAAGAAAAGTGGATGGAGAAACACAAATGCATGGATTAATAAAACAAAAATTTGAATTACAATTGAAATTAAATTAAGACAAAACTAAAATTAAAATAAAATAAAAATAATAAATGAGGGGGGAGAGAGGATAATAAGCAGCCCATGCCCCATTGGGATCCCTCCTTGATTGTGGGTGTCGAGCTGATGATTTGTGAAGGAATCGAGAGCCTCCTTTTATAGACAGAATTCGTCCTCCAGAAGTTGTCTCGTTTTTGACCCATTAATTGGAAGATTCATGCATGAACCCCTTTATTAAAGTTCTTCATAAATGTGTTTTCCGTTCACCCTCCATATTTCAGCTCATTCGGACACCATATGTATGAGTTGTGAATTTTTCATTGGTGGTTTCTTTTTCTGGATGCAGGTTCCAGGAAGCTTCATTCAAAAATATAACATCCAATGACCACCTTAATTGATTCAAAACACTATGGAATTTAGTGAAGAAATGCACATATGTATCCTTGTTCCATTAAAGGTAGAATAACCTTCATTGAAGGTGTGTAGGTTGATATGTGGTTCTGTTACGATGGTAGGGTCCACGTTGTCCGCTCGAAAAAAATCTTCAACTTCATTGATTTTTTAAGCCCTTTAGATGCCCGAATCATCCCCTGGTCCAGAATACAAAGTTTATGGAAATAAAATAAGGATTCAAAAAAAATAATCACTATATTTGGAATTATATTTTTAAATAAATGACCAAAATAACCTTAATGTAAAAATCTGTCAAAAATCTAGAATTATGAACTTTTCACAATTTAGACCATTTTCATTCTATAATTAAAAATACCCATTATTTTAATAAAACATTTAAATGCATGGGTTTTATCAATGAAAAAAATTAAAAAATCATCATTATTTGATAAAAAATATGCACATAAATTTGCTCTGTTAAATACCCCCACACTTAATCCATGCTTGTCCTCAAACATAAAATCTCAACATGGAAATTAGAGGACACCAATATTACCAATATTAAAATTTCAATGCAATAAAATCAAAGAAAAACTCAATGTGAAATCAAACTTTCAAAAATATGTATAAAATATCAATTTAATTTCCCATTTTTAAAAGAAATAAATAATTCACATATTTTACTTTTCCCCTTTGAAAATTGATAGAACTTCTCCTTTCATTAATTCAATATCTTTGATTAATTATTATAAAACATGACAAGTCATGATTTACCACAGTTTTGATTATTTTCTCTCACAACTCATGATAAAATTCAACTAGATTTATGCTCATATCATGAGAACATGCTCCTTATCCATAAGCTTGTAAATTAACTACTTTCTCCACTTTGTAAAGACAAAAGACACATAAAGTCATGAGGACTTGTAATAAAGGTTCAAATGAATCTGAGGCTTAAGTTTGGTAGGATTTTATGCTTTAAAAATTAAGGTTCAAGGATGAGGTTTACCTCTTAAGTAAAATTCATGATATCAAAATAAGTATCGAAATTCTCCCCTTTAAAGTAGCAACACCTACTTCCCCAAAACTCAAAGTAAGGTCATGATCAAATTATGTATAATGAATGATTTGTGCACCCTCTTGAATATTTTTTTACTTTTTTATATATATATTTTTCTTTTTTATAAAGTTATGATTATATCAAACCTCACATCCATCACCTAACCACATACGATCAGAATATCGTCGATCTGAAAAATGGTGATTTTTGGTTCTCCCAAATCACAACCCATATTTTTCTTTTTTTCTTTTTTTTTTGTCATTTTCATTTTTTTTATTCAAGAGGGGAAAAACAATAGAGTGTAATGAATGATTCCACAACATTTTACAATTACCAAAATATCACCCCTACACTTATTCCTTACAATGTATATCATCCTCTCCACCATGATTCCCTTTACCCCCACACTTAAATATTAAAATATCATGAAAATACTAAGAGGGGGTAAGAATGAATAAAAAATGGCTTGAAACGTGGCTCATTACTAACAAGGTCATTCATGGTCTCTATGGGATAAAATAAGGATTGATGTAAAGGTTATCTTTTAAGGATAAGTAGATTTTCAAAGGATGTCTCAATTATTTTTAATGTGTTTTTTCATAGTCATGGCTTTGACAAGTTTCAATATAAGTTCTGGTCAGTTACATGTCCCAAGATCACTCAAGAAATATTCTCGAGAATAAAAAGGAAGTACTTGTTCTAGAATCCCTCTTGGGAATGAGACATATGATATTTGACAATCACTCAAGGCATGATTAATAATAACAAATAAATTCACATGAACTTCATAAATTTAAAGCATGAAAAATGGTAGGGAAATTTCATTTACATGAATCAATTAATTTCTTGAAATCTTGAGTCATTATTTCAATATACATGTTTCATATTTAAAAATTCAATTCTCCATTTCAATCATTTAATCATATCAACATTGAAATATAATACATGGAATCACTAGGTTCCTAAGAAACTCATGTCTCCTAGATAAGTGGAGTAAAACATGAATTCAAGTGTGGGCATGCAATTTAATATTTAAAGCTTAAATCGTGATGTGGAAAAAAATTAGAGAGTTTAAAATATAAAACACTAAAATTGAACTCCCTTTTTTCATTAATATTATTCCTTCCCCTTCCACTATTTTGGGATACATTCTACCATCATGAACTTATAAAATAAAACAGCTCAATTAGCATAAGGATCATGTCATTTATGCTCAAAAAATAGAGGGAGTGGGCTGCATGTTTCACTAATTCTATGAAAAGAAATTGACATATAAATTTCTATAAATAAATTAATGATAAATCTTAGTATGATCCATCAAGTGGGCCCTAAATTTTTACTACCTCCAGAGGGAAGTACCGGCTATTATCCAAAATCTGATGGAGGATGAAGCTTCTTTAATTTGAACCACCACATGTGGATTTTCCCAGCTTGTGCCTCATCCTTTTAGGTGAGTAATGATCCGTGGATAGAGTACATCATATACTCCCCCTTCACAATGAGGTATAGCTTGCATGGTGGGGGTAGGATGAAGTATGGACCATCCTATTCCTTGGTTTCTACTTGTGCAACCTTCTTATCTTCCAGGGCTGGCTTCATGGGGGTTGCATGAAGAGAAGACTTCTATCTTATTTCCTTAGGCTCAGCTACCTAGATCTCATTATGGGGGTCCTCCAATGCATGTTCATTGAAATCAGGGATCTCCATGTGTTCCTAAACAGGTGTATGTATAGGTTCTTCTTCATCCTCCAAGGAATATCTGAGATTTTATGATTCTATATAATCAAAACCACAAGGAGTGATGTAGAATTTAGATTCAATAAAATTAGAAGAGATAGAGTCAAATAATGGTTCAAATCCCTAAGTCGGTTTAGCTTCAATCTCTGCCTCAGTGGTAAGTGCCTATTGGAGTCGATATTCACTAGAAATAGGTAGGTAGTTGGGATCCTCCACCTCGAGTTTGGATTAAACTTCATGGATATATTCAATGAAATCCAGGAAGACCATTGGCACTTCCTTCTTGGCCTTGAATCTTTTTAAGTCATCTTGGAGTTCATTGACCATGGCTATCAAATCTTCTGGTAAGATCCATGTTGTTATGCCTCTTTACATATACTTGACCATTATCATAAGATAATCATATCTTTATTAAAGGTCCTCCTTAGTGTAGTATATTTCTTTTTATTGAACCTGTGAGTAATTTTCAGTCCATGTAGAATAACAATCATTTGAATTCATCATGGAAAGATTTTTTTTAGTTTTTTTTAGAAAAGAAATGAACTATGACTAAGATGTGAAAATATAAAAAATTAAATTAACTATTTATTATATCCTCAGAAATAGTACTAGTTTTGATGCATGTCTATCGTAGGGCATGGAAAAAATCAATTATAATGTTTCCTAGTGCAGCACAATGGCTGACCAGGGTCGACTCTCTTGAGGATCCTTTCAGTGTGTTCACTTACTTTATCTAATTCACCTAATCTATCTATTTTTGATATTTTTTTATTTAATGAAAGTGATGAAAATATTTTTTGGTTTTTTGATAATTAATTATAATCACATGTAAACTATCATGAGAATCTAAATGAAATGAGTTAATAAGAAAGAACTTGGTTTTGGGGTTCAGTCTTGGATTCAATCATCATTTGTATACATGTTTTTTATTTAGTTTGATAATTAAAATATGAAATATCATGTTTTAATCACTATTATTTTCTATAATATAAGTATTTTGAGTTTCATTTCATTGGGGTGTCGTCACCACATCAGGGGCATTCACCTCACCCAAGCATGCTACTCAAATCTACCACAAACTTAATTAAACTTTAAAGAAAATTCATGAACACCTTGACCTCACCCCAAGCCAAGTCTCGTTATTAACCTCTCATTTCCAAGATTATGAGATTACTTGGTGGAGTGGGTGGAATAATAGAGAGAGTGAGAGAGAGATATGGGAAGGAAATGAAGAAAAGTGGATGGAGAAACACAAATGCATGGATTAATAAAACTAAGATTTTAATTACAATTGAAATTAAATTAAGACAAAACTAAAATGAAAATAAAATAAAAAATAAGAAATGAGGGGGGGAAGAAATGGACCATTCCCTAGTGGGATCCCTCCATGGTTGTGGGTGTCAAGCTGATGATTTGTGAAGGAGGCGAGAGCCTCCTTTTATAGGCAGAATTCTTACTCCAGAATTTTTCGCATTTTGGATCCATTAATTGGACGATTCACACATGGAACCCTTCATAAAAGTTATTAATAAATATGTTTTCTGTTCACCCTCCAAATTCCAGCTCATTTGAACACTGTATGTATGATTTATGAATTTTTCATTGGCAGTTTCTTTTTCTGGATGCAGATTCCAAGAAGCTTCCTTCAAAAATATAACATTTAATAGCCACCTTAATTGATTCAAAACTCTATAGAATTTAGTTAAGAAACGACCCTATGTATCCTAGTTCTATTATAGGTGTAATCACCTTCATTTAAGGTTTGTAGTCCGAGATGTGGTTTCGTTACGGTGGTGGGGCCCACGTTGTCCGCTCGAAAAAAAATCTTCAAATTATTTGATTTTTTAAGGCCTCTAGATGCCTGAATCCACCTCTGGTCTAGAAGATAAATTTTAAGGAAATAAAATAAGGATTCTAAAAAAGAAACACTAAATTTGGAATTATATTTTTAAATAAATGACCAAAATACCCTTGATGTAAAAATCTATCAAAAATCCAAAATTATGCACTTTTCACAATTTAAACCATTTTCATTCTATAATTCAAAATACCCATTATTTTAATAAAAAATTTAAATACATGGGTTTTATCATTGAAAAAATTTAAAAAAATCATCATTATTTGATCAAAAATATGCACATAAATTTTCTCTATCAACATCCCACATCATTTTTCTCCGTTGGTACATGTTTCACCACAAACTTAGGATACTCCAGGAAATCCCATTCTTCCATTATTTCTAAAAAATTATGAGTTTCCTCAACTACAACCACTAACTTATTTTCTGACTCCTGAAATGTTTCATATGTCTCTATGTTAGAAAAATATTTAGACTCACAAGTATTTTCAAAAAGATGCAACTCAATTTCATTTGAAGTGATGTCCTCTTGTGTGTTGTAATTAATGGTGTATGGGATCATTTCTAACTCTATAATGGAAAAGAAGGGTCACAATTCAATTTCATCTTCATCCTCAAAATTTGAAATTTAATGAACATTGAATGTGTCCTTTTTCACTTTGGGAAGGATGGGTTGTGAACTCATAGAATAAGGACATGGAATCACATTTTATAAGGGGTCATTATGTTCAAAAGGGTGGAAGACTAAGCTCTCATATTCTTAAAATGTGATTAGATTGGAAGAATTAATTTGTGATGTATAGGATTCATCAATGGTATGATAGGAAGACGGATTGATCAACGTAGTCTCATCATCATAATCAAGAACTAGATGTTGTTCAAATGGAACCTCTACCACACTTTCCTCAAAATAATTATTTTGAATTGGATCATAGAATGGAAATGAGGTGGTTAGCTATACAAGATGAGTTATTTGATTGTATAGATTCTTTATTGAGGAAAGAAACTTTTCATTATGTTCATCTTGAAGTTCAAACATCCTATTTGTCTCAGTGATAGCATATTGCAACATGTGCTCAATTATTGAATCATTTGTTTCATATGAATTATCAAATTCTAAATTTTCATAAATGACTTGACTTTGAAAATAATTAATAGATGGGTAGGAACTAGTAGTAGAATATGGATCATAACATGAACTTTAATGATGATAATTAAAATAAATAGGATTACCTAGAGAGATAATGTGCAGTGAAAGATTGTATTCCATACCTTGAAATGTTGGTGGGTAGGGTGGGTACTGGTTATAATTGTGTGGTGTGGCCCACATCATTTTGAACTTCTGGGTGTCTTGAAAATCCCTGGAATGAAAAATTCCCAAAGTAATAAACTGTTTTTTTTTTACCTAAATCACTTTTTTAAAGGAACTCCTAATGCTACTACTCTCCCTGGAAATGGTGCTAGAAATTTGGCATGTGCATCGCAACGCATGAAATTTACAATATTTATTAACCTACCAACTACTATAGAAGTGGTTAGTAGGGTCAAACCATATACAGAATGTGATTAGACACTAAGAATATCTTTTTGAAAGAATGTTTAGGCAGAAAAGTTCTTTAGTACCTCTCACAATCACTGGCCCCACACCTACCTCCATCAGAAACTCATCCACTATGTGAAGCTGCTTCACTCATGAGGCTTATAACTAGATCCCTATAGTCTTTGAAGCATCTAACTATGCATTAGTAGTTTTTGGATATGATGATCCTTGAACATAATAAGGCACATACATAGCCTAACAGAAACGTTGCAGATGACCATAGTGTCCGCAACCGTTACACATCCTTTCAGATGAGGAACAAGAACACAAGGTGTGCCCAACCTCGCCACACTAATAGTAGGTTAGAGGCATAATAATAGATACAATTGAAGGTGCATAGGAGGCCTAATACTGAGAACCACCCCCACCACTCATGTGATGATCGTGTCACTTCCTCTTTCTCCCTTGTGTGCCATTGAAGCTACCACAGGTGGAATAAAAGGGAATAATAACCAACCTTTCCTACCATATCCATCTCTACCATCATTATCCTATATACTATATCTACATAGGTCTAAAGATTCATCATAAATACTTGAAATATGGTATCTAGTCTCAAACCTTGTAGGTACTTATGATCCTTCAATTAGTCATTCTTTACTACCTTTAGACAAAAACAAACTAGCTCCATGAACCGATTGGTGTATACTGACACCAAACACTCTCCCTAGTATGAGGAGAGGAACTCTAGAGACTTCACCATCATTAGAGACTCTATAAAAAAACTATTGTAAGAATATTATCTTGAAACCCTTTCCATCTAATCCCACATGTTTATCCACCTATACCATGGAATCTCATCATCACTTACTAGGACCCTCAAGTCTGAACATCACGCACTTCACCATGATATTCTCAGGTTTATCCAGAAAGTTGAAGATTTGATCAATATTTTCCAACCATTCATCCACCACTTTAGGTTCATTTGTACCTCTAAAGGATGGTGGCTTCTCACGTAGGAACTCCCATGATCAATCCCTCTCCCCTCTAGATCCTGGTTTTACCTCAAAAACTATGTTCTATACTTTCAATATATTTTGGTCTACAATACAAACTAACTGCATAATAGCCTCAATAAGATTATAATCTAGATTTGGATTCCCTTAAGGATCATCCATTGCACCCTCCTGAGGAACCCATGAAAGACGTCTCGGAGGTATACCGCTGCACACAAAAATAGAAGAAACAATCTAACAATAAGATAATCTCATTTCAAACCAAAAAACCATAAGAAAAAACTAAGATTAAGAACAAGAACTCAAAATATAAGACACACATCCCAACATCTCATTGTAACTTGAGTCCCATCATAGAAAGGGCTAGCCAGGAACTCACCACAACCCACCTCTCAAGTCCTAAAAATCCTATATCTAGTCTACCAACTTCCCAAAACCAAGAAAAACCTACCCCTTTGATACCAAACTATGATGAAACTGACCTGAATACCCTCTCATAATCAATACCCATCCCAAACCACCACATGACCAAAGGTAATTCCCGATCCCCATGGGCTGGTGACTAGAAATCGAGCATCAACAACAAACAGACTGAACAATTTCACCCAACCTGAAGCAAAAAACATGACATATATATATATATACATGACAGGAATAAATAGTGGAAGAGTAAACAAGAAATATATTTCATGTCAAAAGGGTAATAACATAAGTGATACAACTCAAAAGTAACTAAACAATCTCCAAGATACACATCCAATAGCAAAGGGAATCTAAAACTAAAATAGCTACTCTATGTGATAGTGTGGGAAAACTCCCACCATCCCACCACCAGCTACCTAAACACTACTGACATAAACCTCACCACCTCACTACAACACCTTTTCTTTCCCTACATCGAAAGATATAACAAGGTTTACGCATCTTCGGAGGGGTGCACAGGGTGTGACCTAAATAGGCTGAGTAGGATCTCACCCAGGTGTTCCATATCAATTCTATATAAAAATTTGAACATGATTGACTTTAAATAAAACAAGGCATGATAATTAGTTAGATAATTTTTATACCAAAATCATGGTAAAATATTTCCCCCCATTTTCCACATTTCTAAATAATCCAGGTAAAATAGTTTCAAAGCATTTTATATACATCAAATAAGTCAAATCAAATCATGTATCACATAACATATCATAATCTAAATCAGTCTAAACCAAAGCATAGGTAGCATCATGTCAAGGATCACAATAGTTCAAGATAGCTAGGAAACTCATACCCAGACATATACAATTTCTTACATCAAGCCTATATACATATGCATTGAATTTAGAGATCATAGGAACACCCTAGAAAGTGAACCTCCCAATAATGTCGAACAAGTCCCTAGAATAATGGGTCTAGGGAGAATAGGAACACCCCATGAGTGAACCCCCCAACAATATCAATGTACAAGTCCTATTACTACACCTTACACCTAAGTAACCAAGGATTCCCATGTGTTATATTTTATAAACCATTTCATCAAAACCATGCTTTGAAAACCATTTCATAAATTCATTTCACAATGAATTGAAAATACCCTTTTATTTTACCAAAATAAGGGTAAAACTGCCTTTTCTTAAAAACCCATTTCCACACACACAATTCAATAATTCCAAATCATTTATAAAATAATTTATAAAACCATAGTAATGCAATTCATCCAACATAGGTAGAGACAGAACCACATACCTCAAACTTGGGTCGCACACACCCACAATTGGATCTACCAACATGGGAGAATGAAAAGAAAATAATAGATTCCCTAGAATAAATCCTTAAATATATGAATCAATTCAACAAGAAAAGTAGTCAGTGAAGAATATAACACAACACGTACCATAAGAAACTCACATGCCACACCACAACTATCACAAAAGGTCATCCTCCAGAGGAAGATCTCACAAAAGATATAGAAATGATAAAGATAATCAACACCATAAGACCAACATCTCTAAAAAATTAGCACAATGGAGCTACTATAGCCAATGATGATGAAGAAGCAGAAATAACACTTACCCGGAGTGGTGCAGCACAACCAAAACGAAGATCAATCACTGAATGAAATGATCTAGAAGGAGCATAGATCCCCAAAATCTCTTGGGAGATATCCTAGGTCTCGAGAGATATGTTGCACATAGAATGAAAAATTAATCACTCACATGGTACCCTAAAAAGAACTAATCCCAAAACATTCATGATGTGAAATCTTTTCACGATGTGAATTTTTAATTTAAAAAAAGACACCAAAAAACATGTCGCCTCAAATTAAAAATCTTGACTTTGACCATTTCATGACATGAACCTGATTCACGGCATGTAAGACTTTAAAACCTTGAACCAATTCAAAATATCTTCCTAGAAACCAATACACAATGTGTAACCATTCATGAAATGAAAATTCACTATAGGAAGTGAAAAACCTAGAATCTGAAGAAAGAACCCAAACCAACTTTGGTGTTATCTGAACTCAAGGAAAACCCAAAAAAGACTTTAAAACATTTATAATCAGACTCCATTAATTCCAAAAAACATACATCCCCAAACATTAGGCCATTTTCCCTAGCAAAGGCTCTATATCCTTGGAATCCAAAAAATGCACCCAAACAAAGGGGGAAATGAAAAGAGATATGAGAAATACTTGAAAGAATGTAATAGGATGGTACATAAAAGATAAGATAAAGTTCATGTAAGGATGAGAGTATGTGAAAATCCACAAAAAATAATTGGAATTTTTTTTAATAAGGCCAAAAATTCAACCAACTCATCATGCTCAGGTCACAGTGCCCAGTCACTTGCATTCAAAAATGTATGACCCAGTCTCTATACCCAATCGTCTATACCCAGTTCACTCACAAAGGAAATGCACACAAAACCAGTTGCACCCTATTATTTTCTCCTTACTCATATGCTATATTTCTTACTTCTAACACTAAAATAAAATGGAACTTGGGGCTTACTGAGAGATTAGTGAAAAACTTGATAGAAAAGAGAAATCTTTTTTCTATAGGATTTCCTAGGTCTTTTATGACCACTAATGAGGGGGTCCCCATTTATTTATAGGTTATGATCGCATCCCACATCATACATCGCACATTGAATAATGTGTGAACCCATGCACCAGATAGAGCATGCACTATCTGAGTGTGTGACTTCTCCTTCTATTTGAGCATGTGCATCAAGACTAAGTCATGACCAAGACATATTTACCTCAAAATTATATACTCTTTCATTTCAATCAGATCCAATTTTGAGGGAGAATTTGTTGGAACTCAAATTTTAGCAAATTAAGAATTCAAATAGTGCTCTAAGAAGTTAAAATAATTCTTAAAGGGGAGAGAAGATAGTCACATGCTTAGTCATATCACACCCAATTTCATGTGCACACTATGTTCCTTACCATGATACATGCCTTTCCCACCAAAGCATAGTGTCTCACCATGCAACCAGCCCTACCTGCACCCTACTCAAAGTAATCAGGAACCCTAAGAAGTTATCGATGGTTACTTGGGCACTCAACTAATGTTACCTATATAATGACCACTAGACCCCCAATTTTAAAGGAGGTGTGGACCAATTTTGTATAAATTATGAATAAGAATACACAGAACACCTAAGTGTAAGTAATTCATGCCCATCCCTTCCAAGTTTCCATTTTGGGTGATTTTTGAATTTGAACCAAGGGAAAAGGGATGAGAGTGAAGGGTGTCGTTCCATTAAAATGTCACTTTACTCAGGTTATCACCAAGACCAAGGTGAAGGACCCTCCTCAAGATGTGCACCCAAGTAACCAAGGCATTCCATCATGATGCCTTATTTATCCCAAAGCAGTCATTCCCAGGTCTTCCTAGTAGATTTGAGCCCAGGTCACATAACTAGGCACCATATTCACCCATGTTACATAACTAGGTGCCATGTTTTTCTAGGTACCATAACTAGGCATTATATTTTCCTTGGTTACATAACTGGGTGGGATATCTATCCATGTCACATAACTGGGTTCCATATTTCAATATTATAAAGTGCAATAGAAGTTTTTGAGCCTATGACAAAAAATGTTTTTCATCGGTTTCTTTAGATAAATACTTAAAACTAGATGAATTTAAATGTATAATATTCATAGAGAGGATATTTTTACATGTAATTTATAATTAATTTATAAACATGAATTACCTCACTTGATAATTCTTTCTTAATTGATGAATTTAGTTGACCTTATTATTTTATTGTCATTATGATAAATAATCTAAAACAAAATTCCTCTAGTGGTATCCACACATGATTAATGAAACTTGAAACATCACCGATGAAACTTTGGGTGCTAGTGTGGAGGTACCAGTATTTTTACATCATTCATCATATATCGCAATAAGAATTTATTTAGAATTTAAGAAATCTTCCTTATTCTTTAGTTCATGAGAGAGAGGAGAATTTTTGTCCCTCATTCTTGATAGCACTATTAAGAGATTTATTTTTAGTCTTGAGAGAATTCTCTAGAGTGAATATGTTGTGAACAATAATTCACTCTTTATATAAAATGATACGGGTTGGGTTATATACTTAAGGTTAGATAATTAGTTATCACAAAAAGGCCCTTAACTAATTTTTTATTCTAAGGAAACTCCACACCTAATAATAATAATAATAATAATATTAATAACATTACTATTTCCATGGTGCATGATAACTCACAGATATTTAAATATCATTTATTAAATAAATAAATCAATATTTATTTAAATGACATTGAATAAAAAAATATTATCCATCTAGGACCTTAACACGTCTCATGTATCCTCCCTAGCATTTATCAAACCTTAAATAATAAATATTTATTCTAAATAAATATCATTATATTAAAATAGTTTAGGGAGGGGGATTATAAAGAAAAAAAGAGAACTATTACACCTAAAAGTACTCACGGAGACTCAACCCTAAGACCTCCCGCATGACCCCTCAAAGGCGTAACCACTAGGATACACCCATAGGGGAAATAAATATCATTATATTATTTGTTCAATAAATAAATATTAAATTCAAAAACTATATAATACATATTTATTTAATATTCAACTCAAATATATATTCAAACTGAAATAATCGATAATTGAATTTATGTTATCAATATAACCTAAATAATTATTATTCCTCAGTCTTGAGAATAATATTTATTTGGATATTAAATTCAAATATAACTTAAATGATATTTTGGATACACTTAGTGTATATACCTCTTGCCTCTTTCTCAATGGCATCGGTTGATCTTTCCTAAAGTTCAAGATTAGTATCTAGTAACACATCAAGACACTCATAGAGAAATACATTAATTTCATAATGAAAATAACCTCATACAGATGCACATTGAGTAATATAATATATTTTTATTGATATCTCATCAAGTAGGTTTCATACTAATGTCATTAACTTATATGATTGAATATCTTTCTTTGACTCTCTGAAATTAACTTGCCGATAATTTTCCATGGAAATAGACTTAATCAGATAGTTATATCTCAATAAAAGGGTCCAAGATATCATCTTTTGGTCTGGGAAGGGAAAAATTCTTTTTTGACTTATTAAATTAATGGAATATCACTTATAACACACTCAACATATATTACTTCTTCATGAGCATATGTCATCACGTTTTTCAATAATACATCAAACTATGTGATTCATGATATACATTAATAATAATCTCAATCCTAAAGACCAATACATATGTATATAGATAGTAATGTCTGATGACACATATAACATGTGGAACTCCTATTTGCGGGTTTGTTCTCATAACCTCCTATATTGAATATTACTAAGTGTGAAATTCATGAGAAGAAGTCTCAATGTTTTTTCAAGATAATGACTAATTGAATAACTCAAGAGGGGGATGAATTGATTTCTTAAAATATTCTTTAAAATATATACCACCCTCTTCAATGTATGCATGTCCAATTTTCTTTCTTAAGAGTATATGCAGTGGAAATGTAAAACATGCAGAAAGAAAATTTAACAAAGAGGTTTAGAGTGGTTCGAGGAATAGAAATCCCCTAGTCCACTCCACCAATTCTCTACTCCTTGATCTTGGTGATTTTTACTAAAAATCTTGTTTTTCGGGGGCTCCCAGCTGAGTACAAGAAGTTGTCACTTAATAAAAAGGTACAAGAGATTTCAACTAGGATATCCCTTTATAAGACCTATCCATGATCTTACACACTCTTACACCGAGTGAAAAAAAAGGTGAAATGAGATACAAGGTTTGAGAATTGATTACAGTGCACAGTTGAAAGTAGAAACTAATAGTAGATTAAGATTCATCCTAAGAAAATATAAACTTAAATCATATATCAGGATGATTATTAGTGAAAATTATGGAATAAATAAGATTAGAACTTGAGGAATTGAATTTCAATATGTATAGATCTCTGGTGTTAGATAGGGGAAACCTTATTTTGTTCTCTTCAAATTCTTCATTTTTCATACACTTTCTTTGTGTTGTTACCAACTACTCCTTATATATATTGTTTTGAACTTAAGAATAGTATAATTATAATGGTCGAATAATCTATGCAGTGATCCTGTTAAGATAGGATAATAATAGTATGTATCACTCCTTCCAAATATGAAATTTCTTTTGCGAATGCAATGTCATAGATTTTCTCATTCTCTGATTTTTTTTATTCATGGTAAGCCTTATGAAGTCTGATATTTCCTTAAATATACAATATTCTCTTGATGTACTCAAAATGTGTGAAAAGACTTATCACAAGATTAGTAAAGATAATAATGACATTTTTTTACTATTAAATATTTGTAGGATATCGACTAAACATACTATTCATCATCAGATATCTTTTCGTAAGATAAAGAAGCTTGTCTTCATAAGATAATCAGTCTTTAATGTATCATAATATAATTATCCAGTGTAAGATAAAGTGTTACTGATGCATCATTCAATTTTCTTCAACTTCTTATGGGTATGAATATTCTTCAAAAGAATAAATTCCTTTCATATTTTCATTCCTTACTAGAATTATCTCTTGAGTGACTTAGTCAAAAATAATAAGATAAAGTCTTACGTTGTCATTTCTGTTTCTGAGTAACTAAAGATGTTCCTTAAACTTTGAAGGACAAAATGCTTGTGTAATATAAATACTTGAACACATAGCGTAAGATTAATACAATCTAAAACATTTAACAAACTTGTTAGAATAAAAGTAGGGATTTTGTGGATCATCAAAGCACATAAAGCAGAGATGTATTGGAATAATACACTTTACAACAATCTCTCTTTTTTTAATGATCAAAAAACCTATACAATAGAAAAACAAATATTTTTGAAATTTGATTTAAATTTTCAGAAAATAATATCTTTGTATTTTCCTTTTCTTCTCCCCCTTTTTGTGATATTAAAAATAAGTGTAAGAAGGAAAAAAATTATATTGCATAGAGATATTAGTTAACAAACATAGTTTTAGAAGAAAGACTAGTTCATAGTGAAAATTGAAATATCATAATACAAAAATAATAAAGGATAGGTATTGAAAAGAAATTGTGATCAAAATCATAAACTTAAGAAGTGTAAAGACTTAAGAAATTAAAGGTAGTAAGATTATTAAAAACATAAAGTAAGTTATTATAAACATCCAAAAGAAATGTTAGAGTAAACCAATGTAGATGTTTAAATTCCATAATAATGTTGGCATAAATAAAATGTTTTTAGAAAGGCCCAACTATTAGGAAGCGAACTTCACGAACTTCATGAGGGATAAGTATCAATTGTTCTGCTGAAATTGGCTTTTGGGAGGTGGTTTCTTGAATGAGAGGGGTTTTTTGTGAGCTAATGAAGATAAAGGCAGAGGAGCATCATCCGTTTTACTAACAACATTGCATAACTTTAGTGAGGATGCTCCAAGACTAGCATGATCTTCACAAGAAAACCTGACTAGTGTTGATTGAATTTTACAAGTAGCTTGTTGTTCCCTCACTATGTAAAAGTTATATGCATGAGTAAAGGGTAGTTTAAATAATGGTTTTAGGGAATAATTAATATATATCTATTTTAAACCTTTGATGTTCCCTAGGTTTATCCACTGACAAATTGAATATATCTTTGATAAACTAAGTGGCATATGGATAAAGATAAAAAACTTGGGGTCTAGGAAGCCACCTCCCACATATTTGAAAAATTGAATCCACACAAGCATGAATTATTCTAACCAATTAATTCTTGTAGTAGTATAGAATACTTGTAAATACATTCCAAATACTTTGAGAGAGATTAAAATTAAAATTATAGATTTATCATTTCTTTGCACAACTAGAGATTAGATTATTCAAAACTTCCAACTGATTATCTAATATCCCCATGATAGAAATACTTTCCTTTTCCTTATAGGGATCAACTATATTGGAGGATTCTGCAAAATCATGAATTCCATTTCATCATCATCTGAGAAATTTTACTTGAGGTTTTTCATCACCGCTTGATGAAGATCATCAATTTTCTTATCAATTTCACCACAGTTATTCATAAAGGATCTAGATAAACTTCCTATAAGGGTAACGGTGAAACTTATGTATTTCTTTACTTATAAGAAGTTTTCTTGAGATTTTGTAATCATTTTACTAGGAATAGAGCTTAAATATTATGTTGATTTATCAATAGCTCCAACAATTTCCTTCATCACAACGGGCGGTCTTCTGACTTCATCAACTACTGTTTTCTGGATATTTTGGCATACTTATCTTATCACAAGTTCACAATGAAATGAATCAATAGCTATAGTGATGGATTCAACAGCTTGAGATAGTTCCAAAAGGCTTGACTGAACATTTGAACTAAGTGTGATTCCAGAAGTAGGTCGTTATGAACATTTTTCTAAAATAGATTGTGTCAATTGTTTAATTTCTTGAATGTCATATTTGGAATCCATGTGATATTTGAGGGACTCAATTTCAGATGATAACCTAGAGAAGCTCTACTGAGGCCTTTTGGAGATAGTTCTTTTGGAATCTGGTCTTTCTTCATTTGGAGTTTCTTATGGAACATAGGAATCACTTTTCTGTTTAACTTCTATACTTTTTTTCTTGAACAGTTTGATTTTATATGAAATTTGGTATTGCGTCCTCATGACACGATTTTTGGGAAATGGCTATTTTAATTATTTCTTAATTCATTCTTTCCATTTTTTGATAGTGAGACTTAACTATAAATGGAGATATTCTTGACCTTACAGAGATTTTATTGTCTTGACCAATGGAGAACATTCGAGTGACAGTTATTGTTATCCTTTAATTTTAAATTTAGATGGTGAATAGGTGGGAATAGGAAGTGAACTTTCCTGACCAACATCTTGAGGGATTTTAGGAATACCAATCCTAAATATCCTTCTCAAATTAATATTTTATTCTTCCTCATCACAGCTTTCTCTGGTCTTAGACTGATGATATGATCCTTCTACCACTATCGGTGTTTTATCCATATTGGAATGGTCCCCTTGAATCTGAGTAGGGTACATTTCAGGTGTCTAACAATAAGGCATCAACTTTTTCAAATAGAAGTCTCAATGTAATCCATTCTTTACTAAAACACTTGGATTTAGAATTATCAAACCATGACATTTTGTTGCATCATTTTCATCTAAGAGAACTCCAGCATTTAGGAAGATTAGGGTAAGAATTATTCCATAAGGATAGAAGTTTAGGGACTTATTTTGAATTTGGAACATATATCATAGGATATATCATGCTAATTTGATAGGTTTTTCAAGCATAAGAAGAAAAATCAAAGAAAAATCTTGAAAAATAATTTTCTCAAACTCGCCATTTCTTTGGATAATCCTGGACTG
Source organism: Viscum album (assembly GCA_963277665.1). NCBI lineage: Eukaryota > Viridiplantae > Streptophyta > Magnoliopsida > Santalales > Viscaceae > Viscum > Viscum album. Next base: position 633,767,459 of record OY728132.1, read on the forward strand.
AATAAGTTTTACCAGCACGTTCCTTTCTCGTTCCAGGTTCTTTACTTGCTTCTTTTCAATGACAATAGTTACAAAGAGAATTTTCATAATTTCTATAGTAGTAACACCATATATAGAAGAGATAGTGGTATAAAATAATGGATATCCTTCATGAGTAACTTTCAAATCTTCAGCCAACTTAACTGATGTTAGGGACAACTCTTTTTTATTGATTGTTGCAGTGAGTGTGTCTGCATTATCACTGAATTAAAAAGTCATAGACTTTTAGTGCTCATGATATGATTTATTAAAAACTTTAGGGGTTCACGATGAATCAAAAACATACTCTCATCCTTGATGATTTATAACCTTCTTCAACAGCATATCAATTCTTTCCAACCATTTGAAATCGATGGCTTTTCCACTCAAAACTTTTCTTGATATCCTCTATTGTTTCATCCTGCTAGATGAACCACCATCATCTCCTTTGGTTTTTTCTATTTACAGAGGGTTGAGGGATTGGAAGGTCGAGATGGATAGGGTAACAAAGGTTTGAGTGAAGATAAAGAATGGTTCAAAAGATCTATGAGTCGTTTCACGTGTAGAGTTGATACTCAATCTCCCCTTTTTTTGTTCATGAAAAATGAGGGGTCATGCAGTAATGTCAAAGTAATTATTACTAAATATAGGTGATGCGGACTAAGGTATTTCAACATTACTTGAAATGGAATCACAAAGAGATATTTAAATAAATAAAATAACATGCTCACTATATATATAAGATATATATAGAATAAAATATTACTTTGTAAAATTAAACATACCTAATTCAGATTTAATAAAATTAAATATGTCAGAAGATAAGGGTTTAGTAAAGATATATGCTAACTGTTTTTCTATGAAAAAAAATTCTAAAGTTATATCTCCTTTCTATGCATGATCTCTTAAGAAATGATGTCTTAAGTCAATGTGCTTTGTTCTTGAAGGTTTATTGGATTCTTTGAGATGTTAACGGCACTAGTGTTATCGCATATGATTGGAACATGATTAAAATTAGATCCAAAATCCATTAAGGTGTGTTTCATCCACATCATTTTTGCAAAACAACTTCCTGTGGAAATATATTCAGCTTTAGTAGTTGATAATTTTACAGAATGTTGCTTCTTTACTTGACCAAGATACGAAAGATTTACCAAGAAAATGATAGATTCCTGAGGTGTTTTTCCTATCTAATATACATCTATAAAAATCATCATCTAAGTATGAAATTAAATTTTTCATACCACGACCCTTATAATTATTCTATTTTATTATTTTCTTGGCCTTGTACAATTTTTTTGGGGTTCGGGTTAAGTCTCGGATTACTTTTTTTGAATTATTTTGAGAAAAAAATGCGTGTTTTGGGCTTGGAGGAATTTGGCGCATGAGTAGTGCATGGTTCAGAAACTATGCATCTTTGCTCAGGAAACTGCGTGGCCTTCCCATCTTCGAAAAATTAAAATAAGAATTGAAATGAGTAATAAAAATTATAATACTACTATTATTATTATTATTAAATGTTAAGAATAATGTTATTAAAAATTGTTGTTTATATTATAATTATTAAGAATGAAATAAACATTAAAATTATTATTTTGATTATTATATCATTAATATTATTAATATTATTGTTGTTGTTGTTATTATTAATTTTATAAAAAAATTATTATTGTCAGTATGGTTATCAAAATTGTTAAAATTGTTAAAATTGTTAAAATTGTTAAAATTATTATATTATTATTATTGGTATATTATTTTTATTATTATTGGTATATTATTATTAATATTATTATCGTTTTATTATTATTATGTAATAACATTGGTATTAATTAAGTTTTGGTATTATGGTTGTTTTTTAGGTTGTTTTAATTTTTTTAGGGTTTATCCCTTCCCTCTCTCCTCCCTCATCTCTCCTATGCTCCCTCTCTCCTCCTCTTACCCTAGTGGCACATGTAACACTCCAAGATTTCATAGTACGTTATCTCATTAAAGTAATTCAATAGTTTGTGCTACACACAACACCGAGTTCGAGCACACCACAACTTACCAAACTAACCGTTCAAAAAACAGTTATGAATAGTATTAAATTCATTTTGAATCTTATATACTCTATATAATTTTAACATCCATATTATGTATTTCTTAGACATAATATAAGAACAAATTCATTTTTTCATATAAAAGAAGTATTTTTCAAAAAAATGCAATTTTATCGCCTTTAAATGGCGAACCCTTTTTAAAACCAATATTTGAAACTTTTATATATTCAATTTAATGAAATTAAATTCTTCTTTATAATTAGGAAATAAAAATTTAGTTTGGATAAATTTTTGGTACTTTTGTGATAACTTTCATATTTTGACAAATTCTGAAAAATACTATGTTTTAATTGAAAACAACTTTTTTAATCGAAATAATTTATAGTGTTAAATTATAAATTTGAATGGTTTTTAAGTATAATTAGATTATATTTTTATCATTTAATACAATTTAGGTCATTATAAGTAATTTCACATTTAAATTTTACATAAACACATGTCAATATTTGGATAGTTTTTACTTTTTAAAAACCCGCTTTTTTGTTTTGACAACGGAAATTAATTTTAAATTAATAAATGAAACTACTATGTTTTGAATTTGGTAAAATAGACTTCATTTTTGAATTCATAATATCAAAATTATCTTAGGGTGATTTTTTAGTATTTTTCTGAAAACTTTCAATTTTTGATGAATAGTGAAAAACATTGTGTTATTATTTAAAACCGACTTTTTATTTAAATAATTATTTATTTTATTTAAATTTATTTTAAGTAAAAATAGATATATAATACCTATATAAGTTAAATTTAATTCATTTTAGTAATTTTATAATAAAATTAAATGTATAAAATTTTATTGACCTTTTTAACCTCTTTTACCCACCTTTTAGGAGCATTTACAAATTTGCACAAAACTTAATTTTACCGCTTCTGTGAGTAGAATTTAAAAAATACAAGAGACACGGTTAATATCAGTAATTAAAATTTATTTCAATAAGATGAAAATAATTTTTTGTGAATAATAACTTTTGACTTTTATTTACCACGGTTAAAATTAAATATGGTAATTAAGGGTAAAAATGATATCATAATTACCCTAACACATATCTTAATTCTATTGGATAAGTATAATTAGACCAAAAACAAACTTAGGAATATTATATTATCCTCTTTTGTCTACTTGGATTAGATTAGGACATTTATTATTATTTTATTTAAAGAAGAGTTAAAAGAGTTAAATTCAAAGTTTAATAACTAAACCATTTTTAATATAGGGTTACACACAATATAAATTCTACTATAAATATTAATTAGAAATATAAAAAGATTTCCTACATAATGGTATTTTATTTATAATTTTTATAAATTAAATAATTTAATTTATTTATGACACAATGATGATGTAGTAATTACCTTATTAATGAAATATTAAAATAATTGATATTATAAATATCCAAATAAATATAAATTGAAACTTATGATGAATTCCACTAATTTTATAGGTTAATATTACATGTTAGTGTTGGTTAAATAAATTTTATTCTAAGTGATAAAGTCTTTATGACTTTCAAAAAAATCAAATACTAAATAGTGTCAAAATTGACATAATTGAGTTTTTAAAAAAAATACTATATTATTAATTGATATAATATTACTAAAAATCTATGGTTCAGAAAAAGGACTTAGATAAAGTTATATATATTAATAATGAACCACATGGGGTTCTCTTGTCTTGTTATAGTAAGTTTATTAACCATATAATATAAAAATACAAAGAGACATGGTAAATGTCAAACTATTTAACTAAGAGTTAAATCTAAAAGATAAGGTTAGTATAATGACCTAAACCTGTATAAAACCTATTGGTTAAAAGTTTTTAGACCCTTAACCACCTTATAATATAAATAATTCATTTTGGAGCCATTATAAACCGAAAATTATTTTATTATAAAATAATATTTCAAGCTTTTCCTAAAGTGACCATCACCTCTCTTATAAAAGGGTACTTCCCCTTCTCTTAATTTCACACCTCCAAAGCCATTTGGATCATCCAAAACCTTCCCAAATATCCTCCAAAATTACCTCAAATCAACCTAGAGTCCTTACTTTTATCATAAATCCAACATAAGAATCTCTTTTGATCAACTCAAAAGGAAACACCTGAAGAAGAGGTAATAATTTCACCACCCTCTTTCAGGTTCTTTTCTTCTTCCACTTCCTCTTTCTTTGTTGTTTCCATACCAAAATAATAACTCTGGTACCTCCTAAATATTATGATGTTATTATAAATATGGTATAACCATATTCTTTATTCTATCCATCCTATAAATGACAAAGTTACCATACGTGAGTACGTATGTCTTACCATCTCCACGTCATGGTGTAGTTTGTTATTCAAACACTTCGTTATTTGGATGGGTATAATAATGAGTATAACTTATGTAAATAATAAATATAACATTTTAATGATTATATATATATATATATTATATACCATCCAATTAAATATGATTTCACCATCAATATAATGATATTGTCGCTCATGCGTACGTATGGATTACCATCACCACGACGCAATGAGATTCATTCCCACGTTCACCATTCAACGATGACTATAAAAATATATATTATTAATAAGTATGTAATATATAACATAATTATGCTACTAGATATATATGTGTGTGTGTGTGTGTGTGTGTTTGTACTTACATATATCTTATTCACTTACTTCCGTTCAATAAGATATGAAAACAGAAACAACGTTTATGCGTACGTACGACCTACCATCTTCATAAACAGAGCCTTCCATTTCATATATATATTTATTATAAATATTTATATTCTAAATATATATGATATATAAATCAAGGTTTATATTTTTGAAGTATTTAAATCATAATCTAAATGATACAAGTTAAAACATGTATGATAAAGAAAGCGATTATTACCCAAAATGTTAATTTAACATGGAAATAATTATTAAATGGGTAGAATATAGTCATAAATGAATAATTTATGATATAATAAATATTAATATGGTTATAGTATAATTTAATAACATACTATGGTCATTATACAGGAGGTTAAAAATACCCTCGACCAAAGGAAAGTGCAAGGTAAGGGTTAATTCCACAATCTCTTCATTATCCGAGGTTGTTTTTACGTAAGTATCTACTGGGACATATTTATTATCCATGTATATATTTCATAAAAGAGTTTTCAAAGGTATTATTTTAAGGTAATTTTTACTAAAACATCATTTTAAATGTTTTAAATATTTATTCTTCTAAACATTTCTCATTAATGTCCATGTTTTCAAAATGGTTTTAAGGATTTATTTATATGGACATAAATGTTTTAAAATGTTAATTCATTTCAAAAAAATTAAAAGTGGTATGGGACACTTTGATTCAAAACTATATTTTAAATGACTTCCTTTATAAATTATGTGACTTTTAAATGATTTCATGAAAAAGGGATATTTCTCTCAAAGATTTTTACTGATCATTTTTAACTATGTCAATATCCTTTACAGGATATTATTCTTGATCAAGGTTGATTTATTATGATACAAATATTCCATATTGTATTGAAGGTTTTGCGATATTTTTGATTATGGATGTATTATTTTTATACCATTCGTGGTTTATGGTTAAAGTATTGACATTTCGTATACTGGTTTTAATACGAATGTTTGTGTTATGTTTCAACCTTTTCATATGAGGAATGAATTGGACTTAGTAAGTGACAGGTGGAGCCCCTTATAGTTCCTCGATGCATCGGTAGGTCTCATGAGACAAACTAGTATCTTGTCATAAGGCCTTGACAAAATTATATTTGCAGTCTTGGCACAAGGCCTTGACTATGTGGTTATAAAGTCTGGCATTATGCATTCTATCATTATGAAATTAGCTATTGATATCACATGTGATTATTCACCTAGTAGAATATTCATGTGAATAAGTAAATGGAATTATTTGATTTATCTTTTCCATATTATGTTGAAGTTTAAGTTTAAAAGGCTTTTGTTTTAGTTTTATACATTGCCATAAATGTTTGTGCTTATTTATGAAAGTTTCCACTATATTATTATCCTTAATGAGCATCTGAGCTCACCCCTTTCTATGTTTTATTTTTTCCAGGATGCGAAGAAGTATATTATGACTGACCTCTAGGCACTACTACAAAAATGGGTAAGGGAAGCACTACCCTTTTATCAGTGCTAAAAAAATCACTGATAAAGGGGAGCCTTTATCAGCGCTAAAAAAAGCGTTGATAAAGGGGCACTTTTAACAGTGCTAAAAAAAGTGCTGTTAAATGTGACCCTTTATCAGCGCTTTTTTTAGAGCTGATAAAGTCCCCCCTTTATCAGCACTTTTTTTAGCGCTGATAAAGGGGAGATTTATCAGCTCTTTTTCCTACTGCTGAAAAATTTTATGTTTCAAAAAAAATCATGAAAAAAAAATATTGTTATATAAGTATATTTATATTGATATAAATATAATATATATATTTTAAATATGTTTTAGATAAGTATAAATAGACTATTACATTTAATATATAATAAATTTAGTGAAAATGGCTTTAAAATATTTTAAAAAATATTATTAATTAATAATTTTCTAATTATTATTGATTAAAAATCATTTAATAACAATTTGAAGACACAAAAAATCAAAAAAAATTAATAAAAGATCTAAAATAAGTTGAAAATGTAACTCAAACTTCAAACGGCCATAACTTTTGATCCGGGTGTCCGTTTGATCTCTACAACATATCAAATCGAATAATGCGATGAGTGCTATGCGCTAGTTACTAAAAAAGCTTCTATCGCATTTTTAGAGGCCAAAAAAAGACCAAAAGGCCTCCAAAACTGAGTTTTTAGTCGAGATATACCAATTTGTTAACATTCAAACAGGTATAACTTTTGATCCAGATGTTTTTTAGGCCTGTACCACATATAATATCGAATATTGTTTCATTTTCTTCGATTTGACTAGTTGTGGAGTTGAAACGGGCTTCTAGATTATAAGTTATGGTCGTTTTAACATTCTATGGCTTTTCAAATACACATATATATGTATTTATTCATAAATATATATGTGTCTGTGTGTGTGTGTGTGTTGTATATATGTATGTATTTATTTATTTATAAACACACATAAAAACATATTTCATAAATGTATTTAAAACTAATCTTATAAGTATATATTAATATAAAAATAAATATACGGATAAACAATTATAACTAAAAATATATATATAAATATATATAAATATATATTAATATATGAATGAATATATATATACTAATATATGAATAAATATATTTATATTAATATGAATCTATATTAATATACAAATAAATATAAATATATATATATATATAAATAGATATATCATTAAACAGAGAAAAAAATGAAATGGCTTAGTGGTAAAGGTGCAGCAGCGAAAGGGGGGAGGTCGCGGGTTCAAGTTTGGGTGGAAGAAAAGGGGTGCGCACGTGTGGGGATGCGCAGGAAGGGCAGCGCATGGGAGAGTGTAAGGGGGTCCGCCTAGCACTGTTAAAGGGGTCAAAAAGCGTTGTTAAAAGCTCCCCCTGCAATTATATAATTCATTATTTTTTATTTTTTATTTAATTTTTTAATTTTTTTTACTTTTATCAGTGCTAAAAACGCTGATAAAGGGGTCTTTTATCAGCGCTTTTTTTAGCACTCATAAAAGGGGCCTTTATCAGCGCTTTTCGAAGCACTGATAAAAGGGACCCCCCCCCCCCCCCATCCTTGCCTCGATTAACAGTTCTTTTTTAGCGCTGTTAATCGACTTTTCTAGCATTGATAAAGGCCATATTTGTAGTAGTGAGGGATAATCTAAGGGATATTAATGTGTTCAATGGAGACAATGTTGTTTTTGTTTTTCATTTTATAATGTAATGTAACATTCGTGTATTTAATATATTTTCCAAGACTACTAAATTGATCGGTCCTTCAGGACTTGATTCCTTGTAATCATGTCAATGTATTAAAATAATGTACCGACTTTGGGTAACTAGGGTCAGGGAGTTACAGTGCACCCCTCTATACACCCCCCCCCCCCCATTTGCAGTGTGCTTTCACCATCCCCCTGTGTACCTCCATACCTCTGGAAACCTCCTGCCCAGCACGTACTCAACCCCAACCAGCCTCCTCTGGTCGCAGCGACCTCCACCCAGCCACCAAACCAGCGTCGCCTCCTTCTCCTCCCGGCACAGCGGTCCGGCATGCCCCCCCCCCCTCTTATTGACGTGTAACACCAATGGAATACCCCCCTTCTTATTATCACACCACACCAGTGGAATGGCCCTCCTCCGGCCGGCGCTCTCCCTATCAGCATCGTCCGGTCCTGCTTCTGCCAGCACCCCTACCGACGACGTGTTTCCTCCGGCTAAACCCCTTGGCCGACTCCTCTCCAACCATCACCTCTACACACCCCAATTAGACTTTTTTGTTTATTTTTCTTGTTTTTTATGGAGGTTTTGATAGTTTAGGGTTGTTCTTCATAGGTTTGGGGTTTTTGAAACCCCCACAGAGTGAATTCGAGTTTGCGTTATCATCACGCCATGGACTTGAGGTAGGTTCCCATTGCGCTTAACTTTACAGTTTAAGTTTCATCTTTTTTTTCAATATATATATTCCAATTGTTGTTTTTCACCCTTTGGTTTAATTATTTAGTGTGAAAGAAGGGTAGTTTATGCCTTATTTTGTGAAAATTGTGTTGTTTTGGTTAAAATGTGCACAATAAGTGTTTGTTTAAATGTTCTGTTAGCTTTTTCACCTAATTTGTGATATGTAAAATGTGGTGTATTATTTTAAATGGATTTATGGCATTCAAATTGGGGTTTTATGCCTTGTTGGATGTTAATTGGAATTGTTTCGATAAAAAGTGCATGCCTATTTTGTGAAAAAGTGCCTGATTGGCATTTATGTGCTAAGTGTGATATAAGATGTTTTGTTTGAATTTATTAAAGTATTTTAAATGTGAAAAATTATATTCAGGGGTCCTTTTATGGATGTCTAAAGTGTTTTTGGTTTTATAAACAAATGGGTATTGGGTTTTAAGGTGTTTTAGCACGTGTTGATGATAAAGGGTTGTTCGGCATTTTTATGAAAATTTTTGTGCCTTGGATCTATAATCTGAATATTTTGGGGGAATTTATCAATGTTTTTATGTGGAAATGGTGTGTTTTCACCTTTTTAGAAAATGTGGATTTTTTATTAGTGATAAATTTTGGTGTATGAAAAATGCTTAAAGGCATGTTTACCGTCTTCGTGAAAATGTTGAAAACATTTAATTATGAAAACCTCCTTTGTATATTTCTCATGCCTAGAATGTTTATATAATTAATGGGATATCCTCACTATGTAATCTTGGTGATCCATTATCAGAGTGCCTCGGGTTGGACTCTTAGTGTTCTGTTTATTTTATGGCATGAGATCGGTCCTTGGAGTGGCTCGGGGTGGTTCCTACTATTGGTTATTATATATATATATATATATGTGTGTGCTTTTATGATCGGTTGGAATCAGTTAGACCACCTCTTTTTATATACATGAGACATAAGAACCTGGCATATTAAGAGAACTTTCTGAGAACGGTTACTATAATGGTAGTGGATGGACTGACCAGTGTCCCATAGTAGGTGGGTATATTTTGGGTTTATTACTATGGGATTGGGCCCCTCGGTCTGTCTTGAGTTAGGGTGGTTAGACGTTTGGGTGTTTTTATTTTCATCATGTGTGGCATGCCAACGGGGATAGAGTCTTGTGTATTAGTACGTTCCGGTTTGTTCTTGATCTCCTGGGTTCACCTATGTCTACTCATTCTTAGTGCTTGCAGTGTTTAATGTGATACTTGTATGTATATTTTCTTTTCATTTCCCTTGTTGTGTAATTACTATAGCACTTTCATGTGTAATAGTTTTACGAGAAAGTGATGTGTGGTTTTAATGTGTCTTATGAAAACTATTTTCAAAGAACAGTGTTTTATCCATTTTGCACAAATTAAAAATACAAACATCACTTTCCCCTTGAAAATGATAATGTCTCACTAAGAGAATGACTTGGGTTTTGGAAAATGAATAAGGGCAATGACTTGTACTTTGTTTTTTAGTAACATGTAGAAAACCTTACTTTTATATATTTTAGTTCAAACTTGAAATTGATGTTTCTTTTATTTTAAAGGGATTGAATTGGGAATAGATTATCGAGCTACCCAACTGATTTTTAATACTCATGCCTATAGTTATTTTCCATTTTTATCCTTTTTGAAGGTTTAATCTTGAGTTATATCACCTTGAGTGACATGTGATCATTGTGTTGGAGAGTTACCAATGAGGTCACATGGATTTTGGTGGTTGTCAGGTTAAATTGTTTAAGTTGTTTTGTTCAGTTGTATTTTTAGTTTCTTGTATAAATGATGTTCTTCTCAATTTTATATAAATGTATATCGGATTTTCCATACCTTTCTATTGTTTTTTTACTTGTTTATATTTGGGATAAATCATTTCCTTATCTACTCTGATGATGCTTAGAACTATTTTCTAGCCCATGGGGATTGAGAATTCCCTTCGGGCCATGCCGTAGACCGGCTTGGGTGACAGGTTTAGGGTCGACCCGGGTTGGTTTGTGATAAAATGGTATCAATGAGGAGTTTGGCTCTTAGAGGACCTTTCTTTCAGAGCACATTTTTTATTTGGGGATATCAAGGTATGTGGAGTAGGATTGTTGGGACACAAGGGGTGGGTGCGGGAAGAGCGTTGCGAACTCTTGCTTGTTCTAATCCTCAGGTTTCCAAGGGAAATTTGGTTTTGTTAGTTTCTTGGAATTTAGGGATTGTTTGGTTATTATGATATGATAAGTTGATTTGGGATAATAGTACATATGAGCTTTTATAGCCTGAAAAGCCATGTAGAGCTAGGGGTGTGGTCCTAGAAGGCTCTTGGTGTTGGTGGCGTGTTTGGTATATGGCCGCCAACCATATGGTCAAGTCACCCACCAACACTAGTTCCCTTTTTGAGTTATTTTGGGTCTCCTTTGAATTATGAAAAGTGTTTGAATCAAAAAAATTGGTTTTGAATAGTTGGTGTTTTTCTGAAAGTGTTTTGTATATTTCAAAAAGGGGATGATTGTTATTAATAATGGTTTTCTTTCTTATGTTTAAAGTTCGTTACTTATGAAGTGTTTGATATTGAGGGTTTTTATTTTTGAGTTGAATTTGTTCTAGTTCTTAAATTTTTCTTATCTAGTTATTGTCCCCATGGATCTTTGATGGGTGATTGTAGTGCGGTTGATCAACCTAAGGATTTTATGCTTGAGTTCTAGAAGGTGGATCCACCTCTCTTTTATGGTCAAGCGGACCCTTCCATAGTGGATGAGTAGTTGTGAAATATCAAAAGGGAATTGAGTTTCCTGGGTCGTTGAAGGTTAAGTTTTAAACTTTCATGCTTAATGGTTCATTGTGGATGTGGTGGAAGTCAGCATTGTGGAAAAATCCTCATGAATATCTTACTTGGGAGTTCTTCAAGGCTTCGTTCATTCATTAGTATTTCTATGAGAGAGAAAGGGTGATGAATGGGATGGATATGTGTTGTTTTCAATAGGGTGATGGATTAGTGTTGGATTATTTCCATCACTTTTTGGATCTAGACTCTTGTGATTCAGGGTATGCCATAGATGACTCCATGAAGGCTCGGTGTTTCAAGGCGGAACTTCGTCCCGACCTGCAGTCGAAGGTGTCAGAACTTAGCCTAATTTCATTTATCGATGTGGTGTGGGAATCTTTTCATGTTGAATCTATGATAGAGGGAATGTATGAGGTATTCCTCCCTTCTTCAATCCCTAGGAGTAGTGGGGAGAATTCTGACAAGGAGATGAGGAAGTGATTGAATGTTGATGGAGCAATTCATGGAATCAAAAGGCCTCAGGATATTTCATCAACATCTTCGGAGTGAGAGATCCTCGTGTGTTATTAGTGTGGCAAGATGAGTCACAAAAAGTCATCATGTACAAATGCTCTAAATTCCTTCCATGCTTGTGGATGCTTGGGTCACTTGCGGTGATTTTTTCGGGGCGTCTCTAGAAAGCATCATGGAGGAAATTCTTAGAAGTGATGTGTTGTTGGGTTTTTGTTTAGAGTTTCTTATGTAAGTTTCCTTCCAGTGCAAGGGATATATTGTCATGATAGTTATACTGATGGTGTTTTGGGTTTTAAAATGTATTTGAATGTTGTGGGCCTTTTTATGAACTTCTATTTTCAATGCTAGTGTGGTTCTCAGTGTCCTTGTGTGGGCCACCCATGTGGATCAGGTGTGGTCTTGGATTTTATTCATCCTTAGGTGAAAAGTGGTGGGTGGTTTCCAGTTCTGGTTCAATGATCCAATCATTCCTCCCCCCACCATGTGGTGGGGGTTTTTGGTCCATGCGGGAGGTTTCAGTTCAACTCTTATCCCCTTCGTATGGAAGTGGGTGGTTTAAATGTCCATGTTGTGTTCCTTTTAGCTTGGGAAAGGCCCGAATTGGGGTTCAAGTTGAATTTCTGTTTAGTCGTTTTTAGTTTGGTTCTTAATGGTGGGGAGACCCACAGCGTGTCACATTGTATTTTCTCTTAAGACGTTATCATATTCTAGTTGAATTATAATAGTGGGGAGTTCATTCAGGCCTCCCCTCTTCTGGTGATCTGTTTCGGGCAATGGGGTTAAGTTTCGTTGGTAGTCGGTGAAATTTCCTCAGATTGAGAGGCTAGATCATGTTGATGTGTAACCCTTAGGTGTTGATCAATCAAATGGAAATTGTTGTGGCTTTCTAGGGGATAAAAACATCGTGGTGGGGAGAATTGCCACATCCCTACCCTATAATTATTTTATTTTATTATTTTCTTGGCCTTGTATAATTTTGTTGTGGTTCGGGTTGAGTCCCGGATTATTTTTTTTGAATTTTTTTGAAAAAAATGTGTGTTTTGGAATTAGTGGCATCTATCACATGGGAAGTGCATGGTTCAGAAACTGTGCGGCTTCACCCAAGCAACTATGCAGCCTTCCCGTCTTTGAAAAATTAAAATAAGAATTGAAATGAGTAATAAAAATTAGAATATTACTATTATTATTATTATTAAACATTAAGAATAATGTTATTAAAAATTAGTGTTTATATTATAATTATTAAGAATTAAATAAACATTAAAATTATTTTTTTATTATATCTTTAATATTATTTTTGTTGTTGTTGCTGTTGTTTTTGTTTTTGTTTTTATAAAAAAAAATATTATTTTCAGTATGGTTATCAAAATTGTTAAAATTATTATAATTGTTAAAATTGTTATATTATTATTATTGGTATATTATTTTTATTATTATTGATATATTATTATTAATATTATTATAATTTTATTATTATTGTAGAATAATATTAGTATTAATTAAGTTTTGGTATTATGGTTGTTGTTTTAGGTTGTTTTAATTTTTTTAGGGTTTATCCCTTCCCTCTCTCCTCCCCCATTTCTCCTACGCTTCCTCTCTCCTCCTCTTTCCCTAGAGGATCACCCCTTGTATGCCCCCCATTTGTAGCACGCCACCACCATCCCCTTGCACACCTCCATACTTCTAGATACATCCTTCACAGTGCGCGCACAACCCCGGTCGGCCTCCTCCAGTCACGGCAACCCCCTGTCTGGTGCGCGCACAGCCCCGAATGACCTTCTTCGGTCATGGTGACCTCCACCCAACCACCAAACCAACATCACCTCCTTCTCCTCCTAGAGAAGTATTCCATCACTCCCCCCTTCTTCTCAGAATAGCACACCAGCACTATGGCCCTCCTCCAGCCAACGTGTTCCCTATCAGCGTCGTCCGATCATGCTCCTACCGGCACCCCTATCGGTGAGTTGTTTCCTCCGACTGAACCCCTTGGTAGACTCATCTTTAACCATCAACCTTGTACACCTAAGTTAGCCTTTTTTTATTTTTCTTTTTTTTTATAGAGGTTTTTTTAGTTTAGGGTTGTTCTTCATAGGTTTGGGGTTTTTGAAACCCCCGTGAAGCGAATCCGGGTTTGTGTTATCATCGCGTCATGTACTTGAGGTAGGTTCCCATTGAACTTACCTTTAAAATTTATGTTTCACATATTTCTTGATGTTTTCAATATATATATATTCCAAGTGTTGTTTTTAACCCTTTGGTTTAATTATTTAGTGTGCAAGAAGGGTTGTTTATGCCTTGTTTTGTGAAAATTGTGTTGTTTGGTTAAAATGTGCACACTAAGTGTTTGTTTAAATGTTCTGTTAGCTTCTACACCTAGTTTGCAATATTTAAAATGTGATTTATTATTTTAAATGGATTTATGTCATGAAAATTGGGGTTTTATGCCTTGTTGGGTGTTAATTGGAATTGTTTCATTGAAAAGTGCATGCCTATTTTCTGAAAAAAGTACCCGATTGGCGTTTATGTGCTAAGTGTGATATAAAATATTTTTTTTTAATTTATTAAAGTATTATAATCATGAAAAATGATATTTTGGTGTCCTTTTATGGCTGTCCAAAGTGGTTTTGGTTTTATAAACAATTGGGTATTGAATTTTAAGGTGTTTTAGCATGTGTTGCTGATAAAGGGCCATTCAGAATTTTTATGAAAATGTTTGTGCCTTGGATATGTAATCTGAAAATTTTGGTGGAATTTATCAAGGTTTTTTTATGTAAATGGTGTGTTTTAACCTTTTTAGAAAATGTGGATTTTTTATTAGTGATAAATGCTAATTTATAAAAAATGCTTAAAGGCCCATTTGGAATCTTCATGAAAATATTGAAAAAGTTTAATTATGAAAACCTCCTTTGGATATTTTTCATGCCTAGAATGTGTATTTAATTAATGGTATGTCCTCTATATAGAATCTTGGCGATCCATTATTATAGTGCCTTGGGTTGGACTCTTGGTGTTCTGTTTATTTTATGGCATGATATCGGTCCTTAGAGTGGCTTGGGGTGGTGCCTATTATTGGTTATTATTATTATATATATGTGTGTGTGTGTGTGTGATTTGATGCTCGATTGGAATCAGCTGGCTCACCCCCTTTTATATACATGAGACATAAGAACCTGGCATATTGGGAGAACTTTTTGAGAATGATTACTACAATGGTGGTGGATGAACTGACCAATGTGCCATAGTAGGTGGATATATTTTCGGTTTATTATTATGGGATTGGGACCCTTGTTATGTCCTGAGTTAGGGTGGTTGTGCGTTTGGGCGTTTTGATTTTCATCGTGTGTGGAATGCCAATGGGGATAGAGTCTCATGTATTAGTATGTTCTATTTGTTTCTTGATCTCCTGGGTTTACCTATGTCTACTCGTTCTTAGTGATTGCAGTGTTGAATGTGATACTTGTATGTATATTTTATTTTCATTACCCTTGTTTTGTAACTAATGTAGTGCTTTCATGTTTAGTGTTTTTATTGGAAAGTGATGTGTGGTTTTAATGTGTCTTATGAAAACTGTTTTCAAAGAAAAGTGTTTTATCCTTTTTGCACAAATTAAAAACATAAAAATAACTTTCCCCTTAAAAATGTTAATGTCTCACTAAGATAATTACTTGGGTTTTGGAAAATGAATAAGGTCAATGACTCGTACTTTGTTTTTTAGTAACATGTAGAAAACCTTAATTTTATATATTGTAGTTTAAACTTGAAATTGATGTTTCTTTTATTTTAAAGGGAGTGCATTGGGAATAGATTATCGGGCTAGCCTATTTATTTTTAATACTCACACCTATATTTATTTTCTATTTTTATCCCTTGTGCATGTTTAATCTTGATTTTGATCATCTTGAGTGATATGTGATCATTACGTTGGAGAGTGACCAACGAGTTCACATGGAGTTAGGTGGTTTGAGGTTTGGTTGGTTGAGTTTTTTTGTTCAGTTTTATTTTTAATTTCTTGTATAAATTATGTTTGGCTCAATTTTATATAAATGTATATCAAATTTTTCATACCTTTCTGTTATTTTTTACTTGTTTATATTTGGGTGAAATCGTTCCCTTGTCTACTCTGATGATGCCCGACACTAGTTGTTAGCCCATGGGGATCAGTAATTCCCTTTGGGCCATGTCACATACTAGCTCAGGTGACTGGTTCAGGGGAAGACCTAGGTTGGTTCATGACAAAATTAAAGTTAGAGGTTTTTGGAAAAAGTTGATAAAGAGTTATGGTTCCTTTTAAATATATTAAGATTATTTTTACAACATTTAAATATGATTGTTTTAGATTAGATTGAAGTTTTTCACAAAGAAATACTGAAAACATTATGTCTCGTCTACTTGTAGTGGGGTATAACAAACTTCCAATGATTCCTCTATATAACATGTTGTCAACTGGTTTTCCAGTTTCATTTGAGTCAAGTTTGATATTAGAACTCATAGGAGTTGAGTAAGTCTTACAATTTCCAAGTAAAAACTTCTTAAGTAATTCAAGTATGTATTTTATTTTATTTAAAATATTTCTAAAAATCTTTTTATAAACTTGAAATCCTAGAAAATAGTTTAGTTCTCCCATTGTGCTCATTTCAAATTCTTTCTGCATAATTTTTGAAAAATCATTAAAAATATTTTTATTTGTTGATCCAAAAATAACATCATCTACACATATTTTTACTAGTAGAATATAAAAAAACAAGGTTTATTAAATAAGGTAGGATCTTATGTTCCTACTATAAAACCATTTGATAGAAGAAAAGAACTAAATCTTTTATACCACACCCTTGGATCTTGTTTAAGTCCATATAGAGCTTTGGTAAGTTTAAACATAGAATTTTGAAAATGAGGATCTTCAAAACTATGAGGTTGTTCTATATAAACTTCCTCCACTAAAAAATCATTTAAAAAGGTATATTTTACATCTATATGATATAATTTAAAATTCATATAGGATACATATGCTAGAATAATTTTAATAGCTTCTAATCTAGCTACGGGAGAAAATCTTTCCTCATAATCAAATCCTTAATCTTGATTATATCCTTTGGAAACCAATCTAGTTTTATTTCTTATTATTACACCATGGTCATCTTGATTATTTCTAAAAACCCATTTTGTTCCAATTAGAGGATGGATCAAGGGTCTTTCAACTAATTCCCATAATTTATTTATTTTAAATTTATTTAGATCTTCTTGTATTTATAAAAATAATATTTCATTTGTTAAGTCTTATTCTATGGATTTAGGTTCTAATTGGGATACAAAGGTATATAATTCTACTAAATTTACTACATTTCTTCTAGTTCTTACTCCTTTATCTTGGTTTCCTATAATGGTTTATAAAGGACATTATTTAAGATTTATGGGTTTTTTAGGCAACACACTTTATGCTTCTCTAGTGTCTTACCTCATTATATTTGGTTTGAAGTAATAAAGTTCCAAATCATCATCCTTATTGTCATGAAAGAAAGGTTTAGGTCTCATATCTTCGACTGAATCATTTTAATCATTAGTTTGAATCATTTTGTGGTTGAAAGGATCACTTTAATCAAATTTCACATAAGATTATTCTTCCAAAATCCTTAACCATTTATTGAAAACTCTATAAGATTTAGAAGTAGTAGAGTATCCTAGGAAGATACCTTTATCATCATTTGGATTGAACTTTTCAAGATTATCCTTGGTGTTCAAGATGTAAGCCTTGAATCCAAATATTTTAAAGTATCCTACCTTTGGTTTTCTATTATTCCACAACTCATAGGGTGTTTTCTTTAAAATTAGACTTATCAATACTCTGTTAGTGATATAACATGTTTTGTTAACAGCTTCAGCCCAAAAATGAGTGGGCATGTTATATTCACAAAACATAGTCCTGAAAATTTCTTGCAAAGTCCTATTTCTCCTTTCGATAACACCATTTTTTGAGGTTTCCTAGGGGTAGAGAATGTATGTTTAATTACTTACTTAGAGTAGTCAGAATTAAATTCATTATTCTCAAACCCTCCTCCATGATCTCTTCTTAAAGTCACAATTTTGACATTCTTTTCATTTTTCACAAGTCTGAAAAAATTAATAAAAATAGAATAGGATTCACTTTTATGTCTTAAAAATTAAACCCACATAAATATTGAAAAATCATCAACTAACATATAAAAAAATTAATTACCAGCAAGACTTATAGTTTTAGTTGGTCTAAAAAATCCATGTAGATAAGTTCAAGAGGTCTAGAATTAAAAACATATTTAGTCGATTTTAAAGATGTATTATGTTACTTGACCATTGGAATGCATCACATAGTTTCTTTCTATATAATCTAATATTAGGAAAGTCAGAGATCAAATTCCTTTTAGAAACTTTAATCAAGGAATGAATATTTTAGTTTTCAAGCCTTCTATGCCAAATCTATGATTCATCAACTCCAACATTTAAACAATTTACATTTTTTATACACAATGAATTAAGATCTAATGTGTAAACATTGTCTGTTATGGGTGCTTTAAACTCGATATATTTATCTTTAAAAACTAAGCTGGCATTATTTGAAAAATCAACAAAATAAACATCATCACAAAGTTGAGAAATACGTATTAGGTTGTGTTTCAAGCCTTCAACATAAATTACTTTGTTGATAAGGATAGACTATGGATTTCCAACTAATCCAATGCCAACTATTTTTCATTTTTCATTGTATCCAAACATGACATATCCTCCATATAATTTGGATAAAGAATGAAAATTGGAATATTCTCCACTCATATGCCTTGAACAGACAATTTCCATGAACTATTTTTCATTATTGTTCATATGTATAGTTTCCTACAATGACAATTCAAAAAATAGAGTTCTTTGGTACCCAAATTCTTTTAGGTCTGGAAATGTTATCTATAAAAGATCTAAGTATCCATACTTGCTTCTGTTTTCTAGAAAACATTGCTGTTTTTTTGAAAAATATTTTGAGAGAAAAAAAAATTATTTCTACCAATTTGAGTATTTTTTAAATCATAAATATTTGAAAATTTTCCTATTTCACCGCAATGAAAACAAGTAACTTTATAAAGATATTTATTTTTTGAGCAGGGAACAAAATATTTTCTATAAGGATTAGATTTTTTTCCTTTTCTTCCAATTCCAAATTTTTCTTTTCTAAGTTTATTTTTCCTAAGAATTTTGTTTAAATAATATTCTCCTTTTGTAAAAACACTTACAAAATCTTAAAAAATTTAAACTTATTTCTATAGATTTTTTATTTTTTTGACTTGTTCATCATTCAAGACAACATATTTTTCAAGCTGATTTTTCAGTTCTAAAATCTGATTGTTCATATTTTCTTCTTCACTAGTGATTCTATTATAATAATTTTGAAGAGATTTATTTTTCTTTTTCAGGATTTCATACTTTATTTACAACATGGTTTATTATTCATTTAGTTCTTTGTATGATAAATCTTCATTTTATGATTCAATTTTATGCTCAGAAGAGTAGTAGGAATGTACCTCATCTGATTATACCATAAAGAATATGTTGTCCTTTTGATTTTTAGTTTTAGCTTCTGATTCTAATGATGTGAATTCACTAGAATCTTCATAATCACTCTAGGTTTCCTACATGTCTTTCTTATACTTCTTATATCCATTCTTCTTGAAATATTTCTTTTTTGTATTCTTTTCATACACTACTGAAAATTTTAGCTTTACCAACGGTTTAAAACTGTTGGTAAAGGCTGGACAACTGCTGGTATAAACTATACCAATGGTTTTCCAAACCATTGGGTCTTGAGCCGTAGGGATAGAAATATCCCAACAATTCTATAAGAACCATTGAGATATGTCTCAAAAATTCAGTATATACCAACGGTTTCAATAAACCGTTGGTATAAATGTTTTCCAACGGTTTTAAACTATGGGTAATAGCAAGAATTATCTCTATACAACCATTGGTATAGAATTTTACCAATGGTTTCCCACAAACCATTGGTAAATATCAAGTAAAATTATCTATGCCAACGGTTTACAAACTGTTGGAATATACTTATACCAATGGTTTACATAAAACTGTTGGTATAAGTTTTGGTTTTACACATATGCCAACAGTTGTAAACCATTGGCATATACTTTTTGTACCTGTAGCAGCAAGATGGCTTGCTGGCCTCCCCCTGTGCAACTACAACAATTCCCCCAATAGGCCTGCAAAATTCATACACAACAGAATACCTGCATAATACATACACATACAATAAGTAACACAATACACCATTAAAAATTATACCTACATAATACATACATAATTATATATGAATTCATACAGAATTAATACAACATATAATTCATACAGAATTATGAATACTTCCAATTCTGTATTTAATTACCCTCTACACACATACAGAATTAACACATAATTCATAAGGTAATTACAACAAGTATACACATACAAAAAGTATACTCATACAATAATTATACCCATACACCATTAACACATAATTCATAAGTTAATTAAATACATAAAGAATTTAATTCATAATTCAGGGGGTTGGGGTTGTTCAGGGGTTTGGGTGGTTGTCCAAGGGGGGTAGGGGATGTCCAGGGGGTGGGGGTGTCCGGGGGGATGGGGGTGTCCAGGGGGTGGGGCTGTCCAGGGTGGTGGGGGCTGTCCATTGGGGTGTCCAGGGGGTGGGGTGGTGTCTAGGGGGGTGGGGTGGTGTCCAGGAGGTTGGGGGGATTTCCAGGGGTGGGGGTTTCTAGGGGGTGGGGGTGTCCAGGGGGTGGGGGTGTCTAGGGGGTGGGTGGTGTCCAGGGGGGTGGGATTGGTCTAGGGGGTTGGGCGGTTGTTCAAGGGGGTGGGGTGGTGTCTAGGTGGTGGGGGTGGTTTTCCATGGGGGTGGGGGTGTCCAGGGGGCGGGGTGTCCAGGTGGTGGGGTGGTTTCTAGGAGGGGTGGGGTCGTTAGGGGGTTGGGGGTGTCCAGGGGGTGGGGGGCTGTCCAGGGTGGGGGGGATGTCCATGGGGGTGTCTCGAGGGTGGGGTGGTGTCTAGGAGGTTGGGGGGATTTCCAAGGGGTGGGGGTGTCCAGGGGTGTTGGGTGTCCAGGGGGTGGGGTGGTGTCTAGGGGGTGGGGTGGTGTCCAGGGGGTGGGGTGGTGTCCAGGGGGTGGGGGTGTCCAGGGGGTGGGGTGGTGTCTAGGGGGGTGGCGGCGGTCCCCTGGGGGGATGTCCAAGGGGGTGGGGTGGTGTCCAGGGGGTGGGGGTGGTTGTCCATGGGGGTGGGGGTGTCTAGGGGGTGGGGGCGTCCAGGGGGTTGGAGGGTGTCCAAGGGGTGGGGTGGTGTCCAGGGGGTGGGGTGGTGTTCAGGGGGTTGGGAGGCTTTTCATGGGGTGGGGGTGTCTAGGGGGTGGGGGTGTCCAGGGGGTGTGGTGGTGTCCAGGGGGTGGGGGTGGTCCAGGGGGTTGGGGTGTCCAATGGGGTGGGGTGGTGTCTAGGGGGTGGGGGTGGCTATCCATGGGGGTGGGGGTGTCGAGGGGATGAGGGTTTCTAGGTGGTGGGGTGGTGTCTAGAAGGGGTGGGGCTGTCCAGGGGTTGGGGGAGTCCAGGGGGTGGGGGGCTTTAAGGGTTTTAATGGAATGGATTTCATGGATTTTAAGATCATTGGTATTTTTAAAATGGTTTTGTAATAGAATTTATTTCAATAGCATGTGTTTATTTAGGAAAAAATGAATGATTTTGGTGTGTATGGTAGGAAGGGGGGTTTGGTTATTAGGAAATGGATTACATTTTTATTGTGGGACAAAAATACTATGTGATTTTTGAAATGGAACCTTAAAGGGGATATCTCAGGTAGTCATTCTTGTGATCCAGCTATTGTCTTCCTAATCTTGGTCTCTACTCAAACTCTTGTGGAAGTGGAATAGCCATGTTCTTCTCAGATCATTTATTATGCATGGGAGTTTCTAAAATACCATCCACTTTTTTTATTGGTGATCAAGGATCTCAAGAGGAAGCGAAGTGGGTATCTATGATTAATGGGATCTTAGAGTTGTTAGAAACCCTATAATCCATGGGGGTGGGGGCTGTCCATGGGGGTGGGGGCTGTCCACGGGGGTGGCGGGGATGTCTAGGGGGGTGGGAGGGGCTGTCCATAGGGTTGGGGGCTGTCTAGGGGGTAGGGGGTGTCCAGGGGGTGGGCAAGGATGTCCAGGGGTGGGGGTGTCCAGGGGGGTGGGCGGGGCTGTCCAAGGGGGTACGGGGTGTCCATGGGGTGGGCGGGCTGTCCATGGGGGTGGTGGGGCTATCCAGGGGGTAAGGGGTGTCTAGGGGGTGGGTGAGTTGTCCACGGGGGTAGGGGTGTCCAGGGGGTGGGAGGGGGGTTGTCCATGGGTGGAGGGGTGTCTAGGGGATGGGAGGGAAGTCCACAGGGGTGGCGGGGCTGTCGAGGGGGGTCGGGGGTGTCCAGGGGGTGGGAGGGATGTCCACAAGGGTGGGCGGGTTGTCCACGGGGGTGGGGGCTATCCAGGGGGTATGGGGTGTCTAGTGGGGTGGGTGGGATGTCCACGAGGGTGGAGGGGCTATCCAGGGGGTACAGGGTGTCCAAGGGGGTGGGTAGGCTGTCCACAGGGGTGGGAGGGCTGTCCACGAAGGTGGGCGGGATGTCCAGGGGGTAGGGGTTGTCCAGGGGTGAGGGGGATGTCCATGAGGGTGTTGGGGCTATCCATGTGGTAGGGGTGTCTAGGGGGTGGGCGGGGTTTTCCACGGGGGTGGGGGCTATCCAGGGGGGTATGGGGTGTTCAAGGGGGTGGGAAGGGTTGTCCAGGGGGGCTTTCCAGGGGGTGGCAGGGCTGTCCAGAGGGTGGGGGTGTCCAGGGGGGAGGGCGGGTTGTCTATTGGGTTGAGGGCTATCCACGGGGTGAGGGGTGTCTAGGGGGTGGGTGGGCTGTCCACGGGGGTGGGTGGGATGTCCACAGGGTGGGGGCTGTCTAGGGGGTACGGGGTGTCCAGGGGGTGGGTAGGCAGTCCACGAGGGTGGCAGGGCTCTCTATGGGGGGTATGGGGTGTCCAGGGGGTGGGTAGGATTTCTATAAGGGTGGTGGGGCTGTCCAGGGGGTACGGGGTGTCCAAGGGGGTGGGCGGGCTATCCACGGGGGTGGGTGGGTTGTCCACGGGGGTGGGGGCTATCTAGGGGGCACGGGGTGTCCGGGGGGGTGGGCGGGGCTGTCCAGGGGGGTATGGGGTGTCCACGTGGGGAGGGGTTTTCTAGGGGGTGGGCGGGCTATCTAGGGGGTGGGTGGGGTTTTCCAGGGGGTGGGCGGGGCTGTCCAGGGGGTATGAGGTGTCCAGGGGTGGGCGTGGCTGTCTAGGGGGTACGAGGTGTCTAGGGGGTGGGCAGGTTGTCCACAGGGGTGGGGGGGGGGGCTGTCCACGGGGGTGGGAGGGCTATCCACGGGGGTGGGGGCTGTCCACAGGGGAGGGGTTTTCCATGGGAGTGAGGGGTTGTTCATGGGCGTGGCAGGGCTGTCGAGGGGGGTGGGGGTGTCCATGGGGGTGGGCGGGCTGTCCATGGGGGTGGGCGGGCTTTCCACGGGGGTGGGGGTTGTCCAGGGGGTACGGGGTGTCTAGGGGGTGGGTGGGCTATCCATGAGGGTGGCAGGGCTGTCCAGGGGGGTACGGGGTGTCCAAGGGGATGGACAGGGTGTCCACGGGGGTGGGTGGGGTGTCCACGGGGGGTGGGGTGTCCACGGGGGGGGGGGGGGGGGGGGGGGGGGGGCTGTCTAGGGGGTACAGGGTGTCCAGGGGGTGGGCAGGGCTGTCCAGGGGGTAAGGGGTTTCCATGGGGGGAGGGGTTGTCCAGAGGGGGTGGGCGGGCTGTCCAGGGGGGCGGGCGGGGCTGTCCAGGGGGGTGGGCGGGGCTGTCCAGGGGGTGGGTGTGGCTATCCAGGGGGGTACGGGGTGTTCAAGGGGTGAGCGGGCTGTCCACAGGGTTGGGGGCTGTCCTCGGGGGTGGGTAGACTGTCCACGGGGGTGGGGGTTGTCCACATAGGGAGGGGATGTCCACGGGGGTGGGGGATGTCTACTTGGGGAGGGGTTGTCCAGGGGGTGGGGGCTGTCCATGGGGGTGGCAGGGTTTTCAAGGGGGGGTAGGGGGTGTCCATGGGGTGGGTGGGCTGTCCATAGGGGTGGGAGAGTTTTCCATGGGGGTGGGCGGGCTGTCTACAGGGGTGGGGGTGTATAGGGGGGTACGGGGTGTCCAGGGGGTGGGTGGGCTGTCCATGAGGGTAGTAGGGTTGTCCAGGAAGGTACGGGGTGTCCAAGGGGATGGGCAGGCTGTCCATGGGGGTGGGAGGGCTGTCTACATGGGTGGGGTCTATCCAGGGGGCACGGGGTGTCCAGGGGGGTGGGCGGGGCTGTCCAGGGGGTACGGGGTTTCCAGGGGGTAAGGGGCTGTCCAGGGGGTGGGCGGGCTGTCCAGGGGGTGGGGGTTGTCCATGGGGGTGGGCGGGTGGTCCACAGGGGTGGGGGTCGTCCATAGGAGGAGGGGCTGTCCACGGGGTTGGGGGTTTTCCATAGGGGGAGGGGTTGTCTAGGAGGGTGGGCGGGCTGTCTACAGGGAAGGTTGGGCTGTCCAGGGGGTACGGGGTGTCTAGGGGGGTGGGTGGGCTATCCACGGGGGTGGGGGGATGTCTAGGGGAGGGGTGAATCGGTCAAAACAAATCTTCAAGTCAAGTTTTATTATTTATAGATAAAAAAATAAAGATAATGTGACCTACATAATCATGCATATATTCAAGCACAACAAATAAATAAACATCAAAGGTCAGTAATATCAATAAAAAATGTAACGGATCAATCTATCCCTCATCACCATCACTATTATCACCATCATTATCAGCCTCACCCTCGTCCTCATCTTCGTCCTCATCATTATCCCCTCCCTCCTCAATTCCCTCCTCCTCACCCTCATATTCAGCATCGGCCTCCTCATCGCCCTCCTCCTCCGCCTCAACCTCCTCCTCACCCTCCTCCTCCGCCTCGCCCTCCTCCTCGCCCTCCTCCTCCTCCCCCTCATCCTCCTCCTCACCATCATCTCAACCACCACTAGAGATTCCACCTGGTGAACCATATATAGAATGCATCGATGACATATATTCATCACAAGCTGTGTTGGCCTCTGGTGGAAGTGTTGAATGTAAAACTTTCATCAGTTTAATAAATGCAGTGTTTGCCCTAGAAGACTGTTTTTCCATCTCTATGGCCCTTTTTTAGCCTATTATGCATGTGCCTTAACCTGCTGGAACTCGGTGGCACTACAATTCATACCTGAGGAGGGCCAATACCTCATCAGAACTATACTCTTCCCAGGTCGGTATCACACTCTATCAGGGTGTTCATCTCCCAACACCTGATGTAACTGATCATTTGGCCCAAAATTGTTAAGTTACTGGGAATCAAGGGCCTCTAAAGTAGCCTATTACAAATATAAAAAGATTATTAAGTTACAAAATAGAGATTAAAAATTTAAATCTACAAATTAAAACTTACAATATGCTGCTGAGTCAGTTCATTAACCGCATTTCCATCTTTCTTCCTTCTACTTGAGCAAAACAGTTTTGCTCGAGGCACATGTCCTTCTATATTCAATTTTATGCCTCTACAGTGACATTGAATATAGAAAACCATAATTAAAAATAGGATACCAATAATTAATTTCATAACTAAAATTATATAACAACTTTATCAATCAAATAAATTATGGAGGAAGAAATTGAAAGTGCAATTCGTAAAGAAAAATTATAAACTGTCATACATGTTGCCTCTCATGATCTAGCATCATAGTATGTCCCAATGTGTAGACATATTTTTTAGCATCAATAGTTTTATTTCTTCTAGATGAATCCTAAATAAAATTCAATAATTATTATTAACGAAAAACATGAAAATTTTCATTTAAATACCTATAATGTGATTAATACCTTAAATTAGCTAGTCATCCAATGAGTAATCATTTGTTGATACTATTCTAACAGACAATCATACACAATGGGGACCGCCTAGAACTTTTTTCCCACTCTAGAACACTATCCAATGTACAACTCGTGCTTGTAATCTCTCTAAATCTCACCTAAATCCTTTAGACGTGTTGGTCGTGCACCCTCTCCATTAGGGAAATTAAACTATAGCTGACACCAAAATATTAATTCATATAAATAAAAAAAATAATATATTGCTTTAAATACAACATATTTTTTACCCATATCTCTACCTAAGCTTTATCCTTGACTTCATTTGGCAGCTATCTCCATGAGAGCGGGCTTACAAGAATGATTTCGGAGTATTTGGCAAGCGTCGCAAAAAAACTTCAACATTGCTGCTCTGATTTTTCAATCATTTGTCTATCTTCATTGTAGTCAACCATCAATTGTGTGTGGTAGTTCCACACTGCACGCATGCGTGTACTCCCCCTCCCATGCCTCCTATTAGTATATCTATCTGTTATGAAATAAAAACAAATATTTTATCAATAAATTTTATAATGAAAATAAATAATGGTTTAAAAATTTGTTAGGGTTATATAAGTATATCAGTGGTAGTATGATGAATGGGCGCCGCTGGATCCACAAAAACTGAAGGAACACCCAGTACAGATGGAGTGGGTCCCAATGTATGCTCCGTAGGGACAGACTCTGATGGAGCAGGAGTTGAAGAAGATGGAATATAAAATCCCGAAGAGAAGGAAGCATAATTAAAAGAAGATGACAGAGATGGCTGGCTGAATGTTGGTTGGGGAGTCAGAATCATCATCGGATATGGTACAGACGGGTGAGGAGGCTCATATATAAAGGGTGGTGAAAACATGGGAGGCCTAAATATATTTTGTGTCCCTAACAACACACTGAGATCAGAATGTGGGATGGATGGTATGTTAGTGGGAGGGTTCGGGTCTAATCAGGTACGCTGACCAGATCATCTAGCTCTCGTACCACCCCCATTGTACGAACACCCAGAGTATTGGGTCCACTTCTAGGATTCTCATCAAATAACTTTCACCTGATAGATGGATCCTGCAAAAATGTTTAAAAAAATTAATCACATGATATTATATATTATTTAAATATATATATTTGAAATAAAATACTCACTAGAGGCACTAGTGGTGGAATGCCCAGCTCAATCATGCAACGATTGTTTTCTATAATTTGTTTTCATCATCTCTCTTCAATTGGTTTCATTTCCTGCATTTGAAAACAAATATGGAAGTAAATAAAAAAGGATAAGTAATGTGTAACCCAAAAAACAAAATAAATTAGAGGGAATATGGGGATTCATGGATAATTTAACTATCCATTATTTTAGGTGAGCTTGAACAGATATATAACGAAGTCAATAAATCGTACAAGATATAATAAAGAAATTTAATTTTTAGTAAGATGATTATTTACTATGTGTCATCATTTTATTAATATCATGGAACATTGATTCTACCAGATTCATAAGGGGTAAAGCAGTTGTCAAAATTAAGGAAAAATTTAATTTCTTTAGCCTGGGTAGATAATGTAGGTTTCAATACATGTTTTACAGAAGAATACAAACCATCATGTTCATTACTTGGTAAAATTTTAAAGAGAGGTATTAGATTTATACAAATTTTATACAAATCACAGTTGAAGCATTGAAATGTTCACCAAGTTAGAAATGTTGGTTTCGTAGGTTTGAATATAGTTTAATTCCAAATTAGAAAATTCAATTCAAATAAAATTGCAACCAATAAACATTGAAATTTCACATAACGGTCAAGTTGGATATAACATATTTGTAATCAATATTAAATCAATTTGAATAGTACCAACCTTAACAGCCCAAGTCAAGGTAAACCAAAATAATTGAGAACATGAATTGATGATTTTATATATTTCACACCACAACTTAAGGTTCACAGTCAACTTTGAAAATTGAGCTATTAGAGTCATCAAAAGTAATAAATGGGTCGTTTCCAATGGCAGTAGGGATGGTTTCAATTACATCATCACCATCATCAAAAATATGTCTTGGAATTACTTCAAAAATGACACCAAATTCAGGTCGAAGATGGTCTTTAACATAAAAAAACTTGTTTCTCCATTCATGTCAATACATATGGTTCATCAGTAGAAAGAGTGAGATTCATATCAATTACTCGAAATCCACAATCATCAATAAATGTGCCCTACCTCATCATCGAATCAAACCACTAGCATTTCATCATCGTGACTCGTCTGTGAGAATAATAATCCAATATTATTATTATTTCAACGACTCCGTAATAACCTACATTTTCAAATCATGATCTACTATCTGATGCACTAGCATAACAGTTTGTTTTGGGGGTAACCATAACACCATCATGTTGTGTTCTCATGTTCTTTTCTCGCTTCATTGATAATAAATCTGTACTCATTGATAATAATTGATTTACAGTCACGAACCATGGTATTAGGACCAAAATCCAAATCTCTTATTTCCTCAGAGACATAGTCAGTAGGAAAACTCAATACCAGTAGGAAAACTCAATACCTAAAATATAAATCAATATTAAACTTAATTAATTATTGTTTTAATTATTTTAAATAGTAATATTATTACCTTCAATTTTAACCAAGCATAAAACTCTTTTCTATGAAATGTCTCCCTTCTTCTCAAAGATAAAGAAGGATGATTTCTATTTATCATCACTTTATGTTCTCTGTAGATAAAAATATGAATAGTTTAACAGATATATATATATATATATATAAGATATACATATTCAATTTACTTACAAGATGTAGTCATCGAACAATTCACAGTTGAACAAAATTGTGCGATGTGCCATCTCCCTCTCTTCAAGGCTTAATGTCGTCAATGTATATGATCCAGGAATTCCTTCTGTTTGAGGAAGTGGTGGAAAACTGGGTTCAATTTGCTCATATTGTTCTTATTCATTTCTTATTGGTCTATTCATTCATGTAGTAAGATCAGACAAATACATAGAGCAGAAATCCATACATTCTTGATCCAAGTAACCGTTCATGATAGAACCTTCAGGATGATTCCTGTTACGAACATAAGACTTTAATGTGTATATATTTCTTTCAGTTGGATACATCCAACGAAAATAAATAGGTCCTCTAAGAAGTATTTAAGTTTTAATATGGATAGTTAGATGCATCATGCATGTGAAAAATGATGGAGGATATATTTTATCTAACTAACACAAAATTAATGGGGTATCTGTCAACATTTTTTATAAGAAATACTTGGAAAAATTCTTAGCACAAAGATCTATAAACAAATGTCACAACCGAATAACAACCACCCTTGAATTATTAGAGAAAAGAAGATGAATTGTTATTAGAATCAACTCATGCAGAAGGATGTGATAATCATGAGTCTTCAAAGATTTTAGCTTCAACTCTCTTCTATTGACCTGTTTAGATATGTTGCTCGAATATCCATCAGGAACTTTAATATTCTCTAGTACTTCTAGAAATTGATTTTTTTATGTAGGTGTCATCACATAAGAAGCACATGAAACTTTCCATTTATTTTCACTGATACACAAAGGATGCAATTATGGTCTGATGCCCCAATCCACCAAGTCATGTCGAGACCATAAATCATCTTTTGTCTTTCCATTAACATTTAGAAGAATAAAAATCAACATTTCACATATATATTTTTTCAATTTGCATTGCATCTAAGCAATGACGTAACAAATTGGTTAACTAATAAGGAAAATCAAAGAAGATACTTCTCTTCTTCCAATTGTAAAAAGTTTCAGTGGAAACATTATTTCTCATTCTACATTTCATTTGACCCTTACTGAATGAAAAACTGAAATCTTTCAATTCATTATGCATGTCAGTTCCAGACATGCGCTAAGGTGGATCATTGGTCTCCATGGTATTGTCAAATCTTCGACGATTATTTCTATATGGATGGTCCATTGGAAAGAATAATTTATGTCCCATAAAACTGAAACTAGAATAATGTTTCAATATTCTAGATCATGTATTCTTCATTCAAATAGGACATGATAGTTTTCCCTTCGTTCTCCATCCAGACATCATTGCATAAGTAGGAAAATCACTGATCGTCCACATAAGCGCAGCACACATCTGAAATATATCTTTTGAACATGCATCGTATGTGCACACACACACATCCTAAAGAAGTTTTAAATCTTTTGTTAAAGCTTAAATGTATACGTATATATCATTGTCAGGATCAGAAGGGCCAGATATGAGTATACTCATGAAAGTGAAAGGTTTTTTCATACACAACCAAGGGGGGAGATTATAAATGTGTATAAAAACTGGCAATGTGTTTTGCGATGTAAGCATATTCCCAAACAGATAAAAACCATTACATGAAAGGATCAAGCTCACATTACACACATCAGCTACAAAATCTGGATATCGAGCATCAAATCTCTTCCATGAAAATCCATCTGCAGGGTGAACCAACTCATCATTAGTCTTCTTTCTCTTGGTATCATGTCATCGTATTTTTATTGATATTTTATCAGACATAAAAAGATTCTGGTGGTCTAGGGATCAATGGAAAGTGACACATTACTTTCTGTGGAATATAGGATGGTGTTCCATCAGCTTTTGGCTTCTAGCGGGATGTACCACATTTTATATAATCATTTCATTTAGTAGTTTCCTCCTAGAATAAACTACAATATTTCGGGCAAGCATGAATTCTGTTTCTTGAAAATCCAATTTCCTCAACTAAATTCCATGACATATAGTGGTTTGAGGGAATATCTGCATCATTTGGAAGTAATTACTTCAAGAATGTAAGAATGTAATCGATGGTAGTATTAGAAATCCCATACATAGTTTTCCCATGAAACAATCGGATTAAAATGTCCAGCATTTTTGTTTTACCACGTTGTTTATATATTGGAGTCGTGGCAGCATCATTCAATTTTTTCACCCTGAAAACATCAACATTTTCATTAGACGCATCATGTTTTCTCATATAAAAATCTTCTTGGGTCGGAATCCTTTCTTTTTTATGATGATGAATAAACAGAAATAGATCATATAAAAAATTCTTCAATCCAGACCTCTCATTTGGATCATCAACAATTTGAGATTTAATTTTCTCCCCATTTTGATACCACACAGAGTAGTTTGCTTGAAAACCATATTTGGTTATGTGGTAGCTGACTTCTTCATGACTCAACCAAGGTCTTCCAACACAATTGTAACAGGGGCAGTGTATGTGACCACTATCTGAAGCATTGTGAAATGAAAAATATAAAAATATCTCCAAATTGTTTTGAAAATTGATTGAGATCCGATCAGTTTCATACATCCAGCTTCTATCCATTCTGTAAAAAAATTGTTATAAATCATTTTTTCAAAAAGCAATTCAATAATATTGAAGTTTCATCGAAAATATATTTAAGTAAACGAGAATTGTTCACTTTATATGAAACCATAATTGACACACTACTCTATATGAGAATCATAATATAAAAAACAAAAAAATAATATATTTATAACAAAATATCTTTGAAGAACAATACATGAGTGTACAAGATCATGTACACTTGTGGAGGAGAATTATTCAGGAGTTTAGTAAATTTTAGATCAAAAAAATTAATATTTGAGTAGATTATTTGAGTGATCACATACACTACCCAAGGGGGTGGGGGTGTCCAGGGGGTGGGGGCTGTCCTGGGGGGTGGGGGCTTGTCCACGGGGGGTCGAGGATGTCCAGGGGGGTGTGGGCGGGTTGTCCACAGGAGGTGGCGAGGTTGTCCATAGGGGTAGTGGGGATATCCAGGGGGTAGGGGGTGTCCAAGGGGGGTGGGCGGGCTGCCCACAGGGGTGGGGGGGCTGTCCATGGGGTTATGAGGTGTCCAGGGGGTGGGGGTGTCCTGGGGGATGGGGGTGTCCGGGGGTGGGGGGTGTCCAGGAGGTGGGAAGTTTGTCCACGGGGTTGGGGGCTGTCCAGGGGGGTAGGGTGTCTAGGGGAGTGGGAGGGCTGTCCACGAGGGTGGCAGGGTTTTCCAGGGGTACGGGGTGTCCAGGGGGTTGGGTGGGCTATCCACGGGGGTAGGTGGTGGTGCTGTCTAGGGGGGGTAGGGGTGTCCAGGGGTGTGGGCAGACTGTCCACGGAGGTGGGGGGGATGTCCACAGGGGTGGAAAGGCTGTCCAGGAGAGGTAGGGGTGTCCAAGGGGGGGTGGAGGGGATATCCACGGGGGTGGGGGATGTCCAGGGGTACGGGGTGTCCAGGGGTGGTGGTGGGCTGTCCACGGTGGTGGTGAGGGTTGTCTAGGGGGTACGGGGTGTCTAGGGGGTGGGTGGGCTGTCCACAAGGGTGGCGGGGCTGTCCAGGGGTGTGGGCGGGCTATCCACGGGGGTGGGTGGTTGTCCAAGGGGGTGGGGGTTGTCCACTGAGGGGGTGGGGTGGTTATCCACGGGGGTGGGGGTGTGTCCATGGGGGTGAGGATCCAGGGGGTGGGGGTGTCTAGGGGGTCGGGGGGGCTGTCCAGGGGGGTCGGGGGGTGTCTGGGGGGGATGGGGGTTTTCTAGGGGTGGGGGTGTCCAGGGGGTGGGTGGTCTATCCACAGGGGTGGGGGCTTTCTGGGGGGTATGGGCTATCCACGGGAGTGGGGGCTGTCCACGGGGGTGTGGTTGAGAGCTATGAGATTTAATTGGGTTGTAATTCATGTTATAAAAAACAAATGATGGGTGTTAAGGATTAGAGTAGTATATTTTTAGTGAAAATCCAATTTGGTAGTATTGGTGACTTGATAACATGATGGTATCGATTTTTACAATTGGGAAAATTTTGGGGCATTGGATTCTGGTGGAAGGAATACGAGTTAGTGAATATCTATAGGTAGTTATTAGGAATGATATGATGTATGATAATGAGTTTGTAGGGATTTACATCATCATGGCATGATGATTAAGGGTGTTTTCTTATATGAAGTTGTATGGATTACTTGATATTTTTTTCATCATAACATGAATTAGATTTAGGATGTCATTAAAAGGTGAAGTATAGATATAATCACTATTCATTTAATACATGGATAGGTAGGATTATGAATATGGGAGGTGCATATGGTAGTAGGTCCCTGGTTTATGTGGATATATATGGAGATTTTCCTCCACTGGTCTCTGCATGAAAGGATTCTAAAAGGATCCCACCACCTTCCAAGGATATATTATTTCTAGAAAAATGTGTTGTGGGAGAATGAATTCATCCTATATAGTTGATGTCACATTTAGATCATGTGATTCCTTACTCATCAAGATGACTAGACAAGAACCAAAACCAAAGAGGCCTCAGACCTATCCAAATCTCTAGAAGTGATGACTTCCCAGTGATTATTGGTGAACTATGGAAGTGATTACTTCCCACCCGCATATCCCCCCCTCCCCACCTCACCCCCAGTAGACTCCCCCTACACAACCCCCCCCCCCCATCCACCCACTGCACAACCCCCCCCCCCCCCCCCCACATGCACAACCCCCTCCCTCCACCCCCACCTGCACAGCCCCCCCCCCCACAACCCCCTCCCATCCACCCACTTCCCCCCCCACCTGCACCCCCCCCCCCACCTCACCCCCCCCAACAGACTCCCACCTACCCAGCCCCCCCCCCCAACCTGCACACTCCCCTCCCCCCCCCACTTGTACAGCCCCCACCTACACCCTCCACTTTCACACCCCCCACCCCACCCCCACATCCCCCCCCCCACTTCCCTTATACAACCCTCCCCCCCACACACACACACACCTCACGCCCAACAGACCCCCCCCCCCACACACACACACACTATACACCCCCACCTACACATCCCCCTTCACCCACTGCACATCCCCCCACCACCTGCACCCCCCACCACCACCACCACTTCAAATAAATTTGATTCACACAATCATGATAGTTGAAATATAGAAAAAAAACAGAAAACAAATAAAATTGAAATTGTTGGGTATAGCATACCGCACAGACCTCGGGTTTAGGCCAAATCAAAAAGAAAACAAAAAAAGATGCAAAACATTAAACCTAAGTTATGACTTATAGATTGGAAGTGTAGAACAACACAATTTTCTAATTGAAGATGGATCTGGTGGAATAATTTTCTGAGCCATAGAACTATTAGGTCTCGGATTTAGGCCTGCAATCGCGCGAATG